>JADNRZ010000012.1:1200000-1701997 GCA_015501605.1 Panaeolus papilionaceus | reverse complement strand
TGGACGCCAGCCTGAGATTGAACTGGGTATCATCGTGGTGTGGTATCGTTGCGTTGAATGCTGAGCTGACGCTAGAAGTCGTTGAATGTACCAGTCCAACCCTTGTTAAAAGTCCATTCGGAAATGTGAATAACCTATTTTTCATTAGCACTTCTGCTTTTAAGGTTGGCGTCGTCTCCATTGTCCCTTCGTCGCAACTCTCGTAGAACCTTGACTGGGCATGAGGGTATGCTGAGATGACGACAGGTCCCTTTCACTCTCTCCTTCCACCTGATCCTGCCCACCCACACCGACTGCGCATCTTCATCGTCAAGTGGGACCAACTGGCTCGAAAACCTCATCGCTTCATCCCTGCTCACTCGGTCTGAATTCTGGTCCTGTTCATCCTGACCCTCCGCTCCTCCCTCCACCACATCCACCTTGTTCCCCACCACAGCCACACAGAATTTTGCCTCATCCTCGTCCCTTACTGGAGGTTGAGCGTAGAAATGCGCTACTATTTTCTGAGCTTGTAGAACGAGGACTTGTCATTGACATAGTCCATGAATATACCAGTGTCTGCGCCCCTGAAAAATGCGGTGGAGAAGGACGAGAAGCGTTCCTGACTGGCGGTGTCCTGTTGTTTGGTGAGGAGGCAAGTGCAGGTGTGTCATCAGAGAGGCAATGAACATAAAGAGAAGCATAAAAGTGCAGAGGCGTAACGAAAAAGGTCGGGAATACACGACAAGAAACTCACTGATCTCTGTAACACTAAATCCCCATCATCCGGATTGTATTGTTTTGGTGATCAAGTCAACGCCAATTGTAGGTCTGGAACGTATTGAGAAGCGTACACGAATGTACTAAGTAGATGTACGGTGTTCGTTATTTGATTGAATTTTTGTCGTCGTCGTCATAACGAAGGCGTTGGTCAGGACGTTGTTCACGGGGCGGATGAATGGTACAATATTCAGATTTCGGGTAGCCGGGGAGGTAATAAATCCTGGTTCAATCGGTTTCCCTGTTATATTCACATTCAGAGTTCATGAATATCCATTAAATCGTTCACCTTTACGTGGAAACTCGTCTTGCCAACCCCAGACGCTCCAACGATAACCGGTTCGATGAATAGCATGACATGGGTCGTCAATTTCCCGTGTCTAGTTCCTGTTCTTTCATTCATATTTCTCTGTATATTCCTCTAGAATCAGTATATGTTACGAACACCTAAGCTCCAGAGCTAGAGGAGTTGGGGTATCGCAAGCAACAGGGGCGGAATGTCGAGGAGAAAGGAAAGGAAGAGGAACGGCACAGTCGCCCAGCCTTTCCTGATCCAGTGATGTCATTGGTGGGCCCAAACTGAATCGCTTTTGGGATGCTTGGCGAGTTTGCCAGTTTCAATTGGCGGCGGTGGCAGATCTGCTAGGTGTGATGAAGCGTGATGTTTGTGAGCTGAGAGCAGGGTACTGGCAGTGGATCGTCGGACAAGGCTGGGAAACAGGGGTGATGAGATTTAGTTGTTGACGTGGTGGCTGTGTCTCCTGCTGTTCTTTCCTTTCAACCACCACCACCACAGCACGTTGCATGTCCAAGCATCCTTTCTGTTCGCTGTCGCCCTCGTTTCACCTATAATGTAGTCATCTCTGTCCATAGCTAGTTCTAAATCTTCCCTTCTGTCAATTAAATATCGTTCAATGCTCAACCATTCACTCTGTATCTCATTGTGCTCGTCGGGGTCTGCCTCGTGTTCTTGTGTTGTCTCTTTATCCTCTCAGTCAGTCCCAATTCTCTCTTTTTGTTTCTCGTTGCTGATCATATACGACGTAGGAGTCGTCTTTGTACTTGCTTCCTGCTCCCATCCCATCTGGCAGCATATTTCCATCATCCAGTCCCCCACCAACGTGTGCCTGCTAAATCTATTCTCGCTCTCACACACGCCGCGTGTCTGCCTGCCGTGTCTGACACGAGCATTGAAATGAATTCACCTTTTCCCTAATACAATGATCTGACATTCCCTGCTGCATCCCTTTGATATCAATCAACATACCCACTTGGATCTCCGTGCCTTGTTACCCGTGCCATCGGTCTGGTGTATTCCTGTCGTACAAGAGCTTATCATCCCCACTCCTTTGCTTTTCCATCCAGTTTTACTCGCGCGATTTTTTGCTACGATTGCTAGCTTGTATCGGTATGTGATCGTGCCTACCATGTCGCCACCGCTCTTTCAATCTGCTCATATCCGCTATCTCAGGTGCGCCCTCAACGGATTCCGCCGCTACTATATGCTTCAATCGCGTCTTAGACTTCTTGACCTCGTCCTGGTATGTGGTCTTATTCCATCTTTATATCCTGACAATAAACTCATTCCTCCCCTCCCCTCCCCTTCCCTTCTCATCTCATCACCCTCAACCACGCCTTCACCCCAACCCTGATGCTCACAAACTTTGACCATCCACATTTTTTCCACCAACTCAACTCTTTATACATTCTTCTGCGCATACAGACAGACCGTGATCCTGATTCCCCCCTGGTCGTGTTTTCTTAGAGCTGCGAACATGGTGGAAGTAAAGGTAGGTCGTTTTCCAATGCGCATTACGCCAATGTCAAGTCGCTCATTATGCTTGGCCAGGCAACTCTTCGTTTCCGACCATTAAGATCCCGCATACCTTTTGATTCGTTTCTGGGACTATTCACGACAATAGATTGAATAATTCCTGAAGTCCGGTATGTATGCCTCAATCTATCGACGAAAAAATAAATATACTAATCGTTAGACGTGATCATAGGGTATCGGACGACCACCTCAATGCGCTTTGCTAGGTCCTGCCAGTTGAGAGAAGTCGTCCGTATATGCGCAATTGGAGGGTGAATTGGCGATATTGAGGAGTGCAACGAGGGAGTGCACATTTGGTTAGTTGCTTATGTCTTTTTTATTGAGTGCTGATTGACCCATCGCCGAACCAGTATAGGCTTCTCCTCGCTCATTGTCTCACCGTTGAAGTACCTTTCAACCTCGCATCCCGTCCCCAAACGCGCTCTTAATCGCTCTTCTGTGCTGCGATACCCATTTGTCATTCGTCTTATACCTGGACCTTGGGTAGACCGCACCTGCTACGTACATTTTTCCCCTGTCAGTCACGTTAACATCCGTCATATTTAACCCCGCCATGTCTTCCCTCCTCAACGCCATGGCTCTACCTCTCACTTCATGGTTAAACCCTCCCACAGTTCGTTCACAACTATACAACGCAGGGGCGAACTTCGCATAACCGACGTCTGTCGGGAAGGCAGGAAGGGTGACGATGGACGACTAGACCCCGTGCTTGGTATGTTTTCTCAACACATACCTGCACGCTGTCTTGTTTTCATGTGCTGATACGACCTCCCCTCTACCAGCTTCGCCATGTCGCGTCATCTCGTCTCTCTCCTATGCAACGCTTGAGAACGCACCCACTGTCCTTCGGAATTGCGCGATCTGGTTCATAGGTGGGTTTCCCGCTTATGCGTTGTTTTCCATGGTGATGACGATGTTCACGATTGCTTTCATTCCTTTCAGGCTTCTCTCCGCTATTATACACGTTGCTCCTTGGTACCCTCACCTACCCTCACCGATGGTGCTCACCAAAACGACGAATCTACGCGACCTAGATCCAACGCGGTATGTAGGAGACTTTCAAGAGGAGCGAGGTATTTTTGAACAATGGGGCGACGGACGTGGGTTCAATAGCGTTGAGTACTAGCAGTAACATTAGCAGGGGCGAGGCGATAATTATATACGATGTTGTATGATAAATCCAATCCATTCCACTTTGAAACGCGAACGTGAAGAAGTCCGAATGTCGACAATGAGAACTACAGAGACGAGAAGGAAATATGTCGGATTTGATCAAATCTGATCTATTTCTGTCATTGACACTGTGCTCGTCCCATGACTGATTAACAGGTGGAATGCACGAGGTAATCAGATTCTGCGATGACAGGCGCAGCTGCCCATCGTTTGTTTCTTCCTCCCATCATCTCGCGCACTTTGTCTACTTGACCAGTATCTCTATATCTTTTCCTTTTGCTACCGAATTCTGCACTGCAATGGCCACTACTTCGAAGATGGAATACAAGAAGATCAAAGTCACTGGGCCCGTTTCTGTTGAGCGAGTAGACAGGGCGGAAAGAGGCACTATTAAGGTGCTGTGAGTGGATGGAAACACATGACAATTGGCCTTACTCTGACTTTTACCCAACCACAGAATTATGGGTCCAACAGGGGCGGGAAAGAGCTCCGTGAGTATTTTGCCTTCAGTACTACATGTCGAAAATTATACTCAGAACTCTGACACTATTTTTCATTCACCGTGTCTAGTTTATCGAGGCCCTTGGTCTCAAGGGCTCTGCAAAGATATCCAGTAACGGTCTGGATGGATTCACCCAGGGCGTATCCACCTACAAATTGAATAATGTTACTCGACTCAGTGGCAATGCAATTTATCTTGTGGACTCACCTGGCTTTGCCGATACAAAAATATCAGAGATGGCCATTGTCTCCATGTTACAGAAATGGATGGAAGACAATAATAATATGTGAGTCTAGCTTCTTCTGCTCACTGTTCTGTTCTGTGGGTTTCATTGATTTTCATTGCATTGCTAATGAGATGTATACTTTATTAGGGTTTTTAATCGTATACTCTATTTGACACCAATTACCTGTGTTCGCCTGCCTGGCACCCAGCGACAGGTGCTGAAGACATTCAATGCCCTCACTGGTGTCAAAACAGCGGAGAATGTCGTGATAGTAACAACAATGTGGGACAATATTTGGGGTGAGCATGCAACAAAGCGTGCAGAAGACAATTATCAGCAGCTTCGGAACAATATATGGAAGGTTACCACTTTCTCATGCATGTGTTCTCAATTAGGAGCTCACTTATCTATTCAGGAGTTCATTGAAGAAGGTGCTCAGATGTCACAATTCTACAACACACAGGAATCAGCATTGTCAATCCTAGATCAAGCTTTCCAAATGTCAACAGGTATCAACTTCTCCATTGAAGATCATCAAAGCAGCATCAATGGAAGTCCTTTCGAAGCCAATCTCCTCACTGACCTCCAAGATCGAATCCAGAATCTCCAATCCCATATCCCCACCCTTCATGATGAGTTTGCTCATGCCAAAGCACAGGGTGATGAGCTTCTTCTCTCAACTCTTCTCCCAAGGCTTCAAGAAGCCAAGGAGGACCTTGCTCGATTCCAAAAGGAGCTTGATGATTCAGGACTGCTGCCTCCTCCCCATACCCAACCTCCTGACACTCCTCCTTCAGATGCTCTGTCTATTGCAATTCCTGCTGCCTCTCGATCTGTTGTGGAAGAGGTCCAAGCAGCACCACAACAAGTCATTCCAGCACTGCCAGGTCCCAGGAGATTTTCGCGCATCATGGAGTTGATGAAGTGTTGGGGCAATGCTGTTGGTGAGCGTCATGATGCATAAACATGGAGTACCTCAGCAAGTTTTTCGCCCGTTTTGTCTGCCATTAAAATGAACTTATTCTCTTTCTGGTAACAGCATTCGTCAGCAGAAGGAGCGCTCCAGGAGTGCTGCTGGATACCTGACATTTTTTAGACACTTGCGCTTCTGTTCCAAAGTTCTTGCTCATTTCACTCTTCTGTCTTTTCTCTCATATGCTTTGTTATGCATATGATTTCTCACCAGTTTGAACACTCCTTTATTCACATCGTATTTTCGTCCCTTTTGTATTGCTTGTTTCAGTTTTGTTTCCACACTGTTCCATTATGTACATGCCTCACTCCATGTCCTCTGTGATTCCTTTGGTAGTGCCTGATCTCGATATACTCTCAATGTTATTTATTTATTTACAGTGGTGCTCCATTGATAATTGTTGCGTATTTCGACGCTCTCATCAGATGCACATATGTATTCATCAGCAATTTCTGTTTTTGGGCAGTAGCCCCGTATAGGAAGGCACTCCTGCCTGTAGCGTTGCCCTTGGTAACTGTAGCAAGCTGTAGCTGAATATTGCTCTGTAGTGCTACATCGGTGACCCTGGTATGTATGGAGTGCACTGTAGTTTTGTTGGTCCCTCAGTAGCACCACTGCACGCAAGTGTCCACATCAGTAGCAAAACATGAAAAACGTCATTTAAACTGATGAATTACTTGACTGGTGAAGTGGTAAAGTTACGAGTCCTTTTTAGGACGAGTTCTTATACTGCGTTTTGCAGGGGTTCAGCGTCACGCAATTGATGGCTGATTATGTAACTTTCCCATCCCCTCATGTCTTGCTCATTCGTCCTTTCTCTGTCGAGTTTTTGATGGCATCATTTATTTATTCCCATCCCTTACACTTGCGTGTTCACGTCATCCTTCTTCATTGTGTGCAACAATTTTGATGGCATCAATTCCTTTTTCCCATTCCATACATGCCTGGCCTTAATCAGAGGTAATCTGTACCGGTTTGCTTCTTCAGTCCCTCCTCACCTTGTCATACCATTTCTCATCATATCTATGCAATTTCCCTACTTGTTATGTGTCTCTTGTTGTCATTTTCCTTCTTTATATGTCCAAAAGACTCCAAATCAAGATAAGCTTAAATTTGTTGGGTGTGTGAGTGTTCAATGATTCAATGTCATTAACAAGTTAGTGCTATCTCAAGGATAATCATGGTGTTGGTATTTTGCAAAATATTCTGATAACTACAGAAAGAATAAAAGATTGTCTGTTCACAATGCTGTGTTTGTAAATATATATAAATATCTGTTATCCTCACTCTGAGGAATCCTGAGTATGTCATTATATAATCGAAATATTGGACTTCCCATGATGTAATAAGATACCTATGTAAGTCGGAATGAGTTGATGTAACATGATTGATTATACCACAACACAGGTCAGGAGTACCAACAACACCTTCCATGCAGATGCTGCCTGGACTCGTTTTGCCATGCAAGAGCATCGGCCTGCTAGGCAAGTATACAGGGTAATGTTAAATACCTGGAACAGAAACTTAGAAGCAAGAATGGAAGTACAAAAGTATTGACATGAATTGGATGTATTGTTACAGTGATAATGCATAGAAAAGTTCCTTTTCAAAGTATTTATTCAACCAGAATTCACGACTGTATGCCAGACTATTCTTGCATGTCAGCCGCTCATCTGCTTTCCCCCCAAAGTTGGGAACAATATCCACCAGAGCACGAAGTTGATCAAGCGGAATGATATTTCCGCAGAGAGAAGACTCAGAAGTGCGTTGTTGCAGTGCATTTCGTTTGAGAAGATAAAGTCCAGTGTTTGGATCGGGAAAATCCCCTTTTTGCCTCGTATTAGGATTATAAGGATTAGGCTGAGGGGTGATTGAATACTGTTGTGTATAGACAAGAAACCTGTCTGGAACATTGCTGTGGTTTTTGGGGAGAACCAGACGAAATACGAGACGAAGATCACCGATAACATGTCCTTCAGCCTAGTGTCAGGTATTGCCCAAGTCCTACGAGGATGAATTACTCACCAGTAAGTCCACTCTGTGGCCATTGGCTTGATGGGTCGACACAGAAAATAGCTGAATCATGACCCCCTAAGTGTGGCCTGTCAGGGGATCTCCTGCTACCTCCTATTCCTTTCCTTATTCTTGTCTCTCTTGTCTCTCCTTTCCCCTATTTCCCTTTGCTCTATTTCATTATCTGGACATACCATGGACTCATATATATTATATTACACTCTCCTTTAGTTGTCACTCATTTGTTATTCACTTGTTTCCACTGTTACATAGTCATTCCTTTGTGTTTCCCTTTGTTTGTTTCCAAAGGCATTGTTTGGCATCAAGGCTGATGCCAATGCCAGCTCATCACTTAAATAGCTGTTTCACCTGGGTTTGATCCTTTACCTCTTTCTCTTTGGATCTCCCCCAGGTGAGCCTACTTCCTGTATTTATGTAGAGCTGATATATATCTTTGGATCTCCCCCAGGACTTGTGTGTGTCTGAGGTGCCCTTACAGTAGAAAGAGGTCACCTTGGAGACTGAGACTGCATACAGTCTGTTACATCCTCTGTTCTGCTTCTTCTGTTCAGCTGCATTATAGACTCTGTGCTTTCTCCCTCTCCTCTCTTCTCCCTGTCTGGCAACCATGGATCCCCATACTTCACCACCTCCAGCTGCTTCTGTCTCTCTGTCTCAGTTGCCTTCCCTGGAAGACCAGGTATCCTCCATGCTTGCTCAGCAGGAATCCCAACAGGTAGCTATCTCCCACTTGAGGTCTTCTGTTCTTTCCTTGCTTCATTATTTTTCTTCCACTTTCAATCCCTCTTCCCTTTCTCTTTCTTCTTCCCCTTCTTCTTCTCCCTCCCTTGTTTCTTCTACTTTTCCCCCACTCCCTTCCCACTCTGTTGGACAGCTGACAGATGGGATACTACACTCTTTAAACCATGGAACTGTAGACAGAAACTTTTCTCCCCCTTCTTCTTTTCCTTTACCTAGTGTAAACATGGAACAATCTTCTTCTTCTCCTCACCCTCTTCCTTCTTCTTCTCATTTTATTAGTGTACCTATGGAACATTCTTCTTCTTCTCTTTCTTCTAGTAGTAGTCTTCCTCTTCCCCCCACTTCTATTCGGTCATCCAATAGAGTGGATCCTCCCCTCCCCACTGTCTCTTCTGGTTGCCCCAGTGGAATAGTGTCTTCCCCTCTCCTCACTGCCTCTTCTGGTTATCCTAGTGGAGTAGTGCATCCCTCTGCCCCTTCTTCTCATCGTCTTGGGACTCCTTTGATGATTGCAGAAAAGGTTAGGCCAGCTCCTCCTCCCCGGTACGATGGTGATCGTCTCAAGGGCAAAGCCTTCTACAACTCTCTCATGGGTTACTTCAGACTTCGTCCAGATCTTTTTCCGGACGAGTCCACCATGATTAGTTGGGCCCTCACGTTCATGTCTGCTGGTCGAGCTGCTCTATGGTCCTGCAGGATCTTTGAGCTCATTGAGGAAGGTTCCTCTCCTTACGCAACTTGGGACCACTTTGCTGAAGACTTTCGCAAAGAGTTCTTCCCCTTGCGTGAGCAGGAAACTGCTGCCCTCATCTTGGAAGGTACCTCCTACTTCCAAGGAGATCGTTCTGTTGACGATTATGTCGACTCCTTCCGTGACCTTGTTGCTGAAGCTGGCTACTCTGACCCCTCCTACATTGTGGTCAAGTTTCGTCGTGGCCTCCACCCCTCCATCACTGATCATCTCAGTAAACGGGTAGCTTCACATCCAGCTCATAACGATCCCTCTGGCTGGTACGAATTGGCTCGCCTTGTTGCTCTCAACTTGGCTGCTAATGACACCTTCCATCCGCAGCCTCCTCCTCCTGTGCCTAGCCCACTCTCTTCTCTTCCTCCTTCCTTCTCACATTTCCTTGACCCCTCCCCTGGTCCTTTGTCTATTCGCACCACTCATGCCCCCTTACGAAAGCCTGTGACAAGTGAAGTCTCTGTGCAAACGCCGCACAAGCTCCACCTCTACCTTGTCCTAAAGTCGTTCTTGACTCTCGTAATCGGTATGCCCCTCTGGTTGACGAGACTCTATCTCTCCCAGATGAAGACAAGGTTCCCTCCTCTCCATCCTCCCTCCATGATCCTTCTGCTCCGCCCCGCCTACCTCGTCGCTCCAAATGGGAATGTCGTCGCCTTCCATCCTCGTGCACCATCTCTTCTCTTGCACCTGGACCTAGCTCCCTTCACTGAAGGTTGAGATAGAGACCACTGACTCCCATGAAGCTCGATCTGTTAAGGCCTTGCTTGACACTGGCGCTACTGGTCTGTTCATCGATCGAGAGTACGTCAAGTCCAACCGAATTGCCACCAGGAAGCTCAGCCGCCCCATCCCTGTTCGTAACGTGGATGGAACGCTCAACGAGTCTGGTTCAATTACTGAGGTGGTTGACTTGATCCTCCGGTACAACGGCCACACAGAACGCGCACTCTTCTGTGTCACGGGCTTAGGGAAGCAGAAGCTGATCATTGGATACACTTGGTTCAGGGATCACAATCCTGAAGTCAATTGGGAAACTGGAGAAGTCAAGATGTCTCGTTGCAAGCCTAGCAGTCGATGCTTTGGTTGCAAGAAGGAACTCAATGAGGAAAAGAAGGCTGCTCGTAAGGAAGAAGCCAAGGTGAATGCCTGCCGCTCTGGTCCTGCCCCCTCTCTCACCCCTGAAGAGTCTTCCCCTGAAGATTCTGATGATCTTGAGTCCTCTGATCTGCCATTTGATCTTGAGGAAGGCGATCGTGTCTGGGTTTCTGGCTTACTCCCTGAGGAAGCTGAAGAGCATATCAACGCTACTTCAACCATCAGTCAACGCCTGGCTGAAGGTTTCTTGCGTAACTCTGCTCCTCAACCAGAACAGACCACTCTCCCTTCCTCACCTCATGGTCCAGTCCCTGACTATCAGAGTCTCTTCCATTGCGTCTTCTCTGAAGCTGAGTTTCTTAAGCTTCCTGAGAGAAGGCCTTGGGATCATGTGATTGAGCTCATTCCTGGAGCTCAACCCAAGGGATGCAAGGTTTACCCATTAAACCCTGCAGAACGTGAAGAGGCTGAGCGCTTCCTTGCTGAGAACGAGGCTCAGGGAAAGATTCGCCGCTCCAAGTCCCCCATGGCATCACCAGTCTTCTTTGTGAAGAAAAAGGATGGCTCCCTTCGTCTGGTCCAGGACTATCGCATGCTCAACGATATGACTGTGAAGAACAAGTACCCTCTCCCTCTCATCTCTGACCTTATCAACCAACTTCGTGGTGCGCGCTACTTCACCAAGCTTGACATTCGTTGGGGTTTCAACAATGTCCGCATCAAAGAAGGAGATGAGTGGAAGGCTGCTTTTCGCACTCACAGAGGTCTCTTCGAACCTCTTGTCATGTTCTTTGGTCTCACCAACAGTCCTGCCACCTTCCAAACCATGATGAACGAGATCTTCCAAGACATGATCTCTGAAGGTGTGGTTGTGGTATATCTGGATGACATCCTGATCTTCACCAAGGATATTCCTGAGCATCGAGAGGTCACTCATAGGGTCCTGAAGCGTCTAGAGGAACATGGTCTCTGCCTCCGCCTGGAGAAATGCGAGTTTGAGAAGACACGCATTGAGTACCTTGGGCTTATCGTTGCTGAGAACCGAGTCGAGATGGATCCTGTCAAAGTTGCTGGAGTTGCTCAATGGCCCACCCCCACCAATAGGAAAGAAGTCCAATCTTTCCTGGGTTTTGCCAACTTCTATCGACGGTTCATCAAGGACTTCTCTCATCATGCACGTCCCCTCTTTGATCTTACCAAGAGCTCCACTGAGTTTTCCTGGTCTCCTGCTGCTGCTACTGCCTTCCAGTCCATCAAGGATGCTGTCACCTCTTCCCCTGTCCTTGCTGCTCCCAATGATGATCTCCCTTTCCGGCTTGAAGCTGACTCTTCAGACTTCGCCACTGGTGCTGTACTCTCTCAGCAGTCTCCAGAAGATGGAAAGTGGCATCCAATCGCTTTCTTTTCCAAGTCACTCTCTCCTGTCGAAAGGAATTATGAGATTCATGACAAGGAAATGCTTGCAATCATTCGAGCCTTACAGGAATGGAGACACTTCCTTGAGGGTGCCCGCCACAAGTTTGAGATCTGGACTGACCACAAGAACTTGGAATACTTCATGTCGTCTCAGAACCTCAACCGCAGGCAAGCCCGCTGGTCTCTCACTCTGGCCCGCTTTGACTTTGTCATGCAGCACAAGGCAGGAGCTACTATGGGAAAAGCAGATGCTCTCTCACGTCGGTCTGACCATGGTTCTAGTGAACGTGACAACCAGAACATCACCCTCCTCACCCCAGGGATGTTTGCAGTTCGTGCACTAGAAGGTCTGGAATTTGTTGGACAGGAACGCTCTCTGGTTCGTGAGATCCGTCGACATTCCAAGGAGGCCTCTGATCTTGAGGACACTGTGGCCAAGGCAGTCAAGGCGCTCAGAAAGACTGGATCTCAGTCTCTTCGCTCCTCAGAGTGGGATGAAGCTGATGGTCTTATCTACTTCTGTGGAAAGCTCTATGTTCCACCAGGTGGTGATCTTCGTCGTCGCATTGTGGCTCTCTGTCATGATTCCACTCTTGCTGGACACCCTGGACGTTGGAAGACCTTGGAGCTTGTGTCTAGGAACTACTGGTGGCCACGCATGTCTAAGTTCATTGGACTCTACACCAGCACCTGTGACATGTGTCTTAGGACCAAGACCATCAGGCAGCGACCCCTTGGAGAGCTTGAGCCCCTTGCCGTTCCTGACCGCCGTTGGGACCATATCAGTGTGGACTTCATTGTCGAGCTTCCTGAGTCCAATGGTTATGATGCCATCATGGTTGTTGTTGACTCCCTTTCCAAACGCGCCCACTTCACTGCTACCACTACCACTGTCTCTGCCCTAGGCACTGCCCGCATGTATCGTGACCATATCTGGAAACTCCATGGCCTCCCATCCAAGGTAGTCTCTGATCGCGGTCCACAGTTCATCGCAGAGTTCACTACTGAACTCTACAGGCTGCTTGGGATTGAGCCAGCTCGTAGCACTGCCTATCACCCTCAAACTGATGGGCAGACTGAGCGTGTCAACCAGGAGTTGGAACAATACCTCAGGCTCTACATCTCTGAGCGACAGGACGACTGGTACGACATCCTTTCCATGGCTGAGTTTGCCTACAACAACCATGTCCACTCCTCCACCCAGCAGACTCCCTTCCTTCTAGACTCTGGTCAACATCCTCGCATGGGCTTTGAACCTCTTCCTCCATCCCGGATGGAAACTGTGAATGAGTTCACTGATAGGATGAAGACTGCTCTTGAGGAAGCTCGTGCTGCCTTAGCAGCTGCTAAGGAGGACATGGCTAGGTACTACAACCGGCGTCGCACCAAGGCTCCTGAGATCAAGCCTGGAGATCGTGTCTACCTTGATGCTTCAGACATCCAAACCACTCGGCCATCCAAGAAGCTCTCTCACAAGCGAGTTGGTCCTTACCCAGTCATCTCTAGTGTTGGAAAGAATGCCTATCGTCTTCAACTTCCTAAATCCCTCTCCCGCATCCATCCAGTCTTCCATGTTGTCAGACTCACTCCTGCTCCTTATGACCCCATCTCTGGTCGAAGAGCCAAGCTACCCCCACCTCCTGTGCTTGTTGACAATGTTGAAGAGTTTGTTGTGGAGAAGATTTTAAACAGCAAGTTCATCAGAGGCAAACTTCGATACCTGATCAAATGGGAAGGATACGATGCTGGTTGGAATTCTTGGGAACCAGCTGACGATGTCCATGCTCCTGACCTCATCAAGGACTTCTATGCAGAGAATCCTAAGGCTCCAAAGGTTATCAGGACCACTTATGCTCACATTCCTTACAAACAGGCTGGACTTCATGCTTCGAGGGCGAAGCAATCCTAGAGGGGGGGTAATGTCAGGGGATCTCCTGCTACCTCCTATTCCTTTCCTTATTCTTGTCTCTCTTGTCTCTCCTTTCCCCTATTTCCCTTTGCTCTATTTCATTATCTGGACATACCATGGACTCATATATATTATATTACACTCTCCTTTAGTTGTCACTCATTTGTTATTCACTTGTTTCCACTGTTACATAGTCATTCCTTTGTGTTTCCCTTTGTTTGTTTCCAAAGGCATTGTTTGGCATCAAGGCTGATGCCAATGCCAGCTCATCACTTAAATAGCTGTTTCACCTGGGTTTGATCCTTTACCTCTTTCTCTTTGGATCTCCCCCAGGTGAGCCTACTTCCTGTATTTATGTAGAGCTGATATATATCTTTGGATCTCCCCCAGGACTTGTGTGTGTCTGAGGTGCCCTTACATGGCCCAGCTTTCAATGTCACAGGTGGTAAAATGGGGTGGGGGTAGTGGTAGGTGGTAGACTGAAGGTGAAGGGATGTCCATACCTGTATTTTTTCGACAATAGATGAGTGGTTAGGTGCTGGCACCTCCGTATCGAGCTCTGAGATAAATGTGTTTGGGCGGATAGCCTCCATTTTTGCAAGATACTGGGATAGTGCCAGTTGCAAGTCGCCAATACCAAATTGCTTAGCTGCTTCGTCAATCGTGAGGGTACCCAGTTGCGGATCTCTAGAAAGGTGAAAGACGGTAGTTGGAGAACTTTGAATGGTGCGATGAGGAACTTTGGCGGAAGGATCATTGCCATTCTTCAAGATGGACGCTTTGTAGAAATAGTTGGTGATGCCGTATGTACTGATGCCTGCTTCGCCAGCATGTGCTCCAGGAAGAGCTCGGACAGATGAGATAAGAGATAAGAGTTCTGCTGTTGTGCCAATGGTGAATGATCGAAACTTGTTGTCAGTAGCACTGTCGCCATCTGGCTCCTCCAGCTCCTCCTCTTGGTCATATGTTTCTCTAGCTGGTGAATCTGTAGATATCACCCTGTCTGTAAACTCGATTCCTGCTTCCTTAATAGTGGTGGCAAGATCGAAATTCATAAGCTTGTCCTGTCGATCAAGTGCACAGACAATCTGACTCTCATATCTCTGATTGTTTGATGCCTGTGCTGGGTCCTTGACAAGCCGGATGTGTGCATGCTCTGTGGTATCGGCTAACCATTGAATTGCAGAGCCATTAAGTCGTATGCCAGATACGACACTCTGCATGAACTCGAGCTTGGGTATTTGCCAATGAGAAAGCACCTTGCGCTTTTCTCCTTGCCGTGCCCCCGCATCAATGATAGCTTTCTTGAACCGATGGAAAATGGCGAGAGATTCATCGATCATTCGGCAAATATCATTTGAGATGACTGGCGCTTGTGCGAGGTATCAGAAGTCCAGAAGAGCCCGAATTGCAGTCATGAAATCTGCAGATAATGCTCCTGCAACAACAGGGACAATGTATCGTTGGATGTCCCGCTGATCCCTCCCAGTGACCTGCTTGAGGGATGAAATCCCTTCTTTGAAGTGTCGATACCCTGTGGTGAATGAAGGATTGAGAAGTGAAAATCAATTTCCGCTGCGCCAACTGCGTTGATGCACCATTTTGTGTCGTGATCCCAGAACATTCTGTGCCAGTGGTGAAGAGGCTTGCTTGTCAGAAAGACGCCGGGGTTTGACAGATCCCAATCCTTCCAGAAAGGCTTGTGCACACCGTTCAGTCGATATTTCATCGCCTCCCTTTCAAACGCAGCTATATCCCATTCATCCTCAACTGCATCTTGGATTTTGGCGATGTCTTCCAGCGTTGTTTCTCCAGTCCTCATGGGTGTTTGTGAGCATCGCCGAACTGTTTGTATGATGCAGTAGTAATCGGCGATGTTTTGCCAGCGACGCAGGCAATAAGCGCTGATTCAGGTGTGTCAACGATGTAAGCTGCACAAGGAGTGAAGCACCAGCAACAGTTTCCGACTGGGTCTGAGAGCATGACACCAACACGGGCCGCATTCTTGAGGGGATGAAGGACAATGTCCAAGCACTCATGGAATAGTCGAGCTTCCAAAACGCCACGGAACTTCGATTGCGGATGAATGAATTTAGGGATAGGTATTAAGGCAAGGAGAAGGAAGGCTTGGTTGGTAGCCTTGTTTCGGAATTCAGCAAAGATGTTAGCGAGCGAAATGAGGAGTGGATGGCCAACGCAATTTCCAGTGCCAGATGAGATGTTTGTCTTGTCAGATGATAAGATCATACCAAGAAGAGTTGCGCCTGGCCGCAGTTTTTCCTAAAGGTCGAGTTAATGACCGATTTTGAATTCATGAGAGATTTACTCACCTGCATGAACCAGGCCGCGTCGCCAGAGAGCCACTCAGTGTATACCCTCATAGTTTTAGCACATGTCTCATAGAGCCTAAACGGTGTAAATTGGATAAAATCTTTCACTAATGGGCTGCGCATAAGGGCTTCCAAGCATAGGACAGGGTTTCGGTAATATAAAGTAATTGTGTTTTTAGTTGGAAAAGTTGGAGTAATAGAAGTGGCAACCCAGCGTGGGCCGCTAGGAAGCTGCTCCGCTCTCGAGATTAGATCTTGTGCAGTCCGAAATGATAGCTGAAGAAGCTTAATCTATGAGGAGAAAAACAGTTTTTAGAATGTGAAGATAAAAGCATTCAGGAAACTTACGAGTTCAAGTTTCAGAAATTCGTCGAGCTTCGCATGACTCATTCCTGACTGCAAAAGAAACAACGCTACCTCCCATTCATTCCTTGTCGAAAATAGATAATATGGAAGATCTGTACAACGGCTAGCAAGGGGATCTGCAGCAAAGAGCTCCATGAACGTCTTGCTGGGATGTGTTTGGTTCCAGGTGGAACTTGTCCTTGGAAACTCTTCACGGTGCGGACGTTGAACGAATTCATGGGGAGTAGGATGGGCGAAAATTGAAGGTCCAGCTGGTGAGTCCTGTTCAACTCCTTCCATTGGCAATACAGCATCAGGACCGTTAAGATTTTCGAAGTCTTCAGGAACATCAAGTCAAGGAGGACTTGGAGGTGATTCCATGTCTACCAGTGTGTATCCAATTGGTAACGAGAATAAAATGCAGAAATTTATGACATACCAGGATCGCCATTCGTATACCCTTTGAAGTGAGCAAAGTGAGTCGCATCTTCATGAAAATGGCGACATGTTGATCGCGGTTGATTCATATGGTTGAGAGCATTTGACTCCGTTTCAAACAGCTTGCCACAATGGAGGCAAGGAAAGGTTTTAGTGGAAGAAGCTATCGGCATTGAGCTGGGTGCTTGAGAACAGAGGATAGACAGTAAATAGTGGGGGTGACACGCAAGCAGAGCTGTTTCTGCATTTTCAATGGACGATCATCGATGGATGATGGAGACTTGAGAGTGGGCCAAGTGAGCACTACACAAAATTGAACTGATCGGTTTTATGCATGACCTCAGGTGGTCATGTGATCGCGTCAGAACCTCGAATTTCAATTTCAATACGATGTCAACTCCGAGCTTGTATTGACCACTCCCATCAACTTCACCTTAAACTCTCGTTTAATTCTGGAACCCTACTATTCTTTCAACTCAATTTCTCAATATGGATATTTGGAGTTCTTAACTTAAGTCAATTACCCTATATCTCAGCCATTAATTCAGGCATTATCAGGTGCGTTCAGGAACTTGAATTGCACAAGAATCACACTGAATGGTTACAATTCTAACAGCTTAATATGTCTAGCACATTTTTAGATGCTTTCCCTTCTCTTAATAACTACCCCTGGCTAAGCTCTACGTGGTCTCAAGGGCCTACATCCGACATGTACAATGTCACTGAATTAACGGTATGTTGTGTTTAAGCCTATCCGTCTAATCAACAAAATGATGACCCATTATCAGAGACTCCATCAGTCCTTAAAAGACTATGAGGCCTTTCTCATCTGTGCGCCCATAATTGATCCCAGTTCACAAACTCTGAAAGAATTGCTGCAGGATGAGCACAACCTTACTGCTCACGCAGCAAATGTGAAGCATGCCAAAAAGCCTATCTGCGATAAGCGGTGTGCGCTGGTTGTGATGCTTCGTCTATTCGATCTTATGTCTTATTTTCCGACTTTACAAAGGAGTTCTATTGTGCATGAGCGTCAATACATGCCAAAAATTATCTTAGGAAGTTCAAAAACCATGGTATGTGTCTCGTCAATCAATTCATAAATTGTTTTGGTTTCTCACACTGTGCTAGTTTCTACAGCGCATCCAGGACTGGGTGGGTATACTCTATGAGTGGAAGGATAGAATGTTGAGCATATCATCTCTCGATGACTCCAAACTTGTACCTACAGCATCAACTTTGGAATCTGGGTATGCAACACATGTCAACGCGTTTAAAGTTCTCCACAAAACCATTGAAAACTGCTTCTGCATTTCAAATTTCCATGTCGCTATGATTCACCTGTCTTATCTGCAAGAGGAAAATTTCCATGGCACTCTCCCAGATTGGGACTTCTTGTTCTCCTTGAAGACATTTACACAGGTTGATGACACTATGTAGGCTTTTTTTATTGTTATCCAGCATATCTTCTTATAAAATATGTCTCAGAACATTGGATAAAGACCCTAACATTATCAGAGCGCAATCATTTCGCCTCCCTCTTCATGCAGCGGTGCTCATCTCGCCTATTTTCCTGTTATCCAATTTTTCCATCTACAAGTACCCTTGGGAGCGAGATTCGTTGCTTGAGGTATGTATCGCCCTCCTCAACTTGAATGGTAAATGTGCCCATCGTTTTCAGTATTCATACAGACTGGGAAACATGAAGCCTGAAATACTGCTTCGTGTCGAGAGGCTTATCTGGACCGAATTTTTTTCTGTTTATAACAATGTAAAGACACTGCATGATGCAATGACTTCATTAGTCAAAAACATGCCCTGGGGTGACCTTGCAAATGTGACCCCTGAGGTTCGAGAATGGTTCAATCTTTGTGTGTTGTGTAGCTCTCACCTCATTTGTGCATGTCTCATACCCCTTTCATCCTACATAGCCAAGTTAGCATCCGGTGGTCCCTCACAACCACTGCCAATTAGCAACCAGTCCGACACTTGCTGTCTAGTATGCGACATTGAGATATTGTAACTTGTTTCTTTTCATCTTCTGATTCATCCTCAATTGGTATTTCAACAGGGCGCTCATAGACTTGATGATAGTCATTCATTACACTGTGCTAATCTACTCCCTGAAATGCCTGCTACTACAGGGAGCGACACAAATGGCAAGAACGGCAAAAATGGCGAAAATGGCAAGAACAGCAAGAACAGCAAGAATGAGGAGAACAACAAGAACGACGATAACAGCATGGATACAGAAGACCAAAGCAAGGAAGGGGGTACACAAAGTCATAATGATCAGGGCAGAAAATCCTCAAAACCCAAAAAGAAGCGCAAGAATTCTAAACCGACGCCTAAAGTCAGGGTGCAGAAGTCTAGTGTTCCTCCTACAAATTCAAAACCATCTCCTTTGGACCCGTTGACCGTTCTCAAGCGAGAGGTAGCTACAATTGAAGAAGGAGCACACCGCCAATGGGTAATTATACATACCACGAAATATATTCAATACTTACTTTTAATTTATAGACAAAAAGCGAGGATATCACTCTCCGTGTGGTCCCTGCGGCAAAGGTATGTGTCGTTTCTTATAAATGGGCTTTTTTTTCTTTTTTTTTTGGTTTGCTAAGTGCTCTACACAGAACTATAGTTGCACTATCAATGTCTTTCAAGTGGATGGTCAGCAACGGGATATCAAGTTAGATTTCCATGTACGATTTAAACTAAACCCTTTTTTCTATAATTTACTCATACATTTATTTACAGGAGGAGTTTGTTTGTCGGCGTGTGAGGGAATGGCACAAGGCTGTTGAGCAGAATTATGTGGTTAACAATAGTGTCGCACAACCACTTTGGCTCATGGACCCCACTCGATCCACATTCGCCATAGTCGATCATTCTGATCTCTACGACATATCCCAGATCCACTATTTACTGCAAGAAAGGAAGCAAAACATCATGGTCAAGAATGTTCCAGGAAAACGACGAAAATTTGGATTTGCAGCTTTGCAAGAAGTTCAACATGTTAACCATACTGTTGACATCCATGGTGCGTAACTGGTGTCTACTTTTTCTGCATGATGTTCAGTGATCTGTCTCTACCTTTTGCTAGACCACTCCATTAAATGTGGGCCCAAGTTGCTTGGCAAGCGCTTGAGGTCAGGCACACTTGCACAAGTTCTCCAATGTGCGACTATGGAGAATGGGAAGATTCTCAATGCCTTAGATCTACCGATGCCAACAGCCCTACTTGAGGAAAGTAGCTTCATGACGGATCTGGTTAGCTGGCGCCTGGCAATGGGAGAGCTTAATTGCCCAAGAGGCGAAGAATATCCCACAAGTAAATTTAGATGGGCTCTTGTTATCACAAAGGGTGGCACACACTGGGTACATGTGGACAATGACAGCTTTGCCACATTTATCTGCCCCCGTACTGGAGCAAAGTGGTGGATAATCGCCACGCCTAAAGAGGGTTTCGAGCATGCTGCTGAATTTGCGCATCTAGAAAAAGGTTATGACGCTAGTTTGCCATGTCCTGATCTATGGAATTACGAAGCCATCCTCCTTACAGAGGGTATGATGCTGTGAGTAGAATTTTTCAGACTCTGCATTCTCAGCGCTTATATTCATCCAACAGCATAATGCGCCCTAACACTCGACACACTGTGTTTACTGTCAAGAACACAATCGTTGCAGGGGGCTACTTCTATAGCACACCTTGTCTGCCTGATAGCATGAAGGCAATGACACATTGCTTTAATGCCGATGGCGCTGTCACCAACAATAATACGCCTGTTTCCCAATTAGCCTTACAGCGTATGCTTAGCTTCTTTCATACGGGTCTCGTCAAGCAGGAAGTCCATCACGAGAGTAAGCCTGCCTGTGTTCTATTTCAATTTGTCACCATGCTCACTGAGACGGTATAGCGGACGAGTTCCAGCACCTACCAGTTATAGAATCGACTGCTGGTTGTCAGGAGTTCGTCGTTGCATGTGCGATAGGAATTTCCATGATCCTATTTGATTTTAAGGCATATGATTGCAGTGCTGCTAATCATCTGGTAGGGCTTAACACCAGCAGCCTCACCATCCAGGAACGGGAGCAATACATGTATGTTCGTGGATTGTCTTACGTGCTGGTGGAATGGATAGGCCATCACTACAACATTCAAGTCGATGGAGAACGGCCCAATGTGACTGCGTCCAGTACCTTGTGGTCATTCAACGACATTCTATTTGCGATAGGTCAGTTCCTTGCAGATGTTGTTTGTTATCAGCGACACGCCCAATCTTCTCGGATTGATGGTGCACCTGGATGTAATCCAGATCTCCTGGAGGTTTACATTCGCAAAATTTTCAGCAAAAATGGTGTTACGAACGATGTTTACCAGGGATATCATATTCGCTCAAAGGAAATAGCCATCGTTGGAGATTCAAACCACCACATCACATATGGACCAATCTTTACAGGCACCTGGCATGCAAAAAAACGAAGCAATGTGGGGAATTACCAGGCAAAAGGTATTCAGTTTACTTTGTTATAAGCACAACTCTCACTCCCAAAATATAGATTTACAAACAATCATGTCCATGGGTAACAGCGATGGTGAACGTGATATCTGTCAGAGTTCAATGGAGGGACAAGAATGGTTTATGTTGATGTGCGCGCGACGCTCTCAAGTGTGAAAACAAAACACCTGATGACCAGAGTGAGGTCAACGTCACCGAGGGCGCTCTGAGGGTGCGGGTTGGTGTTTCAGTAGTAACAAAGCCTTCGTAACTATGAAATAAAAGGACGTTTGAAGCAAGCGACGCTTCCTAAGACTGAGATGAGATACTGAGATGCTAAATGTGAAAAGTGGGCTGAAAGTAAGCTGGTTGATTTTTTACGAAGCCTCTAGAATTAAGTACAAATGAAAATGAACTAAAATACTGACTACGGGGGGTTCGAAACAATGCAACAGAGCGCCCAGGCACATAAGAAAAGGGTCTATAACAAAGAAATATCTTAAAAGGAGCTGCAAGAGCAGGGGTGGGATGAGGAAAGAGGGTGGTTAGATGGTAAATGGGGTCCAAAATATGAATTAAATGATGGAAATGAATAAGAATTAAAAGTCCGTATGAAAGGTGAAGTGCGGAGTGATGGGATGCGGCGTTGGTATATCCCAATTCGTGTTGTGGTGGCTGATAGGGATGATACGAGTGTCGGTCTTAGCGGTATAAGTGCGCGCAGACGGCGAAAGGGAGTGTGTTAACCAAAAAGGGTAAGCGTTGATGCGTGTGCGTGTGCATGCGTGGTGAATGGGTTCTGAACCTAGACGTGATTCACGGGGTCACATGAGCGCGCTGCTCATCAACGTATGGATTATCAGGTACATATTTGGAAGTATCTCTATAACCAGTTGATTCATTATTCCTGGACCACTACCAGATGACACATTTGAAGAGGAGTCGAATTCTAACAGCTCAAGACCATGTAAAAAGATGCGCACATCATAACGATAACTCTCTTCCATCACTCGCTGTCATTTAATCAAGCAAACACCCTATTTCATTGTTCACAATTTTTAGACTGAAAGACCATAATGTTCATGCTTCCACTTGATTTGTATATAGATTTTCATTCCAATAGACTATCAGACTTGAATTATTCAAATATTTTTTCTACCTTTTAAGTGATTAATTTGAATTATTGGATGCGAGAAGAGTCATGTGATGCGTTCAGCCCTATTAAGAAATTAAATGTTCAGCCATCATCGAACAAATCCCACATCTCTTATCCTCTCCCACCACAACACCTTGTATTATCGTCTGCTGGCACTCGACATCTGTATATTATAATGCATGTAGAGCCTCTGTCACGCAATTTAAGCCAGCTTACCGATGCCAAATCTTCACAGATTGCATCTATCACTTGAGCACAGACCATGCGCCTCAGACTGACTCTTCTGTGGACGAAACATTGGTAAACCTCCTGCTTGCTAGAATTTATACCACATTACTCATATGATCCATAGTGCGAGCCGTTCTTCTTAAGGAGTGAAAAGGATGTCAGTGAGATGTTGTCTGCTGCCCGGTCATTATGCGAACAACACTTGCAGACCAAGGAGGGCTTGATTCAGCAGCTGAAGAGTGTGGTTGATGCACTCCGTCAAGTTGAGCAAAGGCTATCTACATTGGATCTTCAGCTTGGGCGGCTGTACTACACAATTGGCACATCTGGATACCCTATACCTATTTCCTTACATCCACAACCACTCGCATATACTATATCTCAGCATGGAGGTGAGTCGTTTCATGTTTAAACTTGTCTCCTTTTAAAATATTTGACATGTTTGTTGCTTGTCTAGCCACTCTCACTGTGTCTGGAGAGGAGGGGCGCACGATATCTGTAGTCTTGGATTAGTTATTAAGCATGAGTCAATTTTATTATTTTTTTTTTCAATGTCGAATGAATTTTGGGTTTAGACAAAATATTCCATTTAAATTGCCACTCCGTTCAGGGCTGCATTGTTCTTCGGGATTCCAAAGAAGTTCCTAGTAAACCCCCAAGTTCCGTTCAGGGGTGCTGTGGCAAAATAAATATATGAAAAGACTTCGGAACAGACTGAGTTCAACTTGTTCCATTTTTTCAACCTTTATTTCGGACTTGCTCCCTCGTTTTTACTCTGACATTTTTCTCCTTAACTATGCCGACTTCCAAGACCCTAGGAAAAGGTCAAGGTCAAACTGCACCCTCTGGATGAAAGAAACAAGGTGCATCAACCGCTTCATCTAGAAAAGGCGAGTACTAACCAGTCGTTGAGACAAACACGGCACTTAAATTCCACATTCACACATCTACAGGTTCCTCTTCTCAGCAAGCTCCGTGTGGTAAAGGCGAGTCGGCTTTATTTTTGTTATTTATTCGTTTTTTCAAACTTAATCTCTCAGAAAATAATCCCTGTGGTCCTTCCCAGTCAGCTCCTTCGAAGAAAGGACAAAGCAGAAAAAAGCCAGATCCCCGACCTCTTGACCCTGTAGAAGGTGCATATTATTCTCCACAGTACTTGCATGGTTCGCTGACCTTTCTATTCATCAGAAGAACCAAGTCCGCAGGCAGCCGGTCTACAAGCTGATCCTCAGAATGTCACCAACCGACTAGGCTGCCCTCAGCATCAGAGGATTAGTCGCATTGATAAACTGGCTAAGGAGTCGGAGGTGATTGGGGGTGATTTGATGCGAGTTATGGAGAAGACACGAGGCCATAAGCGCAAACCCAGCAATAGTGTTGATCCTGGTTTGGTCGACATACCAGATGATGCTCCTCCTAATAGCATGGCTCCTGCTGCGAAGAAGCAGAGAATGGCACTCCCTAGCAAGGTCAGGTTCCTGGTATTGACCTAATACACTGATCTAACTTGCATTACAGAAACAAATGACAACGTCCCACAATGAGAACACCGCAGGTTTGACAAGCACCAACCTGTTCGCCAATGTTGCTACAAACAACATGCTTTCTCCTCCACTCCCGCTCTTGCAAGCTCATGCATTATTGAATAGATCTTCTAATTTGTCCAAGACATCCTCTCAACAACCTCAAGCATCTTCGAAGACACCCTCTCAACAACCCCAAGCAGCCTTAAAGGTGTCCTCTCAACCTCAAGCATCTCTTGCTGCCCCAAAGTACATGTTTGGCCAACAGAAGAGACAACTTGGTTCCATCTATGAGGACGATGATGACACAATGATGTACGATCACCCTGATTCCATTGGAGAAGGTAAATACATGGCTTTCTACTAGCTGTGACTATGAATAGTTGATTGTTTATTTATCTAGTAGCTCGCCATGAATCTGTCGCAAATCAGCCTGAGGACGAACACGAAGGAGATTGGGCAAGTATGCAACCCAGCCGTTTTCGCTTACAGCACATCTTCTTGTCGGACTCTGAGTCAGATCAAGAAGGTAGCACCGCTCCCAATGACGATGAAGCTATGCAGGAAGACAAGGGTGAAGACTATGAAGGTGCCCAGGAAGACAACTGGGAGGAGATAAGTATGCATAACGACGAGGATGGAGGTGACTTTGGCAGTAACTATCATATTTTCTTCCATTAATTGTCTTTCCTGATGTCGTTACTACTAGATGAGAATGACGACGATGACCGCGACAACTACAACGATGACCCCAATGATGACGATGACTGTGATGATGATTACGATGGCGACTATGATAACCACAATGGGGAGAACCTGAATGACGATGTCAATGATTACATGGACACAGACGCTGGTGAGTGTATTAATGTTCTTGTGTCAGTCTTTTCATTTATGATTATTAATAATTATTTTTAAACCCCGGGCCTGACAGTTGATGAGCAATTGCCATCTGAGGCAGATCAAGAAGCAAATGAAGCTTTGCAAGCACTTGTAGTTGACAACATGAGTAAAGGTTTTTTATTTATTTTAGAAGTTGTATCTATTCATCACATTTGAAGCAGATCGATGTCCTCGACGATCATCATGCTCGAAATAAAGGTTGTTGTCCTCCTCAAGAGGAATGCCTGACCAAAGCTGCTCGACAACAGAATGCACTAACTGGCCTTATCAGGGACATTCAGGAAGATCCATTTGAAGCACAAGACATCGAAGAAGATCATGAAGATGAGGGTGAAGGCGCTCAGAGTGAAGATGATGATAGCACTAATGTCCACCCTAAAAGAGCACCCAGAAATTCTCGACACTCTGATAAGCGTTCACCCACTACCCTAGCATTCTACCAGCGCCGTAATCTCGCTATTGGTAATGCATGGCCTTCCTGTCAAAATGACCTCCATTTCGTCAAGGCAATCCTCAATGCGCGTCTCCTTCATTACCAAGGAGAAGGCGTCGTATTTGATGACGGTGAGTTGACTTCTAAACATATCACATCTAATACTAACGAGCATTTTAGAGTTTGAGGTTGATTGTCACATGTTGATTCTGGTGCAACATTCCATGACATCGTTTTTTCATTCATTTTTTACTAACGAGTTTCTACAGATATTTCAGGAAGCTTCCACCTTCCGAGGAAAATTGAAAGATTACATCCGACCCATCCTCCCAATGTTCTACAAGGATGTTGTACCTGATGAATATGAAGGGAATCAATTGGTTGTATATGATGCTGTCATCGAAAGAGTGAAGGCAATGCTGGATGATGGAACCTACCACCATGGTCTCGAAAAGGATAGCTTGGTATTTATTTATTGTTTTTGTCTGTCTTGGTGATGGCTTCCAACTGACATTTCTTTAATTGTGACAGGGGAAAAACAATAACTTCGCTCACCCTTGCATCAGCCATGTTATTCAACAATTCTTCTATGGCAAGCCTGACGCGATCATGTGTTCGTTCCTGGATGACTTTTCTTGAGAAGTACCACTTTGAGTCGTCGCCCTGGTTGCAACAGCCGTAGGCGTTTTCTGCTCTTTCGTTGATCCTGTCTGATATGTGACATGTGGCAGATTATAGCTTGTCTTGAGGAATACCTCGCCACCGGGAAACAAAGGAATCTAACTTTCGATTCCAAGGGTTACCATGGCACGTACAACAACATAGTCGCAGCAATTAACAAGGTAGATGCTGATGAGTATCATGGGAAGAAATTATGAAACATGTGTCGTAGCTGGGCAGCAGCAGGAATGTAAGAGGTTTTCGAATTATCATTGACATGGAGAATCTGATGACCTCGCAATTAGGGCGTTGCTTAAACCTGTGGAGGAACCCAAAGGAAGGGCTGTTCCTGTTAATCTGGATTAGTGACTGGCTTAGATGTTGCTCTATACCCTCACCATCATCTAATTACTTGCTCCTCCCTCTTCAAAGTCGCCTAGTAGAGTAATTATTGTTTGTCACCATACTATAGCCCCTATGATAATAATTATTCAATTTATTTCAGTATCATAATGGCTGGTCCCCAATGTATCACTAAGTATATTCTGAGGAATGTAGGTAGTTATCTAGACGACACTTGAACAACTTCGGAGACATCTATAGAATAAAGGGAGCAATACAGATCCTACCGTGACACCACTAGAGCGTTACGGAACCGAAAAGGGACACTACGGAGTGCTACAGATTAACCAGGGTCACTACTTGGCACTACGTAGCGCCCAGTGATGGCTACGTAAATAGGTACCCTTACTACAGCACTACAGCACTACATAGTGCTACGTAGTGCTCCGTAGCACAGACAAGATTTGCTGATGTTGCGCACCGTTGTTAGGACACACTGTTCGTCAGATGAGTGAAAAAGCTATGTTGAGTGTATTCAATGTCTTGAAAGGAAGGTCATGTGTCCACATCGGTGTCAATTTCCGAGCAATGCGTTGAATTGGATGTGAAGAATGGACACACTCGTGTCGGAGAGATGACAGTTGCAGGGAGCTGTGAGAAAAGTCGCCAAGAGGTGGATGGGAGGTGTGGCTGTGTCAAATGTCGGTTCTTTCCCAACCACCACCACGACCAGCACAGTGACCATGCCTCGTGGATCGTCCTCTTGCCTTATACTCCTCATTATCCCCTCGTACTATTTTCCATTTTTGTCTTGAGGGACAGTGAGTGTTGAATTTCTTTGTGAATACCGTCCCTCCTTACTTCGTGTCCCTCATTCTTATTGATCACCGTCATTTTCAAAAAAATATATTTGCTAGGGACCTCCAGATATCGTCACTTTTGCGCCGCTGCAACCTTGCCTTGCGTTTTCCTGTGGTCAATGACTGTCAGTTCGTTTTGCTCTTTATTTTTATTTTTATTTGTTCTGTGGCCAACCATATTACAGCGAATGTGTCCAAACTCCCGTATCAACCTGTTTTATCGATATTCATCGCTGCCCCACATGTCACGCGCTCCACCCGCGTTGAACTGCCCTCTCCCCAGTGGCTCGGTCACCTACAACGCTGTATTTCCCAAAATCTTCTGTATACTCTATCTCGTCCTAACCAGCAATGATTTTTGGGACACAAGGACGAAAGCAAAGAACGTGATGGCTTCATTGACCGAGTTAATATTATGGGTGGAAGCCGATATTGTATGATCTGGGGTGAGTGTTGTGTCTGAGATTTTCTATATTTTCACTTACGGCGTGCATCCTAGACAACGCACGTTGGCACTTGCACTTCAGCATCTATACTCTCGACCTCATGCAAGCGCTAAGTTATTCTTCTCTTCAGGACTGTTTGGACTGGCGAACAACAATTTGGATGATGGATGGTGTCGGAGTTGAAGCGAAGGAGAGGATATACTTAGGATGACGGTGGATCAGGGAAAGGATGGGAGTGGGATCTGAAGAGGCGGTTGACTGGGATAACGATATGGGTCTGGCACGATGGGGAGTGATATAGCGAGAGAAGGTGGTCAATATGTGCTCACGAGACGATTCATCTCTGCTACATGCACTGTCCTAACCATCAATTCCACCCAGCCTATGTGTAACGCTCAATCCACCCACGACGCTCTCGTTATTCTCTTCTTATCGTCATCGTTTATTCATTCGCCTCTCTCTCTCGATGTATCGACCGTCAACATGCTAACTGGGTCCCCATGTGGCGTCGACTTTGATACTTTGCGAGTATATGCGCCGCACTGGGAGGGGAATTGGCCGCATTCAGAAGAGCGATGAGGGCATGAGTCCATTCTCATCTCACCGCCCTCAACGACGTCTTTGCCCCATTATCCATGTTCACGGACCTTGACCCAACAAAGTCTTTCTGCCAACTTGACTCTTTATACGAATTCTTCTGCGCATACAAATAGAGCGTGATCCTGATTGCCTGTTGGTCGAGTTGTTTATAGCCAGGAGCATAGTGGATGGAAACGTACGTCCTTTCACAAGGGCGCATAACATCGAGCTCAAGTAGCTAATTATGCTCGTCCAGGCGGCGCTTCGCGTGGCTTTTCACCTTCCAACCTCACATCCCAGTCTACCCCGTGTTCAAATGCGCTATAAAACCTTCTTTCCTGCCGCGATGCGCATTTGCCATTTCTGTTATACCTGTGCATCCAGTACCCCCCACCCGCTATGTACAGTTTCGCCCCCGTCAGTCACGTTAGCATCCATCATACAATCACGCCATGTTCTCACCACTCAAATGCCGTCGCTCTACCTCCCACTTCGTGCTTCAACCCTCCTCCCACAGTTTGTTCACCACTCTACTATGCAGGGGCGAACTCTGCATCTCCGACCCCTATGTAGGGAAGGTGCAATGGGTGGCAATAGATGGCTAGACCCTGTGCTCGGTAGGTTTTCTGAACATATCCCTGCACGCTGTCTTTTTATTATATGCTGACGCAACCTCCCTTTTTCCGCCATCTCGCGTTCTCGCGTTCTCTCACCTCTGCAACGCTTGAGACCGCGATCGCTGCATTTGGGAGTTGCGCAATCTTGTTTATACGTGGGTTTTCCGCTTACATGTTGCTATCCTTGAAGATGACGACGTTCACTACTACTTTCAGTTCTTTCAGGCTTCTTTCCCGCGATTTATGTGTTGCTCCTTTACATGTTGCTCCTTGACACCCTCACCCACCCTCACCAAAACAACGAATCTACGCGACCCAGGTTAAAGACAGTACATGGAAGGGGGCTTCAAGAAGGAGGCATTTTTGAACAATGGAGCGACAGACATGGGTTCAATATGTTTGGTACTAACTGTAACGTTAGCGGGCACAAGGCGATAATATAGACGATGTTGTATGGTGAATCCAGACCATTCCGCTTTGAAATGCGAACATGAATATGCTCTTGCATCAGTTAGATGCAGAAGGAAATATGTCGGCTTCGACGTTGAAAAACCAAACTCTCCCTCTCGGTGTAACAAACACATCATGAATTCAAACACCGTTTCGAAATAAATACAGCCATTAAATTATAATAAATTAGATTTCCTGTAAATCGTCAATAAATAACTTCCTGCATCATCGTAGCATCACAACGCAAACCCTGCACATAGATATGGGTACTCGCAGCATACTGAAACGTCTCTTCGACGTTAAATCCCGTTTTCGCAGATGTGAGGAACAGGGTGGAACCCCTGGGTGCTTGGTATGCAAGCCTGGAATGCCCTGAGGGAGCAGGTTTTGATGACAACGAGAATGGAGGAGGATGAACGGAACGAGACGCAGACATCGAAGGCAGCGACAATGAGCTCCTCGATCCGAACATGGTCAATCTCACAGGAGTGATCGTAACCGCGCTCCCCGAGCTCTCACTGTCGTTCCCTATCCCATTCCCCACCCCATTTTTGTTCTGGTTCTCAATTTCATCATCTTTATCACCACCCACACTCGTCGCACTTGTACTCGCATTCGTCACCGAGGTACAAGACTGAGCCGTCGCTGTAGTAGTGGTACTACTTCCACTAACAGTAGTGGCGATCGCCAACGGAAGTTACGAAACACGTTCACCGCTGTTGTGGCTTTCATCGTCGTCGATAAAACTCCTATCAAAGATGTCGTAGACCCCATCATCTCCCCATGAACTGTCAAATTCGTAAGTGTAACCAACGAACTCGTTCGCTTCAGTGCACCACTCCCACTCCAATTTCCCTCCTGAAGCCATTCCCATTCCTCAAGCCCATACTCGACACCTGCCTCGAAACGCTCCTCCAGCCTACTGTCCCTCTCACTCCAACCGAACTCCTACTGGCACTCCTACTCCCAAACCCCAACCCATCCACAAATACCAACTGGGAACCAGAAGCAGAAATATCCGTGTGCGCATCATACCACGCCCACTCTCTGCCTTCCATCGTCACTGTCCCCACATCACTATACCTCGACGAGCCCGCACCACCACCAACTTCACTCCGCCTCACCAGCCCCAACCCCGCCTCAGAGCTGAACGACCCCACACTCGCATCAGGGGTATGATACGTGCTGAAGCCTGAAATCGACCCTGAATATGCGCTATTAAAGGTTCCCGTATAAAATGACTGAGAGTGCGAGAGGGAATGCAGGTGAGATCGCACTCTAGAAAACACGCGTGGTTCGATATGGACAGAGTGTGCTGTGAGACCTTTAAGGAGGCGTTGAGAGGGTGAAGGTGAGAGAGAGGGCGATGAAGCTGTTGGATTTTGGGTCGGGGGAGAAGGTTGGACGCCAGCCTGAGATGATCTGGGTATCAGCTTGGTGAGTATCGTTGCATTGGATGCAGAGTTGACGGTAGACGTCGTTGATGTCGGATATATGAGCCCAACCCTCGTTAAAAGTCTATTCGGAAACGTAAATAACCTACTTTTCGTTAGCACTCTGCTTTTGATGTTGGCGTCGTCTGCGTCGTCCCTTTCGTCGCAACTCTCGTAGAACCTTGACCAGGCATGAGGGTATGCGGAGACGACGACAGGTCCCCTTCACTGTCTCCTTCCACCTGAGCCTCCCCACCCACCACCGACTGCGCATCTTCATCGTCAAGTGGGACCAACTGGCTCGAAAACCTCATCGCTTCATCCCTACTCACATGGTCTGAAGTTTGGCCCTGTTCATCCTGACCCTCCGCTCCTCCCTCCAACACATCCACCTTGTTCCCCACCACAATTGCAACCACACACAATTTCGCCCTATCCTCATCCCTTACTGGAGAATGCGCGCAGAAATCGCACCACTATTTTCTGAGTTTGTAGAGAGAGGTCCTGTCGTTGACGTCGTACGTGAGCATAACGGAGTCTGTGCCCCCAAAAACGTAGTGGATAAGAATGAGAAGCGTTCCTGAGTGGTGGTATCCTGTGGTTTGGTGAGGAGGCAAGTGCAGGTGTGTCATCAGGGGGTCAATGAAGATAAAGAGAAGCATAAAAGTGCAGAGGCGTAACGAAAAGGTGGGGAATACACGACAAGAAACTCACTCATCTCTGTAACACTAAAACCCCATCATCCGGATTGTATTGTTTTGGTGATCAAGTCAACGCCAACTGTAGGTCTAGAACGTATTGAGAAGCTTACACTCATGTACTAAGTAGATGTACAGTGTTCGTTATTTGATTGAATTTTTGATGTCGTAGTCATAACAAAGACGCTGTTCAGGACGTTGTCCACGGTGGATAAATGTGATGATATTCAGATTTCGGGTAGCAGAGAAATAATAGATCCAGGTTAAAAGGGTTTTCATTGTTATATTCACATTCAGAGTTCATGAAAGTCCGTTAAAGCGCTCACCTCTACGTGAAAAATAGTCTCTGACGCTTCAATGATGGCAAGTTTAATGATCGGCATGACAGGGATCGTAGCTAGGTTCCATATTTCTCTGTATATTTCTCTAAAGTCAGTATATGTTATGAGCACCTGAGCTCTAAAGCTAGAGAAGGTGGGGTATCGCAAGCAACAGGGGCGGAATGTCGAGGAGAAAGGAAAGGAAGAGGAACGGCACAGCCGCCCGGCCTTTCCTGATCCAGTGATGTCATTGGTGGGTCCAAACTGCGACGCATTTTTGGGATACTTGGCGGGTTTACCGGTTTCAATTTGTTGGCGGTGATAGATGTGTCGGTGGGACGTGACGAAGTGTGATGATTGTGAGGTGAGAGCAGGTTAAGTGCTGGGAAACAGGGGTGATTAGATTTCGTTGTTGACGTGGTGGCTGTGTCTCCGCCTGTTCTTTCCTTTCAACCACCACCACCACAGCATGTTGCATGTGCAAGTATCCTTTCTGTGCGTTGTCGCCCTCGTTTCACCTATAATGTAGTCGTCTCTGTCCATACCTAGTTCTAAATCCTCCCTTCTGTCGATTAAATATCGTTCAATGCTCAGCCATTCACTCTGAATCTCATTGTGCTCGTCGTTGTCTGCCTCGTGTTCTTCGGTCATCTCTTTATCCTCTCAGTCAGTCCCAATTCTCTCTTTTTGTTTCGCGTTGCTGATCTTATACGACGTAGGAGTCGTCTTTGTACTTCCCACCTCAATCCTATCTGGCAGCGTCTCTCCCATCATCCAGTCCCCCACCAACGTGTGCCCGCCAAATCTATTCTTGCTCTCACACACGCCGCGTGTATGCCTGTCGTGTCTGACACGAACACAGAAATGAATTCACGTTTTCCCTATTACGATGATCTGGTATTCTGTCCTGATTCCAATTGATATCGATCAACATACCCACTTGGATCTCCGTGCCTTGTTACTCGTGCTATCAGTCTGGTGTATTCCTGTCGTGCAAGAGCTTATCATCCCCACTCCTTTGCTTTTCCATCGGGTTTTCTCGCGCGATTTTTTGCTACGATTGCTAGCTTGTATCGGTATGTGATCGTGCCTACCATGTCGCCACCGCTCTTACAATCCGCTCATATCAGCTATTTCAGGTGCGCCCTCCAGCAATGCCAACGTTAATATGTGCTTCAATCGCGTCTTAGACTTCTTGACCTCGTTGGTGTGTGGTCTCAGTCCATCTTTATCTCCTAACGATAAACTCATTCCTTCCCCTCCCCTCCCTTCTCATCTCATCACCCTCAACAACAGTTCCCCCCAAACATTGCTCACAACCTTTGACCATCCAAATTTTGTTCACCAACTCGACTCTTTATACATTCTTCTGCGCATACAGACACACCGTGATCCTAATTCCCCCCTGGTCGTGTTTTCTTAGAGCTGGGGACATAGTGGAAGTAAAGGTAGGTCCTTTTCCAATGCGCATCACGCCGATCTCAAGTCGCTAATTATCTTTGTCCAGGCGACTCTTCGTTTCCGACCGTTAAGATACCGCATACATTTTCAATCGTTTATGAGGCTACTCACAACGATAGATGGAATAAGTCCTGGATTCCGGTACGTATGCCTCTAAACATCGACGAAAAAATAAATATACTAATCGTTAGACGTGATCATAGGGTATCGGACACGCACCTCAACGCGCTTCGCCAGGTCCTGCCAATTGAGAGAAGTCGTCCGGATATGCGCGATTGGAGGGTGAATTAGCGATATTGAGGAATGCGACGAGGGAGTGCACATTCGGTGAGTAGCTCATGTCTTTTTTATTGAGTGCTGATTGATCCATTGCTGAACCTTCACAGGCGTCTCCTCGCACAACGTCGCACTATGTTGAATTACCCATCGCGCTCTACTCCGTGCTCAAACGCGCTCTCAAACTCTCTTCCGTTCCGTGATGCGTGTTCGTCATTCGTCCTATACCTGTAGCTCCGGTACTCCCCTCCTGCTACGTACAGTTTCCCCGTCAGTCACGTTAACATCCATCATATTCAATCACGCCATGCTTGCTCTCCTCTGATGCCGTCGCTCTACCTCTCACTTCATGTTTCAACCCTCCTCCCACAGTTCGTTCACGACGATACGACGCAGGGGCGAACTCCGCATATCCGATGTCTATGTAGGCAAGGTACGAAGGGTGACGATGGACGAATGGATCTCGTGCTTGGTAGGTCTTCTAAACACATACCTACACGCTGTCTTGTTATCATGTGCTGACGCAATCTTCTCTCTACCAGCTTCGCCATCTCGCATCCTCTTGTCTCTCACCTGTGGAACGCTTGAGAGCGCGATCTCTGCCTTGCGGATTTGTGCCATCTGGTTCATCGGTGGGTTTCCTGCTTATGTGTTGTTTTCCTTGGTGATGACGATGTTCATGGTTGCTTTCTTTCCTTTCAGGCTTCTCTCCGCTATCATACACGTTGCTCCTTGGTACCCTCACCTGCCCTCACCGATGCTGCTCACCAAAACGACGAATCTACGCGGCCTAGATCCAACTTGGTATGTAGGAGACTTTCAAGAGGAGCGAGGTATTTTTGAACAATGGGGCGACGGACCTGGGTTCAATAGCGTTGAGTACTAGCAGTAGCGTTAGCGAGCGCGAGGCGATAATTATATACGATGTTGTATGATAAATCCAATCCATTCCACTTTGAAACGCGAACGTGAAGAAGTCCGAATGTCCACAATGAGAACTACAGAGACGAGAAGGAAATACGTCGGATTTGATCAAATCTGATCTATTTCCGTCATTGACACCGTGCTCGTCTCATGACTGATTAACAGGTGGAATGCACGAGGTAATCAGATTCTGTGAAGACAGGCACAGCTGCCCATCATTTGTTTCTTCCTCCCATCATCTCCCGCACTTTGTCTGCCTGACCAGCATCTCTATACCTCTTTTCACTACCAAATTCTGCACTGCAATGGCCACTACCTCAAAGATAGAATACGAGAATATCAAAGTCACAGGGGCCGTTTCTGTTGAGCGAGTCGACAGGGTACAAAGCTCTTCCTGGAGGGTGCTGTGAGTACAGGAGAATAGGTGGTGTTACCACATATTTCTAATCCTGTCATGACCACAGAATCATGGGTCCGACGGGGGCGGGGAAGAGCTCTGTGCGTATTTATCATTTGGTACTGCCTGCCAAAAATAATACTCAGAATTTTGACTCGCTCTATTTTGTTCTCCTTGTTTAGTTTATTGAGGCCCTTGGCCTCAAGGGCTCTGCGAAGATATCCAGTAACGGTCTGGATGGATGCACCCAGGCTGTGTCCACCTACAAATTGATCAATGTCACTGACAGTGATGGCAATCCAATTTATCTTGTGGACTCGCCTGGCTTCGCCAACACAAAAATATCAGAGATGGCCATAGTCTCCATGTTACAGAAATGGATGAAAGACAATGAGTGAGTTCAGCTTCTTCTGCTCACTGTTCTGTTCTGTGGGTTTCATTAATTTTCATTGCATTGCTAATGAGATGTATACTTTATTAGGGTTTTTGATCGTATACTCTATTTGACACCAATTACCTGTGTTCGCCTGCCTGGCACCCAGCGACAGGTGCTGAAGACATTCCATGCCCTCACTGGTCTCAAAACAGCAAACAATGTAACAATAGTAACAACAATGTGGGACAATATTGGGGGTGAGCATGGGGCAAAACGGGCAGAGGCAAATTATGAGCAGCTTCAGAGTGATATATGGAAGGTTGTCACTTTCTCATTCATTTGTTCTCAATTAGGAGCTCACTTATTTATTTAGGATTTTGTTGAAGAAGGGGCTCAGACGATGCAGTTCCATAACACAGAGGAATCAGCACTGTCAATCCTTGATCAAGCTCTCCAACAGGGAACTTATGTCAAGTTCTCCATTGAAGATCATCAAAATTTCATCAAAGGAAGTCCATTCGAAGCCAACCTCCTCACTGACCTCCAAGACCGAATTCACAATCTAAAATTGGAAATCACCAACCACAAATCTGATCTGGTTCAAGCTGAAGCACAGAATGATGTACTGCTCCAATCCATTGTTTTCCCAAAGCTTCAAGAAGCCAAGATGGACCTCACTCAATTCCAACAGGAGCTTGATGATTCAGGTCTCCTGCCTCCTCCCCCTCTCCCTCCTCCTGCCACCCCTCCCCCCGATTCCAAACCTCGTGGCACTACTCTGCAAGTCAACGACACAACACATGCTCAGCCATCCGAAAATCAAGTTTTCCTACCCACCCTGACGCGGCACACTCCTGGGCGATTTGCCCGCATTATGGAGTTGATGAAGTGTTGGGGCAACACTGTTGGTGAGCGCCATGATGCATGAGTACCTTAGTGGGTTGTCACTCGTTTCATCTGCGGTTGAGTCGTGGTTGGCTGGTTCATGTTTGTAGACATTTACCTTCTCTCCCATGCTTTCTTATGTATATAATTTCTCGCTAGTTCGAGCGCTCCTTCACCCACATTGTATTTTCGTCCCCTTTGTATCACTTGTTTCAGTTTCATTTCCACTCTTTCCCACTATATACATCCCTCACTCTGTGCACTCTGTGATTCCATTCGTAGTACCTGATGTCAATATACATTCAATGCTTTTATTTATTTGCAGTGAAGCTCCTTTATTTACTTTTGCGCATTTCGACGCTCTCATCAGATGTGCACATATATCGCGCACCTTTCTTGGGACGCACTGTCAGATAAGTGAAAATGCCATGTTAAGTGTATTCAACATCTTGAAAGGAAGGTCATTGGTTCACTGATGTGCGCGTTACGGTAAGTCTAGATATGAAATGATATGGAATATAATATAATGTGGGATGATGAGGAGGGTGGTGTGACGATGTGAGAGTAAGCGCGACGTTGCAAGATCGTGGGGTCTGCGAGTGCTAAGGGAAAATGGGGGAAACGAGGGGAAGGATGGTGCCGAATGCACGCGAAACGACGAAATACGAACGAAAACGAGACGAAATACGAAATACGAAGACGACGAGGGACGAAGACGACGAACTGGGGCGAAACTGAGGTGAAAACTTGTCTATTCTCTGGTGGAATTGGTACAGTAAGTAATATACATGAGCTAGAGGAGTGCTACTACGAAGCTAAACTAAATAGGAAACACAAATGAAAACAATAAGAAAGGAAAGGATTTAAGCAAAGTAGGTGCCGAAGCGTTTCAAGGAAGCGAAAATAGAATGAAAAATGAATGAAATAAACCGAATGTGGAAGCTACCGTGCAGTCGGGGAATGGAGGAGGAACGATAATTGTAAAATTACCAAATTGCAAAATTGGGAGGGATGCGGCTTCGGAACTCATCATCACATTGCTGTCAATTTCCGAGCAATACATTGAATTGTATGTGAACAATGGACGCACTCGTGTCGGAGGGATGACCATGAGGTGACATTCACGATTGACTTGCAGTGAACAGTGAGAAAAGTCGCCATCAGGAGGATGGGAGGTGTGGCTGTGTCAAATGTCGGTTCTTTCCCAACCACCACCATGACCAACAGTGACCATGCCTCATGGATCGACCTCTCGCCTTGTATTCCTCATCATCCCCTAGTACTACTGTCCATTTGTTTTTTTGAAAGCATTCTAAATCTCTAAGATGTGGTGTTTTCCTGGAATTGAACAACGCCGATGCGCTTCGGATGTGGGTGGTTCACTGGTGCAGGGATTGAGCGACAGTGAGCGTTGAGTTTCTCTGTGAACGCTCTCCCTCCTTACTTCCTGTCCTTCATTCGCATTCACAGTGGACTATTTGGTTAATTTTTTTTTGGAATTTATTTGCAAGGGACGTCCAGCTATCCTCACTTTTTCGCCACATCATGCTTGCGTGGCGTTTCCGTGTTGTCAATGACTGTCAGTTCATTTTGTTCTTTGTTTTTTGTTCTGTGGCTGACTATATCGCAGTAAACATATCCCAACTCCTGAATCAACCCGACTTGTCGTTTTTCATCGTTGCCCCAGTCGACACGCTCTCAACTGCCCTCTCCCCAGCATCTCTGTCACCTACGACGCTGGATTTCCCAAAAACTTCTGTATCCTCTGTCTCGTCATAACCAGTAATCGTGATGGGATACGAGAGCGAAAGCAAAGAACGTGACGGCTTCGTTGAGCGAGGTACGGTGGAAGGGGATATAGTATGGTCCAGTGACACGGGTGAGTATCGTATCTGGGATTTTTTATATTTTCACTCATAGTGTGTGTCCTAGACAATGCACGTTGGCACTTGCACTCCAGCATCTTTATTCTTGATATCACACAAGCCCCGAGTTGTCCCTCAAGACTGTTTGGACCAGCGACTGGCAATTTGGATGATGGATGGTGTCGGAGTTGAAGCGAAGGGGAGGACATACTTAGGGTAACGATGGCTGATGGAAAGGATGGGTGTTGAGTCTGAGATGACAGTTGAGTCGGATCACGATATGGATCTGAAACGGGGGGGAGTGATACAGGGAGAGAAGATGGTCAACATGTGCAGGTGCGACGATTCATCCAAGCGACATCCACTGTCCTAACCATCAATTCCACCCAGCCTAAGCATAACGCTCAATTCAACCATGACGCTCTCATTATCCTCTTCATCCCATTCGCCGAGTAGACCACTCTTTCACTCGTCTGCACATATTCGGCACTCCTAGTGTCGTCGGTCACTCCTTTGATGTACGACCGTCCTGAGCGTGGACGTCAATGAGACTCTCATCATCCCTCCTTGCCCTACCTCACCGCCATTATGTCTCTTTTCTAACCGGCACTCCTCTTCTCGACATCCGCTTGCATCGTCGCTTCCACACCTCGCATTGCTTTCCACATATCCCTCTCACCACCAGAGCGACGCTAGCTTGGTTGAGTTCTCTTTTCCCAGTGATTCATTCGCGTCGCCTTTCACCTAGTGTACTCAAGCATGTTGTCTTCATCTTAGCCCTGTCGCGAGTCGAATTTGACTGTGAGGATTTCATTCTTAACATCTATATCGTCCTTTTATCGTCAGTCGTATCCTCATGCGCTTCTCTCTTGATGTATCCACCATCAATCCATGTGCCGTCGACTTTGGTACTTTGCGAGTATATGCGCCACACTGGGAGGGGAAACGGCCGTATTGAGAAGAGCGATGAGGCTTTGCGCCGTCCATTCTCATCTCACCACCCTCAACGACGTCTTCACCCCACCATCCATGTTCAGAGACTTTGGCCCCCCAAAGTCTTTCTGCTAACTCGACTCTTTATGCAGATTCTCCTGCGCATACAAATAGAGCGTGATCCCGATTTCCTCTTGGTCGAGTGGTTTATAGCCAGGAGTATAGTGGATGTAAAGGTACGTCCTTTCGCAAGGGCGCATAGCATTGAACTCAAGTAGCTAATTATGCTTGTCCAGGCAGCGCTTCGCGTGGCTTTTCACCTTCCAACTTCACATCCCGCTCTAAAACCCTCTTTCCTTCTGCGATGCCCATTTGCCCCACCTGCTACGTACAGTTTCGGCCCCGTCGTCACATTAGCATCCACCATACGGTCACGCCATGTTCGCTCTACTCAAATGCCGTCGCTCTACCTCCCACCTCATGCTTCAACCCTCCTCCCACAGTTCGTTCATGACTATACTATGCAGGGGCGAACTCTGCATATCCGACCTCTATATACGGAAGGTGCAAAGGGCGACGATGGATGGCTAGACGCTTTGTTTGGTAGGTTTTCTAACATATCCCTGCACGCTGTCTTGTTATCATATGCGACCCAACTTTACCAGCTCCGCCATCTCGCCTTCTCTCGTCTCTCGCCTTTGCAACGCCTGAGACTGCGATCGCTGCCTTCGGGTTGCGCAATCTTGTTTAAACGTGGGTTGTCCGCTTACACGTTGCTGTCCTTGAAGATGACGAGGTTCACTACTACTTTCAGTTCTTTCCGGCTTCTTTCCGCTGATATCCACGTTGCTCCTTGGCACCCTCAATCCTCACCAAAACGACGAATCTACGCGACCTAGGTTAAAAACGGTACATAGAAGTGGTCCTCCAAGAAGGACGAGACGTTTTTGAACATAGAGCGACGGACACGGGTTCAGGGGTGTTGGTACTAACTGTAACGTTAGCAGGCACAAGGCGATTATATAGACGATGTTGTATAGTGAATCCAATCCATTCCGCTTTGAAGGGCGAATGTGAATATGTTCTCGCATCATTAGATGCGGTTGACCATGAGAAGTGCACAGACGAGAATGAAATTTGTCTGCTTTGATCAAATTTAAATCTGATCTCCACTATTTCTGACATTGACAAAAAGATGATCTGATGACTGGTGAAGAGGTAGAATGCACGAGATAATCTGATTCTGCGAAGACAGGTGCAACCTCCTATCGTTGGTTTCTTCCTCGCATCATCTCGCGCATTTCGTCTGCTTGACCAGCATCTCTCCATCTCTTCTTTTTCCTTACCAAATCTTGTACCATAATGGCCACTACTTCCGAGTCGAAGGACTACATGAAGATCAAAGTCACCGAGCCTGTTTCAGTTGATCAAGTGAATAAGGTACAAAAGGGCAATTCAGGACTCCTCCCTCCACCCCCTCGTCGCTCTCTAGTGCACCGTGCTCTCATGCATACCCTGGGGCTACTCAAGTGATTGGCAATGCTTTGGGTGAGCACACGATGACTGAGCACCTCCATGAGTTTGTCCATTCGTTTAGTTTCTGATCCAGACGGATTGATACCTTGGCCAGCAACTCTGGAGATAGTGGAAAGTGTCCCGAATTCGCCTGGATTGCGTTCAGTCAGATATTTATGTAACAATTTTTCATGCATTTTCCTTTGTTCATTTTGTGTCTCCATTGAATGTTCCAAATTCTCCAGCTCATGCCTGATTGTTCTCATTGAAGTGCTAGGCTTAACTTTCTTTGTTCATTCATGTTGTATTTCTCTGTCCATACACTCCATACATACAATACACTTTCAATGAAGCTCATATATCAATTTGATTTTGCGCTTCAGGTAGAAATCGCGGACCTTGGTTGGGACGTGCTCTCAGTCAGTTGAGTGAGGACAACATGTTGGATGTATTTACATCTCGACAGGAGTATTTCCACCTGAAACATAGACTGGTCCGACCGACTTATTTCTGCACGAGAATCTCGAACTATGTCCCACTTTTTTCTTTATCTCGTTTTCTTGTAACGTATATGTAACTGGCCTTGTATCTTTCTCATATGCCTTTTGACACAAATGACCACCAGTTCGAAATAAATACAGCCGTTATATTATAATAAATTAGATTTCTTGTAAACGGTCAATAAATGACTTCCTGCATCATCATAGCATCACGTCGCACACCCTGCACATCTACCCGGCACATCCTCCTCCGCAAGCCTCACAATCCCATCCCTTGCATTCCCAACACTGCCCACCCCATTTCGTCGTTCGCCCTGGCCCTTGCCCTCTCCTACTCCCTCCAACCTCCACACCACCCCTTGCAGAACCGCTAACCTCGGCCTCGGCTTCAGCTTCATTGTCCTTCTCATCCCACCTTTCCACGACCCTCCTCGCATCATAATGATATCATCGAACCTTCCATTCCTCTCACTGCAAGCGAACTCCTGCTGGCGATCCTACTCCCAAACCCCCCCCCCCCCACCCATCCACAGACACCAACCGGGAACCAGATGCAGGAATATCCGTGTGCGCATCGTACCACTCCCACTCTCCGCCCTCCGTCGTGACTGTACCCCACATCACTACATCTCAACGAGCCCGCACCACCACCAACTTCACTCCGCCTAATCAGCCCCAACCCTGCCTCAGAGCTGAACAACCCCTGGACCACGCTCACAGCAGGGGTATGATACATGCTGAAGCCCCACATCGGCCCTGAATGTGCGCTATTAAAGGTTCCCGTATGAAATGACTGAGAGTGCAAGAGGGAATGCAGGTGAGATCTCACTCTAGACAACGCGCGTGGTTTGATATGGACTGAGCATGTGTGTGGCCTTTAAGGAGGCGTTGAGAGGGTTAAGGTGAGAGAGAGGATGATGACGCTGTTGGATTTTGGGTCGGCGGAGAAGGATGGCGCCAGCCTGAGATGAACTGGTTATCATCGTCGTGGGTATCATTACATTGGATGCAGAGTTGATGCTAGACGTTGTTGAATATACAAGCCCAACCCTCGTTAAAAGTCCATTTGGAAATGTGAATAACCTATTTTTCGTTAGCACTGCTCGTTTGAGGTTGGCGTCGTCTCCGTACGGTGTTCCAGAGACGCCAGGTTACGTCGACATTTCACTTTGGCACCCGAACATCTTCGGTTCCCCGTCGGTTCCGCATTTCCTCTCACACCCCTCTCCTATACTGCTCTTCCTCTTTGTATTGTCCATAAAATCAACCTTTTGAACCACCAACACCCATAATGTTTATACGACGTTACATGCTCAAAAATGGTAAAAACATGTATACTATGATAGTGGAAAGGAATATAGTCCTACTTGACACAATGACACGGCATTCGATGCCACCTAGCAAATCTATTTAAATATGGTATATATTCTATAAAAGTTATCCATTAATCCAAGTCTTCGATCACGACCTTAGCGCTTGCATAAATACCACTGTCGTTTGCCTCGTCATCAACATCATCATGGGAATCAATCTGCTCGGATGATTTCCTGGGATCAGCAATTTCGCTGTCAGCCTCCAAACCATTCTGATCGGGACCGGAATGCTTAGAGCTGGATGAGGACCTACTCGAATAGCGCCGAGGACGCTTGGGGGATACATAATTATCACCCGTATCGCCATCATCACTATCATCACCCTCTTCCTTTCCTTTTCTCTTTGCGAGCCTGTCGGTTTCCTCAAGACCAAGAGCACGGCAAATCTGATTACATGTATGCTGGGCGCAAAACTTCTGTATACCCTCTGTACCTTGGTCCCCAAGACCCATTGACTGCTCTCGGCTGGGGTAAAAGTCAGCATGTGGTATGTAATGTATGTTGGATGCTTGTATGACATACCTGTGGGCCATGAGGTCAAACAAAAATACTGTCGGTCTTCCTGATGCTGTATTCCCACCCGCAAATAAGGGGGATCGAGAAATGCCTTTGTAAATAACGGCATCAGTATGTGGATACACAAATGAAGTGATAGATTTACCTTGAATATCAACGAAAACGACACTCCCATCCGAGTCATGGAGCGAGAAGTGAGCAAATGCGTCACAAGTCATGCCATCCAGATCTGTATGAGAGCCTGCCATATCGGTACCTGAATACTTCGTAATATTTGAATCACCAAGGAACGGATTGACTGCACCCTGACCCTCTGCTCCTCCCTCCACCACATCCACCTTGTTACCTACCACAACGACACAGAATTTAGCACTATAATCATGCCTTACTGGCGCATGAGTGCAGAAGTCGCACCGCCATTTTCTGAGTTTGTAAAGCGAGAACCTGTCGTTGATGTCATTGATGTGTGCGTGGGGAGATCTGAGTGAAAAGGTGAGTGGTGGTGAAGGTGTGACTGGGGGCTGAGATAGGTGGATGGAAAAGGAAGGTGAGACGCGCGGTACGAGTTCGTGGGGTCGATATGTGAGAGAAATGAAGGGATGGGGAGGTGAGGTGAGTGTGAGGTGAGTGTGAGGTGAAATGAGACGACGATGGTGGACGAAGACGACAAAAATAACGAAAATAAGCGCTGACGAAGGTGTACGGACACCGGACGAAGACTAAGACAAAATACGAAGACGAAATACGAAATACGAGGGCGGAAAATGGCTTGTATTCCATGTAAACTAGGTACATGATATATGTCAAATTATAGAAAATCGTGGAAATAGAAATAAAATGCTCGAACGTACGAAAACCAAGAGCGCTCGGCGCGTGAACGATGCGCTGATGCGAGCAGAAATACACGGAAAAATATAGAAAAATCAAAAGATATGGGGATACTGACTTTGTGCTCATCATCGTACAGGAGTCTAACGTCGTCTGCGCCCGGATGAGAAGTATTTCTGACCAGCGGTGTCCTGCGGTTTGGTGACCAGGCGAGTGCGCATTTGTCAGCACAGAGTCAATGAAAAGAAAGAGAGCCATAAAAGCACAGAGATATCACGAGAAGGCCTAAAGTACACGACCATCACCCATATCTGTAACTTTGAATCGTTTCGGCGATAAAGTCAGCGCCAATCGTAGGCCGATAACCTGTTGATTAGCGTTCACTGATGTACTAAATATATGTCCAGCGTTTGTTAGTTTGTTGGTCACGGCGAGGTCGTTGTTCAGGACGTTGTCCACGGTGGATAAATGAGATGATATTCAGAATTCTGGTGGCAGGAAGTGAATAATACACCCAATTTCTCACCGTCAATGACCCCATTCTCACTTCCTCTTCTTGTCACCCAGATCGAGACGGTCCCAGATGCTCCTCCAATCCCTGAGGTTGTTACTTCATCCATCCCTCTATCTGGTTCGCAGCGGCGTGTCCCGCAACATCGCAAGTGCTTCAGCCTCTCGATCAGTTGTGGAAGCGTTCGGAGTCGCGCCGCTACAGCCGAAACAACTCACCCCAGCACTGCGCCCTCCTGGGCGATTTGCCCGCGTTGTGGGGCTGATAAAATGCTGGGGCGACACTGTTCGTGGTCATCACGGTGACTGAGGAACTTGGTGAATATTTAACTGCAATTGAGACCGTGTGTCGGATGAACGAGGATTAATCTGGGTGATTATTTACCTCCCAAAGTTCACTCTGGCTTGAGCCTTGGGTTTTGCTCACTTCATGTATTTCCATAATGTTTTCAGCTGTACTACCTGTATCGAGAAAGTGATATCCAAGATTTGTGGGCATCCTGCACAACTGTTAGTGTTGTCCTTCAAAAGTATTTCTTCCAGCAAGCAGTCAGGAAGGAAGCTTCCGTTTCTTTTACATGTGCTTCCTCTTTTCTATTAATTTAACTGCGTCACTTTCATCATGTTTACTTGAGTTTTATGAGTTTTATCTGTAGTACATCCCCGGTACACTCATTTCATTTCCCCTCTCGTTTCCCCTCGGGCCCTATGTTGGTCCTGTGCTCTGTTTTGAGCACTTGAAGTTACATTTGCCCCCTGAATTGACTGTTACTGAGAATAAAACTCTGATAGAGGTGCGCCAGCAGGTATGCAGAATCCTATCCGGTGAATTCAGACGAATGATCACGCTTGAGACCCGTCTCTGAGCTCCTCAACGGCTCGCGAGCTCTATGAGTTGGCTGAGATCATCGCAGTTACTACAACGCGTGTGTGCAAAGGGACTTAATGAGCGAAGCCGTTTGAGTGGCGGTGCCTGCGAAATCCAATTGTCAGCATGGTGGCTGTGTCCCCGCGTTGTTTCCTTTCAACCACCACGACCACAGCACGTTGCATGTGTAAAGTATCCTTTCTGTTCGTTGTCGCCCTCGTTTCACCCATATTTACTGGTCTCTGTCCATACATAGCTCTAAATTCCTTCATTGACCAGCAATAGCACTCTGGGAAACAAACTTCAAACAGTGTGGTGGGATGGGACACAGGCACTGGAGGAGTTGACGCGTTAGACGCACGTAGGCGACTTCCTTTCTTCTTGTATTTTCTTTCTGACGCCCTTTACCCCACAACCATTCCTTCTGTCGTTTAAATGTCGTTTGATTCCCAATCCTTCACTCTGAATCCCACCTCAGCGTTATCGTTTTGCCTCGTGTTATTGTGTTGTCTCTTCATCTTCTCTGTCAGTCCTAATGCTCTCTTCCTTCGTGCCAATTACTAACCTCCAATCCTGTAGTCACTTCGCCACTGTGCTTCCTACCCCAATCCCATCTGGCAACATCTCTCTATCCAGTCTACCGCCGACGCGTGTCAGCTATATAAATCTATTCTTGCTCTCACACCCGCCCCGTGTCTGCCTGTAGTGTCTGACACGAGCACTAAAGTCAATTCTCCCTAATATGATGATCTGACATTCTCTCCCGAATCCCTCTGATATCGATCAATATACCCACTTGGATCTCCGCGCCATGCTACTCATGCAATCCCTCTGGTGTATTCCGGTCGTCCGAGAGCTTAACATGCTCACTCCTGTGCTCTTCCATCCAGTTTTCTTGCGCGATTTTGCTCCGATCGCTAGCTTGTACTGGTATGTGGTTGTGCCTACGGTTTCGCCACCGCTCATTCAATCCGCTCATATACACTAGTTCAGGTGTGCCCTCAAGGAATTCCGCCCCTATGTGCTCCAATCGCGTCTTAGACTTCTTGACCTCGTCCTAGTATGTGGTCTTATTCCATCTTTATCTCATGTCACCACCCTCAACGATCCCTTAGCCCCACGAACGATGTCCACACACTTTCACCGTCCAAAGTCTTTTTACCAACTCGACGCTTTATACATTCTCCTGCGCATAGAGACAGACCGTGATCCTGATTCCCCCCTGGTCGTATTTTCTTAGAGCTGGGAACAGGGTGGAAGTAAACCTAGTTCCTTTTTCAATGCACATCACGCCGATCTCAAGTCGCTAATTATGCTCGTCCAGGCAACTCTTCATTTCCGCCCATTAAGATCCTGCATACCTTCCCAATTGATTATGAAGCTATTCACGACATTGGATGGAATAAGTCCTGGAGCGCGGTACGTATACCTCAACATATCGACGAAAAAATAAATATACTAATCGTTAGATGTGATCAGAGGATACTGGACATGCACCTCACTCTTACGGGCGTCGCTAGTCTAAGGTCCTGCCAATCGAGAGATTTCGACGGTATATGCGCGACTGGAGGGTGATTCGGCGGGTATTGAGGAAGGAGGCGACAGAGCGCACATTCGGTTAGTAGCTCATGTGTTTTTTTGTTCAGTGCTGACTCACCCATTGCTGAATCTTTACGGGCTTCTCCTCGCTCATCGTCGCACCATGCGGAATTACCTTCCAATCTCACATCCCGCTCTACCCTGTGGTCAAACGCGCTTTCAAACACTCTTCCGTTCCGCGATGCGCATTCGTCATCCGTCTTAAACCTGTATCTGCGGTATTCGCCACCTGCTATGCACGGTTTCGCCTCGTCGGACACATAATATTCAACTGCGAAATGTTCGCTCTCCCCAAATGCCGTCGCTCTACCTCACATTTCATGATTCAACTCTCCTCGCATAGTTCATTCACGACTATATACTACAGAGGACGCATATCCAACGCCCGTGTTGGTCAATACGAAGCGTGACGATGGACGGATCGGTCCCGTGCCTGGTGAGATTCCCAACTTCAGCTTGATCATTTCGCGATGTCTCGTCATCATGCGCTGACGCAACATCCCTTTCACCAGCGTCGCCACTTCGTGCTATATCGTCTTTCGCCTGTGCAACGCTTGAGAGTACGATCACTCCCTTTCGTATCTGAGCGATCGGGTTCATAGATGGGTTTCCCGTTTACGCCTCGTTTTCCTTGATGATGACGAGGTTCAGTATTGATTTCATTTCTTTCCGGCTTTTTTCAGCCAATATACATGTTACTCTCTCGCACCCTCACCCTTCCTCACCAATGGTGCTCACTAGAACTATGAATCTACACGACCTAGATCGAAGGCGTTATGTAGAAGGAGACTCCGACGAAGGACGAGGGATTTTTGAACCATAGAGCGACCGACACGGGTTCAGTAGCGTTGGATATTAACAGTAACGTTAGCGGGCGCCAGGCATTAATTATATACGATGTATGATGAATTCAAGCCATTCCGCTTTGAAACGCGAACTTGGAGAAGTGCGAGCGTTGATTAGGTTAAGTTGACAATGAGAACTGAAGAGACAAGAAGGAAATACTTCGGATTTGATCAAATCTGATCTATTTCTGACATCGACACGATGCTCGTCTGATGGCTACTTAACAGGTGGAATGCACGAGGTAATCAGATTCTACGAAGACAGGCACAGCCGCCCATCGTTTGTTTCTTCCCCCCATCATCTCGCACACTTCGTCTGCTTGATCAGCATCTCTATAGCTCTTCTTTTTGCTACTAATTTTTGTACCACAATAGCCACTACCTCGAAGAGTCAATACAAGGTCATCAAAGTCACTGGGACCGTTTCGGTTGAGCGCTTCGTAGATAGGGTAAAATACCCCGCCGTGAGCGTGCTGTGCGTAAATGGTTGTATAGATTGTTATACCATAATTCTAACCTTGTTATGACTACAGAATCATGGGTCCAACAGGGGCGGGAAAGAGCTCTGTGCGTATTTATCATTTAGTATTGCATGCCAAAAATAATAGTCAAGATTTTAACTCGCTCAATTTTCGTTCCCCGGGTCTAGTTTATCGAGGCCCTTGGCCTCAAGGGCTCCTCGAAGATATCCAGTAACGGTCTGGATGGATACACCCAGGCCATATACACCTACAAATTGAAGAATGTCACTTGGATTGGTAATCCAATTTATCTTGTGGATCCGCCTGGCTTCGCCGACACAAAAATATCGGAGATGGCCATTGTCTCCATGTTACAGAAATGGATGAAACACAACAATGATGCGTGAGTCTAGCTTCTTCTGTTCACTGTTCTGTTGGATGGGCTTGGTTTTCATTCGTATTGCTAATTATATGCTTACTTTATTAGCTACTTTAATCGCATTTTGTACTTGACACCTATTACAAGCACTCGTTTGTCTGGAACCCAGCGACAGGTGCTGAAGACATTCCATGCCCTCACTGGGGTCAAAACTGCAGAGGCTGTAACAATAGTAACAACAATGTGGGACAATATTTGGGGTGAGAATGCAACAAAGCGTGCAGAAGACAATTATCAGCAGCTTCAAAATGATATTTGGAAGGTTCTTGCATTCTCATTTATTTGTTCTCAATTAGGAGCTCACTTATCTATTTAGGACTTCATTGACAAAGGTGCTCAGATGACACAATACCACAACACACAGACATCAGCATTATCAATTTTGGATCAAGCTTTTGCCTCAAACACTCCAAATCTGTTCTCCATTGAAGATCATCAAAAAATTATCAAAGGAAGTCCATTTGAAGCAAACCTCATCACTGATCTACAAGATCGAATTCAAAATCTCCAATCCCATATCCCCACCCTCCATGATGAGCTTGCTCATGCCAAAGCAGAGGGTGACAAGCTTCTTCTCTCAACTCTTCACCCAAGGCTTCAAGAAGCCAAGGAGGACCTTGCTCAATCCAAAAGGAGCTTGACAATTCAGGACTCTTGCCTCCTCCTCCCCATCCTCTTGCCTCCCCTCCCCTGGATTCCAAATCTCATGGTACCACTCCACAAGCCAATGACACAACATGTGTTCAACAATCTGAAAATCAAGTTTTTGTACCACCTGAGGACCCTGAACTGGTGTTAGATGGTCAGACAGCAGTCAGGGAAAATGACACACCTGATTTCTCATTGTTGACAAACCCTCTTTCACTTCCTCCTCTTGTCACCCAGATTATGTCTGTCCCTGATGTGCCTCCAATCACTGAAGTTGTCACTTTATCTATTCCTCCATTTGATTTACAGCGACATATCCCATCAACTCATGATATTGCAACTCCCAGTATCTCTCGACCTGTCGAGGAAGGTGTCGGAGCAGAGCTGCAACAGCCTGCTGCAGCACTGCACGCATTGTGGGGCTGATGAAGTGTTGGGGCAATGCTGTTGGTGAGCATCATGATGCATGAGTACTTCAGTGAGCTGTTACCCATTTCATCTGCAGTTGAAATGAACTTATTTCTTGTCTTGTGATACTGGCCTGAGTCAGGGAGGTGGTAAGCACAGTGGGATCACAGTTGGCTGTTTCATATTGTTAGACATCTTCTCTATTCTGTTTCTTATTCCATCACCCTTCTGTATTTTCTTTTTCCTGCTTCGTTACCTGTATGATTTCTTGTTAGCTTGGACACATTTATTCAGATTGTATTTTCATCCATTTTTTATCGCTTGTTTCCATTTGTTTCCACACTTTCCCTCTCCATTTGTACATCCCTCACTCTGTGTCCTCTGTGATTCCTTTCGCAGTGCCTAATCTCAATATAATTCCAATTTTATGTACTTATTTACACTGAGAATCCATTGACAATTCTTGCATATCTTGACACTCTCATCAGATGGTCCATCGGATGCGCAAACATCGCGCACCTTCGTTGGGACACATTGTTAGTCGGATGAGTGAAGATGACATGTTAAGTGTATTCAAAATCTTGAACGGAAGGTCATGGGTTCACATCGCTGTCAATTTCCGGGTGATACATTGAATTGAATGTGAAGTATGGACGCACTCGTGTCGGATAGATGTCAGTGAGGTGACACCTCCCACTATGTTTCGCTTTTGTAATGTATCCAAGCCTTTATAACATGCAATCCACTACGTCTATGCATTATTTTGTCTCATGGTCTGCGGTACCCATCTTCCCCACGTTCTTATTGCCTTGTCTACCAACGCTGGCGTTTCCTTCCACCATTGAAAACCCTCTTCAATCTCTTTATCTCGGAAAAGTGACTCATAAAGTTGATGGAATGACCCGTGCCCTCACCTTCTCTTCTCTTGAAGCTTGACTAGTGTTGATGTCATTTTTTGTCTTTACTTTTCATTTTATGTGTTCTGCCCAACTCTTTGTCGATTATCTATAACAAACACCCGGTTACGGGATCCCACATCCATATCTTCTAATCGAATTCAAACGCTTAGACGACGAAAATGCCCTGACGAGGGTTCACTTCCCACAAAGCGGAGAAATCTGGAAAAGGGTTTGGTTCTGCATAGTTATATTACTCACACTGAAAGCCAAACCTTCACATTGTGCCAACCTGAAGACACCAAGCTTGAAGCTCAGAAGCGCAAATACGACAGGTATAGAGTCTGTACTCCATTGCAAGTGTGCATCAGGGTAAAGCTTTGGCAGGTTTAGGTGGGGCGTTGAGGGAGTACAAAGTCGGCCGGTAAGGACCCGATGAGCACCTGGGGAGATGTTAACGAAACATAAGTGATTCAGAGATGGAGAGATGGGCATTTGGAGGAAGGGGTAAAAGTGTAAAGACAAGGTGACGGAACGCGCAGACAAACTCGTGTGGTAAATTAGAAGGATAGTTCAGAGAGTGGAGGAGATGAGAGGGGGTATGATAGGAGGCGAGCGAAACAAGATCGATAGGAGACGAGGTGTGGATGAACTGAGTGATGAACGGGAGCACACACAGAAGCGACGACCACATCAGGAAAAACCGGAAATGATTATAATTTTAAATAATGTGTAATAAGATCAGATAAGTTGAGGCACACATTATCTGAGCTTATGAGGACTTATTGTGACTTACGCCATCACAGTCATTAAATTCATTTCCTTATTAAGAGATTATTGCCGCTTATGGCAATGTGGCCAATATAGAGCTCAAGTCCAATAGCAGAATAAAGTAATGAAAAGACAATGTGTTCAAAATACAAGCAGATCTATTTTAATCTAATCTTCTTTAGCCTTCCCTTTACCTGCCTTCTTCGTCATACGGCCGAGAAGTTCCTCCGTCTGTTGAAGCTCGATCTCTAGATCCAAACGTTGTGCCGCCAGAATCCGGGCCTGCTGATAGGCTTCGTCATGAGTGAGGCCGGAAGGGGAGGCGATCAATGATAAGAACTCTGATTGGGGTGCAAGTCGACGAACAGGAGTAGACGGGGCTGGTGGGTTGACTGCAGCGGACGAACGTGGCTGGAATTGCACTGGTTGAAGGGTGGAGGTACTTAATGGTGACCATGAAAACCCAGAAGAACAGGCACTTGGAGACGAAATCGGCGAAGGGGACTGTAAATATATGCAATATTAAAATAAAGAACAACAATTTCTTAAATGGAAAATACACACCTTAAAGATACGACACTTTTTTTTCAAAGCTCTACTCTTTGCGGCTTTGCTCATGTGTGGGGGCGTCATGACGTGATCCTTGTTACTTTTTGCCACGAATTTTCGAGATCCAGAAGCCAAGGCGCTCCTGGAAGACATCGCATAAATAGGCTGTGCAATAAAGTACATATGAGTCAACTCGTAAGTTTGGAGGATGATGACAGCAACATACCATGCGAGCCGCAGATGGATGCCTTCTGCATCGGCGACGGCCAAGCCTTCCTGCACAGTTTGGAGAGCCGATGTTTTGTGTTTTAATGGTCAAGGGTCCCTGGATCAAGAAGCGTTAGATAACTTCACTAAAAAGTGAGTCGATGCTTACCGGTTTTGCAAGAGCGTCAGGAGGTCCTGAATCGGACTCCTGTCCACAGTCGTTATTATCTGAACCACTTTGATTTAAAGCGGTATCTGCTTCATCCCCACTGTCGCTGATATATCCTCCATCTTTGGGAGGGGGTTGTGTCATCCTTGTAAGATTGAAGATCTGGTCAGAATTAACGATGAGTGAATGAAAAATTTGAGTTTGAGGTGGTGAGCGGAGTTTGTTTACATGAATGGCAAATCCCGGACTCCCGTCTACATTTTCTGTTCTGGCAAAAAAACTTCTGGCCACCGTTTGAACCCTGAACGCATTTTAGAGGCAAGAACTCTTCAAAATTTACTCAGCAATGCATTCAGACTCGGACATGCAGGCAAAAGTCAAAACGGAGCCTGTGACCCCTACGATCAACTCACATGCCCGCACCGGCGAGCCTCCCAAGCCAGCGACCCCTGCTAAAAAGTGTGTGGTCATTATCATATACCCTTAATCATAAAAAAAAGATTACTTACTGAATTTGCTTGTAGATCTCAAAAGCCTGGGCGCGGCCAGGTAAGTATCGCCTCGTTTCACCTTTTTTTCAGCGACTGAGGTAGTAGTACACAGCATCAATACTCGTCCCCTAGTGCCGCGCGCTGGCAGCATTTTCCACAACATTCAGTGATGGGGCCTTCTGCGGATATCCTTCAGAATGCAGAAGACAGGTTGGAGGAGCTGTGTGTTCGTCGACGAGCTGCTTCTTCTTTCTCATTCAATGAAATTTTGTTGACACCGGAGCAAATCGAGGAGATCGAAGATGCTCGTGAAGAAGATGCCAGCTGCTTGCGAGCCGGCGAAACCACGTTTTTCGAGCGTGCGGTGCGGGGAAGGATTGAGGATGAGCATTGGCGAGCTCATCGTCTCATGCCGGCTAAAGATAACTTGAAAGAGGCTCGTCGTCCTCTCCATGGGCGCAATACTTGTGTTGGGCCAGTGGCGCAGGAGAGGTTGGAGGGTAGCGATAAAAATAACGGAACAGGAGAGCTGGTTGGTGGTGGTGATGATGATGATATCGGGCCTGTTGATGGCACTGGTAGGCCTGCTGGCGACGTTTGGATGAGTGAAATAGACCCTAACGAACAGGATGACTCTGACGAACCATGCCAAGCTCCCACTACTCCCCAACGCCCCAAGATTCGCACCGTCTATTCTATGTCTGCTCCTCATGTCAAGCGCGAGGCATTGCCTTTGAACTCGGCGGAGCGGACTTTGATTGATCGAAAGAGGCAGGGTGACGAGCAGGCTGCCATTGCGCAGTACAGGTATCTTCCCCTAGCTAAAAAAAGGGAGGAATGGATTGGTTTGGCAACAAAGGAATTGGAGAGGGCTTTTACCTTGGATGATATACGTGGCACGAACTTGGACTCCATAAATGTTCAGGATGTTAAAAAGCGTAAATTAGAGTAATTCATATTAGGCGTTACTTACTCAATTATCATATTTACACGTGCTGCAGAACTTTGACCGTTTTTTGGTGGGATGTCGGTGTTGTCTAGCTTTGACATGGTGAGTGGTGGTTTAAACAAAGAAGGAGAAAGAAGAAATCTCTCACGAGCGCTGCTACATATGCTCGTCAAATCACTGATGGCAAGTCTTGTTGGGCCTTGCCATTAGTGATTTGATTGTGATGGAGTTTCTTCACAACACACACCCTTCATGGCACAATATTTTATACGGTTTATCAAACTTGAATGTACTATATGTATGAATAAAAGCCTATTTTACCGTTCTCTTTTTGCCCTTAAACGTAGCCTGGCAGTAAGCGGCTGATTACGAGCCTTTTCCACCTGAGATTCCGACCGCAAAACTACCTCATCTGGCTCCAATAAAAGTACCTCCTCTGTCTCTGTATCAGCCTGTTCCTCGGAGTAGCTAATGACAATACACTGCATAACATGGCGAACCCCGTCATAGCAGCTGGTGATACGCCTGATATGAGTGCTGCACCGACTGCCCCTTGTGACTACCATTGGGCCATTGTCACCCCTGTTGTGGACTGGTCGTCGGGGGTACACCCAGCCAGGTTCAAACCAACACTCCTTCCCTTGTCGCGTCCCTCGGAGCCCCAGAGTCCCGTTCTCCCGTTGCATTACAGTGACCACCATGGCCGTCCCCGGGATTCCACCGCCGTGTATGTTCACCTTGAATGTCATTCCTATTAGCCGTTGATCCAGCAGTTCGTGTGTGGGTGGTGCTGTTACTTGTGTCGGTGAGTTGGCTTCTTGTGATAGTGGCATCGACGAATTTGGGTCCCAGGCGGGGCTTGACGATGAAGTGCTGACGACATGCATGGGTGTGTGAATTGAGATTTCATGCGAGGACGCTGAGGCGACTTTCTCTTGAGATCCATTGGCGAGGTCAGAAGCTTGGGTGTTGAGTGGCGTTGCGGTTGAAGGGTGAGGTATATACATGTGGCGCGTCATGAAGTACTCTCGCAATTTTTTTTGAGACCTGTGTCAAAAAAAAATCAGAACATCTTTCAAGTTTATCATTGAGCGTGATGCTTACTCTGGTTCAACAATGTCCTCATATTCTAGCGTGATGTCCTGGAATGGTGCATTCGGGTTATACTCCTCGATGCGCACTATGAGGCCGTATTCGGTTGACCGATCCACGGTAGATTTTCCCTCGGAAGTATTGAACTTTTTGAGGACTGGTTTGCACAGCCGATGAAAGGCGTGGATGAGATTATGGTCCAATTGATGTGTGCCTCAACATGCTATACAGAGAAATATTTTGTTAGTATACCCCAAGCCATGGGTAATAATAGTAGTGTTACTTACCGAAACGTCATGATTCCGGGTATTTACTATCGTAGCAACATCTCCCTTTAAACTTACAACCCACCCGCTTCTCTCTTTAAAGGGTCCATTTACAATCTCTACATAGTCACCCGTCTTGATCTCCTTACGAAGGGCCTTCCACGGCACAGAGAAAATACCGCTTTTATCTTCTGCCTCCATCTCGGCAAAAGTCACTTCAATCTTGCGAACACGTCCGCGTCTTCCCGATTCAATGTCCGTGATGAGATCATCGAGATGGATGGCCCATTCCTGAGGCTTGGGAGAACGGTATTGCGCAGTCACGACTGATGGGTGATTGCTGGATGCGAATTGAAAGAATGCCGACGAGGATATGAGAGGAGGGGAGGGTCGAATTCCAAAAAAACTACAGCAGCCTCGCAGTAGTCCGTACTCAAACTTAGACGTGCCCACTTTGTAACAATGCGCCGACAATTCTTCAACATCCCACCCACGAGCCTTGGCTTCTTCTGGCTCTAGCCATAGTCGCGGTTCGGGTATATTCTGTAACAGCGACCACTTTCGTTTCTTCAGCACACCCCTGACGTCTAACACCTGCTGATCGGTAATGACACTTGGGATTCGAGGTACGACTAATAATTCCACACCCCACGATTCAACCCGCACCACCAAACCAATGTCTCCTTCGTATATTGACCCATCCCGAATCATCACCCACTCTCCAGTGACTGCCCTTTCTGCCCTCCCATTCATACTCAACAGTTTGCTCCAGTCGCCTTGTGCTATTCCCTCCATCACCGGGCCATTTCGAGTCTTCCTAACACCCGGCGTCTTCATTAAAATCGCCTTCACGGCTTCGTCCAGCATTCCTTCGATATACACGTAACCCACGATGGTTGGGCGAACAATGATGCTTGCAATCCTTTCGGATTGAATCTTCTGGTATAGATAGAAGAGGACGTTTTCCTCATGTCCTGGCTGCATGGCTGTTAGGATTGTGATTTTGTTTGCTGTAGAAATGTGTATACTCAGCTTACATGCTACGCGGTAGATGGGATATGCTGGTGTTGAAATGGTACCATCGGCTGATCTCCCTGCAACAATTCTCGTATCGGTGGGGCTTTGGTTTAAGCGATTCTGAAGATGCCGTAGAAAAGAAGCCGTTTCTTCTTCCTGCTCAAGTTCGTCTTCGCGCAACAAATCCGCCCAGGTCTTGTAGGAAGTTGACTCATTGTCGTCTTCAATTTCTTCGGCGATGAAATAACCTACGCGATAGGAGTGTTAGTCTCATGAGCTCACTTCAAATCAAATAAATAACAAAACTCCCCTAGACTAGACACTGTATCTTCTGGATCACTCTCAGAATCTATGTCCTGGTCATCCACCTCGGCTTCAATGTCAACAAACGGATTAACCTGATGAAAGAGCGGCATCAATTGAATGGATCTACATCAACATGAAAAAAATGAGGACTTACGCGATGTTTTCGTGGCATATGGAATCGAAGACTGTAGTTACTGAGAGGTCATTAGTGAGGGGAGCCTTGTTATCGGTGCAAGATTTGACTCGTTAGGGCGTTCAAGGGTGCCGCCCATTGTCTGCGTATCCACTCCCGACAGTCGTCCTCCATCGCAGTATCAACCCAACTGCAAGAAACAAGGTATTTCTGGTCTCCGAAATGGGGTGTATATGGGGTGTACATACCTTGTAGAAACACAGGGGAGTATGGATAATATGGTATGACGGTGGTTGCAAAGAAAGAGCGAAAACTCAGAACCCTCCCACGTCACTGCCTGACTTACTGCTGCAATCACTGATGGGATGGGTTTGAAATTCAAAGTCCGTTGAAATCCCGCCATCAGTGATTCCGCTAACATATGGTGTGGTGACGTGGCGATGCTGACACCTTTCCCTTTCTCTTCCCTCCCCTCATCTCCCTATCCCATATCCTCGTCACCGTAACTAGCGATCTCAACCATACCCTTGTCGCCGTAAACTCGCCGCTCTTGGACTCTTTCTCTTTCACTTACTTGCCCTCATCTGCCTATTCTCGGCCACGATCACCTTCCACCAATTGCAAACCTCGCCTGCCGTGCTCAAGGACGTTCATATCATGCGCTGTATATTACCACCTAGTTACGTATATTATCGCAATGCATGGAGACTAGAGCGTTGCGTAGACATATCTGTCGGAGAAAACGTTCACATAGAAGTGCTCCAATTCGTCCAACACCTTACTGGATGTCCAACCAACAGGGGCTTGAGGCCCGAATTTGGGGAAAAGGTGGATGCTGGACTTGATTAATTCTATGGGAATGATGCTCGATTTTCTGCGACCATCCCCGTCCACAAGCCGACAAATTTTGTAAAGTTGGTTGTTTGGATCCCTTGGTGCACGACTAAGAGGGACGAACCATTCCACGTACGCTAGATGATGGAATGGAAAGCCTTGAGGGAACAACATCCTCTTGCCGGCCTCAGTCAATTTGAAGACACATCGCACCTGAGCTATGCCATAATCTAATGGATCTCATCAGTAAACACGTCGAATTAAGTGAATTAGCATTAACCACACACCAGCGGGAAGATCAGGTATGTCCCCCGATTCTGACTCTTGCTTAACACGGACTAACACAGTGTCGAACCTTCCAGGAATCGTTTTACCATACTGGTCTTCGTGCTCGGGCTCGACGTGAATTGAATCCACTGTGCTCTCATCAAGGGGATTCAATGCGTGCATATCAAAACTGACAAATTTGATACGATGGAAGACTGGGACTTTCTGGAAAGGTAAGTGAATCGATCTTGTTTCTCGTTCCAGCTGCGCATTCGTTAACCCTGGATGGCGATAGCCCGCTACATATCTCCTGAGAGCGTAAATGAAATCAACTGCACCATATTCGTGTTCGATATCCGACAGTGAGACGAGGCTGCGAGTAGGCTTTACGGTCATGCGCAGGCGCCGTTCGGGTATGAGAGAAGGAAGAGGTTTTGCAATATGGAGGGGTGAGTTGGATGTGATATTTAATCGTCGACATATGAACTTGTCATGCTGATTAACTTGTTCTTTGCGGTGCACCCAGCACGTCATTTGTGGATACTCATCCTTACAATTGGACGCCTCGTATGCCAGCTTGGTGTAGTCGATGTGGAGACGCTCGGAGTATTCTGTGTTGAAGTTGTCAGGAGTACCAAAATACTCGATGAAATCTCTGTAGTGACAGAGGTAGTGGAGTTTTGGGATGTTGAAGTTATCCCGGATGCCCAGGTCGACGAATATGCTTTTATTGTCGTGAAAGATCCGCAAAGCATTATCCATCGACGCAAGGGTTTTGGAAGTGTGGATGGGGAAACGTGATAGCTGCATGAAGTCAAGGAGGGATCGAACACACCGAACGAGCCGGACGTTGGAGGAGCCGTTGGGAAGGCGGATGTCTATGACGAGGGACAGCAGGAATCGGGATATAAGTTCGTGTTCTGTACCGCTGACCCGCGAAAGATGGCTGATACCCTTCATAAATAGACGAATATGGTGGTTAGGCGGGAGACGTCGGCACCTGGCGTCAAGCTCAGCTTCCCCAACAAGCTCCTTGATCCAACCAACCAGGTGTTTGAAGACCCCTTGGTATAGTTGGTGGAGGATATCAGGAGTGATCGCCCAGTAGATATCGACATGAGGCAAGCGCTTCCAGAACACGGACTGGACGGGCTTAACACCTTGTTCTTTGCACGCATTTTGAAAGGCATCAGCACCGTCGTGCACCTTATCAAGTGCCTCTATGACAGCGGCAGTTGATCGGGGTGCTCGTTTACTGGTGAGTTCTCCTATGTCAACCCGCGGAGCTGGACAGACTGGACACTGACCCCCTTTCACCAGCGTGACCAAGAGTTGTTCCGGATAGTCTGCAGGGTAGGCAGACAGAATAGGGAAACACCTCCTAATCGCACCGTCACCGCTGACGAGCATAACGCCCTCACGACCTGCCCGTTCCAGGGACTTTAGGACAAAATGCATGCAGTGGTGGAAGAGGTTAGAAAGCGAGCGTCGTCGTGATGCCTTGTTGGTGATGTGTTCTAGCTTAGATGTAGGAAGGTATGCGAGCAGGATTTGACCCTGACGAGAAGGCTTATGACGTATATGTTTAGGGAGGTTGCCCAGGGTGAGATAAACGGGATAGGCCTGCTTTCCCCGAAAATCTGTAACCTGTGTTTTGTCAGATGATATTATGACAGGCAAGATTGTGCACTTGTCACTATGGACGTCGCGCTCTACGGCCTTCTAAACATAAAATGTAAGCCGATTAAAAAGAAGTGGAAAGACGACAACTCACCTGTGTATTCCACCACCAGCTCCCCGTGTGCATGTCGTGGTACATCCTTACAGAGCTCTCTGGATCAGCAAAATGGCGTTCAGGTTCCAAAATGAGGTCATCGACGAAATCTGGGTCTCGCCACAGGGTCTGAATGCACTCCAAGACATCTCGCGAGTAAAACTCCAGTGCTTCGCCTCCTTGTGTGACCTCCCGTCTCGTAAATCGCAGTCGAGAGGGTAACTTATCATCGATAATTTTATTGAGCTCATCAGAATTCTTGTATGAAAGCCCAAGACGCTCGCGGAACTGTGAGGTACGTTAAAACTGTTGATAAAATTATTTCCATACAAACATCTTACCTCCTCAATAGCCAGCAGCTCCGAAAACGCCGTTGCTCCTGGTCCACGGAGCTTCCCCCAACGAGCAACCTCCCAATCAAGACGTGATGCAAATGGTGCCCACGCGTTATCGCTGCCAACCGTGGTTTTGTAATGTGTGTCTATAGCGCTTCCTTTCTTCATTGACTGACCAGCACGAGACTGAGGATACTTCTCGCTGTAACGAAGCACAACAGCAGGTTTCAAACCACAACCCTGCGCCATATTGAAGCGGAGATTTGGAATGTCGCCAACAGCTGGCTCTCCGTCTGCTGCCTCAACTTCTTCATCGACCACAGATGGACGGTCTACAGGTGCACCCTCTCGCGTCGGCTCCCAGCTTTGCTCAAGCTCAGCCTCCATTCGTGCCACGTCGTCTTCGACCTCATCATCTAATTCACCTGGCTCAACAGGATCAAGTCCAGGCTGAAACAATTCCTCATCGGATTCGGGCTCGGAATCGGAATCATCGAAGAAGAAAGGCACATCTGACATAACCTCGTCCAAATTGGGAGCAGGGTCGGCGTTGTCGATAATACCCGGTGAAGGAGGACCATCGTCAGCGGTTGAGGAGGAAACATCAGAAGAAGAATCGGAGTCTGTCAATATCAGAGCAGCGTACGCCACTTCCACAATCCGCTGGATGTACAAATTTTTGCATGGTGTACCATCTGCGCTCTGAGCAAGATGGTTCTGCAAGCCTTTTGTAGAAAATGAGACCCAGCAGGCAGGGCATTGCCCCTCTTGAGTGTATTCGGAACTGTCGCTGCCAGAGCTAGACGTAGAGCTTGGGCTGGATGAGCGGTTCATGTTGGATAAAGGCTAAGGATGAAATCAGTCGTCTGAAAATTAGTGATTGGTTCACCTAGTATGGAAACGCGGAAGTATATAACGCCCCAGCACAACGAGTACATACAAACACAAAAAATCAGTCGAGTTGGTTCTCTTTCTGTTTGTTGCCCTTGTAAATTTTCACAGCCCTTCTTTTCTCTAGGACCTGGTTCTGAACATCCTTGGAACCATGGATCTCTCGGATAACGAATTCAATCGCAACCGATCAGAGGCCCAGAAGAGGATTCGTCGTAGAAACGAGATACGTGCTGCGCAAGAGGAGATGGATCAGCAGACCATCGCTGCTGGACGAGGTGAATTAATTCATATACGCTGCATTACATATTCTTAGATATTATCTCTCAGGTGAACGGCAAGCTAAAAAGAATGCTAATGAAAAGGCCAGTAAGTTAATATTCCGTTAGATGGCCTGATAAAATTTTCAGTCCATGTCAGTTTGGCGATCAGACAGGCCGTCGCGACGAAGACAAACACCTAGTCGCTCACCGTCACCAGCTCCCAAAAAAAAAAGAAAAGGTATGCCTTTCAATTCAAAAATGGCACAACGCGACTGAACTTATTATCCGGATAGACGCTGCTAGCCAGAAAAAAAACTATAGCAGTGCTTCCCAAAAAGGTTCGTCTTTCTATCAATGCCTTTTTTTTTTTTTGCAAGCGATAAACCTTTACAGGTTCCTCACAACGTGTAGGCTCGTCGCATAAGAGTTTTCAAGCCACTCGCCGAAAAAAAGCAGCATTCCCTGATGGTTCTGATGCCGATGTGATGGATGAAGATGCATTAGGAGAAAGTTCTGAAGAGGAAGTGTCAGATGAAGATTACCATCAAGGCGAGGCAGAACCTAGCGATGAAGCTGATGAAGATGAGGATTTTACAGATGGCGAGCTCCAACGCCAACGAGATGAAGAAGTAATTTTTTTTACCCATTTTAAATGTTACTGCTGATGGATGTCAGTCATCTAGATGCCCGCCTTCGGGAGTGGAGATGTTGAGGATATTTTCAACGACGATGAAAATGTTGAATTTGTCAAACGGCCACAACATCGACCTTCCTCCCCAATGGAGTACCCTTCTTCTGCATCTGAACGAGAATCACGCGAACCTAAAAGGCCCAACCCGCCCGCAAAGTCTTCCAGGAAGGAAAAGGGGAGATCTTCCAAAGTAAGTGATCTAACAATGAGATCAAAACATCATTGAAAATAATCTAATGATAATTATTACCGCAGAAGGCAATTACTAAGTCATACATCGTGCGTTTGATTCAAACCTGACAACCTGATGAGCTGAGATGTATCATACAGGACACGAGCGGCGTAAGTGGCGACTCGGATTCTTCGTTGCCACTCAGGATCCTTCCAGACCGACTCATGAAACCTAAGAAAACCAAGAACAGGAAGGTATGAGAGAAGCCATTGATTGCTCGTCTATCTATTACTTACTAACAATAATTCATGATCTAGCGGTCCGATGTTCTTATAAAAAAGGTATTTGGGTCTCTCGTTGTTGAGTAATACCCTAACTGATAATAGTAATATCTGCAGCGCGATGCGGCTTTGATATCAGAGGTACGTGCTATTTTTTGTATATCTAAACATTAATTACTGAGAAAGCATCCAAGCGCACGTCCTCTGTCACCTCCACGACTAGTCAGACATCCAAAGTGTCCAAGAAACAGAGGCGACACGAGGCCTTGAGCAAAACCATAACTATTTCCGACGACGACGATGACGATGGCGACCACAATCTCTCTGATGCGAGCATATCAGAACTACCTGTAGATGAAGAATCCGAATGGCCACGTGTTGCAAGACTCCGCCTAGGGAAAGGAATGGGTATGCTCAAGCAAAACCGGCACATCCTCGCACTCGTGCACCTCGCGATTGATATCGTGACAAAAAGGATTCACCTGGAACACCCATGGCCTGAACACAAACAGTATGCCGCATATCGACTGGAGGTGTTGTTGAAAGCCACCAAAAAACTCGCCAAGAAAGACGACTCATACACCACCATCCTTACACGGGCCAAGCTCGACGCGAAGTTTACTCACAGAGTTGGGAAATGGGTACGTCGATATCAACCATTGCGAACAGTCTCTAAAAATTACCTTTAGTTCACAGATCGCATATCCAACATGCGCAATCATGTTATGGCATGCGCGCGACGTGAAATTTGCGCCTACCATTTGGGGAAGGGTGAGGATTGCATCAAACGTGTTAGACTACTGATGCAGGATGACGCGTACTGCCACCCTGGAGGATTTGTTACGATGGGACCCGAAAAAAGGGTGCGTAGTGGTTCAATCTTCAACAACGAGTTGGTATTCCTTTTCGCGGCTTACCAAATGTTGATTTAGCTTGAGTATATATCCGAAAGCACCCCTGCGAAGAACATGAAGTTCCTCAATCCAGCTATAGTCGACACGCTCATTGAAGCTTTTTTTGTCAATTCCACTTCCTCGGGATGGAAGTACCATGACACGTACGTCACGTCCCTTCCAGATAGGCCGGAGTATCCAGAACCGGAGATTCCGATGTGTATGCTTGCATTGGCTGCAACTGCTGTGAGTCTTCTGTGTTACGTGTCCCCGTTTTTATTATTCTGATTGTAATGTCAAAGGTGCGAGCTGCAATATGGGAGATGCGCGAGGGCAAGGTTCCAATTCCCCAAAAGCAAGCGAAAAAGACAGCATCGGAGGATGAGGTCGTTCAAGACCAGTTCACCGCAGAATCAGCTGTAGGAGTGTACCAAGGGCACATCGATCATCTCGAGGAGCTGAAGAAAAAGGGGAAAGTCACTTACCACAAGTTGATGGCTGGGATCTTCAAGCAAGCAAAGTAAGCAGAACCTTTTTCCTATCACAACATTACTAATTCCTTTTTTCTTCAGGGCTCGCGTCAAGGGTGGATCTTCGGTACCAGAAGGAAAGTATACTAGTGCTCCTCTCGCCGGAGTGGATACTAGTTTTTTGGAGAATTAAATAGTTGAATGTTCGGCCGTTTCTAGTCAATGAATTAAACCCCCCCCCCTCTCTCGCTACTTGTTTGATATTATAAGAGCTTAAGGATGATTTCTTGCACATTATATGGTTCTTTTCTATAGTTTTGACCCGCTTACATTCAGCTTAACCTGACTTTTTGATCTTGAATAAGGCGCATCCATTCCAGGACCTACATTATCCTAGCTTATTCATCTTATTTGACTTGTCACAACTTAAATCAACTTAAGATAACTTGTATCTACTTATGTACCTGTATAAGAAAAACCGGTTTTGCCTGATGCACATGACCCCATCCAGCCTTAGAACGAGGCTCTGGGGGACGAGAATACGGGGAGGATGGAAGATACGTTTACGTGTTGCAGAGGGTCGGCTGACCGAGAGGACGCGCGATCATCTCTGGTTCACTCTCTCCCCTCTTTTCGGGAGCCGTCAACTAGTGGTGTTGTTTTAAAACAGCCTCCTTATCTTGATTTTTGGCGAATTGATTTAATCAAAGAAATTTTCTGTCAACTTAACCCTAAATTGAGTGTCAATAAGGTCATTCCCTCGAAAGCTTCGTCTCGGAAACTGGCTAGCCGTGTTCTTTGGGGATCTAGCTCAATATGAGCAGACTAACGAATATCCAAACGAGTATGAAAAGAGTATAACACATTCGATCCGCCTATATTTCCGCCTCGGAAAATTTACTCCAAATCTGGCTTATGTAGTCGTTTTCCTCTTCGCTTGGTAGACCACCATCACGATTTGTTACAAGGGTCTCGAGAAAATTATATGGAGAATTGACATTCACATGCCGAGGCTAAGAGGTAGGGTTCTGCTTATCTCGTACCCCTTGAGCTCGTTTCGGTACAATCATCGTGTGTGCTATGCATCCTCGACAAATCCATTACATTTTCCTTCTCATTCTTTGTCTAGTGCTCTCTTGATTTCTCTGCGACACATATCATATGTTTTCCAAATTCTGTAGATATTGCATAACCGCCGGGGTGGTAAATCATGAGGTATGTTTTCGAGACACGTTTGCAACACGATTTCGGGGCGTTATTTCGAGTGCATACATTTATCTTCACAATGGTGGGTGTTACTTGAAATAAAAAATAATTGACCATGTTCTCGATATACTCATGTCATAAATACATGCTGTCTCTGTGTGAGGTTAACTCGTAAGAAGCGAAGCTGTCCAAGTGCTGCATGAGAAATGACCGACTTGAGTCACGAGATGGTGGCTGTGTTCACCCTCTCTTTCCTTTCAACCACCACGACCACAGCACATTGCTTGTGCAAAACATCCTTTCTCTTCGTCGTCTCCCTCATTGCACCCATATCCACTCATATCTGTTCATATGTATTTATAAATCCCTGATTGACTAGCAACGGTACTCCAAGAAACCAACTTCAAATTGTATGGAAGGGATGGGACACGGGTGATCAGGCAGTCGACCCGTTGGATGCACGTTTCATGGTGAGTGGGTGCACTGCTTTCCTTCCTTGCTTTTCTGACTCGCCTTATCCCTTCTTTTCTTGCCATTTGGTCGAATTCCCATTCAATCGCTCTGAATCTCATCGCAATTGTTGTTGTTTGCCTCGTGTTCTTGTGTTCTCTCCCTATCATGGCTGTTAGTCCCCAACTTTCCCTTCCTGCGCGCCGCCTCGCTAACCCTCAATGACGGAGTTGGCGTCTCTGTCCTTCCACCTAATCCCGTGTGACATTATCTCCCAATCATCCAGTCCTGCGCCGACGCGTGTCACACACGCCTCGTGTATGCCTGTCGTGTCTGACGCGAGCGCTGAAATGAATTCACCTTTCTCCTGATACGATGATCTGACATTCCGTCCTGCAACCCTTTGATATCGATCAACATACCCACTTGGATCTCCGTTCCGTGTTACTCGTTGGTGTATTTCTATTTTTGTCATCCGAGAGCTTCTCATGCTCACTCCTTTGCTTTTCCATTCAGTTTTCTTGCGCGATTTTGCTCTGATCGCACAGTTGTATTGGTATGTGGTTGTGGCTACAGTCCCACCTTGTCTCATTCAATCAACTCATATCCGCTATCTCAGGTGTGCCCTCAAGGGATTCCGCCGCTACTATGTGCTTCAATCGCGTCTTAGACTTCTTGAGCTCGTCCTGGTGTGTGGTCTCATTCCATCGTTCTCTCCGAACGATATACTCACTCTTTCCCTTCCCTTTTCAACTAACCACCCTCAACGACGCCTTCTCCCGAACACTGATATTCACAGACTTTGACCATCCAAAATCTTTTCACCAGCTCGACTCTTTATACCTTCTTTGGCGCATACAAAGAGAGTGATTCCGATTCCCCCTTGGTCGAGTCGTTTAGAGCCAGGAGTATAGTAAATGCAATGGTACGTTCCTTCTCAAGCACGCATAACTTGGAGCTCAAGTCACCAATTATGCTCTTCAGGGCTGTTCGTTTCCTGCGATTAAGATCCCGCATACCTTCGCAATAGTTTACTAGGCTATTCACTACATTAGATGGAATAAGTCCTGGAGTCTAGTACATAGGCCTCGATATATCGACAAAAACATAAAAGGACTAATCGTTAGACGTGATCATGGGATACTAGACGCGCATCTCACTCCTACACTCGTCGCTAGGTCCCGCCAATTTCGAGAAGTCGAGGGTATATGCGCAATCGGAGGGTGGATTAGCGATATTGAGGAATGCGACGATGGAGTACACATTCGGTTAGTAGCTTATCTCTTTTTTATTGAGCGCATTGCTGAACCATCACAGGCGTCTCCTCGCTCATAGTCGCACCATGCTGAACTACCTTCCAACCTCACATACCGCTCTACCCCGTGCTCAAACGCGCTCTCGAACTCTCTTCCTTTCCGCGATACGCATTCGTCATCCGTCTTAAACCTGTACCTGCGGTATTCACCAACGGCTATATACGGTTTCGCCTCGTCGGACACTCTAGCATCCATCATATTCAACCACGCGAAATGTTCGCTCTCCCCAAATGCCGTCACTCTACGTCACATTTCATAATTCAACTCTCCTCGCATAGTTCATTCACGACTATACTACGGAGGACGCATATCCAACGCCCATGTAGGTCAATACGAAGCGTGACGATGGACGGATAGGTCCCGTGCTTGGTGAGATCCCTAACTTCGGCTTGATCATTTCACGCCGTGTCGTTATCATGCGCTGACGGAACATCCCCTTCACCAGCTTCGCCATCTTGTGTCATCTCGTCTCTCTCCTGTGGAACGCTTGAGAGCGCGAGCGTTGACTTTCGGATTTGCGCCATCTGGTTCATAGGTGGGTTCCCGCTGATCCGTTGTTTTCCTCGATGATGACGAGGCTCACTATTATTTTCATTTCTTCAGGCTTCTTTCCGCCAGTATACACCTTACTCCTTGGCACCCTCACCTACCCCCACCTAACGTGCGTACCAAGCCGAACGGTACATAGAGGGAACTTGCGAGAAGGGCAAGGAATTTTTGAACAATGGAGCGACGGACACGGGTTCAGTAGCGTTTGGTGCTAGCAGTAATATTAACGGGCGCGAGGCAATAATTAGATACAATGCTATATGATGAACCCAATCCATTCCGCTTTGAAACGCGAACGTGAAGAAGTCCGAACGTCGACTACAGAAACGAGAAGGAAATACGTCGGATTTGATCAAATCTGATCTATTTCTGGCATCGACACCGTGCTCGTCTCATGGCTGATTAACAGGTGGAATGCACGAGGTAATCAGATTCTGCGAAGACAGGCGCAGCCGCCCATCGCTTGTTTCTTTCGCTGCATTGTAAAACGAGTCGAAATTCGAAGGATCCAGTGGATGTAAACTGCCCATCACATGAGGGTTGGATTCTCTCAACACGTGGAGAGCATGTGTTGAAGACATAACGAGCTGTCGAGACTCAAATCGAATGAGCTCGACACGGAGAATCCAGCGCCATGAACCTGAGCGCTTGGAACGATAGGGGAGCGGTCCCAAGTGTGACCGAAATCCAGTCCCAAAAGGAGAGAAACTCACCACGGATTGAGGGCCTGAAGAATGATGGGACTCAAGACTCCCCAGAGGAGCAAACGATCTTGAAACCCAATACATCAAAATTTCGAGACAAGAGATGAATTTAAACTCTATCCTATCAAATACAGGCTGCATGTTGTACGGGGACTTGTAAGGATGAGCAACGAAAGAAAGGAACTATATGCAAAGGTCCGAAAGTGTTCTGAAGCAACATGATGATGGTAAGGAAAGGCAGGAACGAGGAGTAACAGAACTGGGAAAAAGGCGGCGAGATGGGAATGAAATGCGAGATCACTGGCAAGAGTCTGAGAGCATGTCTTCGGAGATGCCCTGACGATGGCGAAAGTCATCAATAGAATTGCGGGTGGTGGCTAACGAGCTGCTATCGTATGCCTTTGAGGTGTGCAGTGGAATGATAGTATCGACCTTCCTCCAATACAGCAGGAACGCCAGGGATGTCCATCCACCTGTGGCAGCCACCACCTCAGGTTTGACACCTGCGAGGAGTAAAGTGACAGCGCCACCGATCCGATAGCTGTGGCCTGAGACATGGGCAAGGGAGGGGTCCTTGTCCCATATTTTCTTGGTGAAGGAGACCATGCTTGATTTGGTGAGGTATGTAAAATCCCTTGAGGACGAAGATATGTAGGAGAACAGGGGTGCGCCAGATGGAAGAGTGGAGTTGACAGCCAAGTGGTTCAATTTCCCTCTTCAATCCCATTCCCATTCCTCAACCCCACGCTCGACACCCGTCTCAAAATGATCTTGAACCTGCCATTCCTCGCACTCCAAGCGAACTCCTACTGGCGCTCCTACTCCCAAACCCCAACCCATCCACAGACAACGACCGGGAACCAGAATCAGAAATATCCGTGTGCGCATCATATCACTCCCGCTCTCCGCCCTCAATCGTCAGCGTCCCCACATCACTATACCTCGACGAGCCCGCATCACCACCAACTTCACTCCACCTCATCAGCCCCAACCCTGCCTCAGAGCTGAACGACCCCACACTCGCATCAGGGGTATGATACGTGCTAAAGCCTGACATCGACCCTGAATGTGCACTATTAAGGGTTCCCGTATAAAATGACTGAGGGTGTGCGAGGGAATGAGGGTGAGATCGCACTCTAGACAAAGTGCGTGATTCGATATGGACAGAGCATGCTGTGAGACCTTTCAGGAGGCGTTGAGAGGGTGAAGGTGAGAGAGAGGATGATGAAGCCGTTGGATTTTGGGTGGGCGAAGAAGGTCGGACGTCAGTCTGAGATGAACCACGTATCGTCGTGGTGGGTATCGTTGCATTGGATGTAGAGTTAACGTTAAACGTGGTTGTTGAATGTATGAGCCCAACCTTCGTTAAAAGTCCATTCGGAAACGTGAATAACCTATTTTTCGTTAGCACTTCTGCTTTTGACGTTGGCGTCATCTCCGTCGTCCCTGTAGAACTTTTGATTGAGCATGAGGGTATGCTGAGACGACGACCGGTCCCCTTCACTCTCTCCTTCCGCCTGAGCCTCCTCTCCCACCACCGACTGCGCATCTTCATCATCAAGCGGCAGCAACTCGCTCAAAAACCTCATCGATTCGTCCCTGCTCACTCGGTCTGGATTCTCATCCTGGCCCTCCGCTCCTCCCTCCACCACATCCACCTTGTTCCCCACCACATGCTCACAGAATTTCGCCCTATCCTCATCCCTTACTGGAGCATTGGCGCAGAAATCGCACCACCATTTTCTGAGCTTGTAGAGCGAGGACCTGTCGTTGACGTTGTACATGATCATAACAGCATCTGTGCCCCCAAAAACGTAGTGGATAAGAATGAGAAGCGTTCCTGAGTGGCGGTATCCTGTGGTTTGGTGACCAGGCAAGTTCGTGTTTGTCAGAAAAGAGTCAATGAAAAGAGAGAGAGGCATAAAGCGCAGAGGCATCACGAGAAGACCTGAAGTACACGATCATCACCCATATCTGTAATACTGAATCCCTCCATCCGGAATTTGAATCGTTTTGTTTATAAAGTCAACGTTGATTGTAGGTCTACAACCTGTTGAAAAGTGTCCAGTGATGTACTAAGTCCAGCGTTTGTCATTTGTTTGATATCGGGTCGTCGTAAGTAGTTATAGCGACTGTGTTGGTCAGGACGTCATTGATGGAGGATAAACGGTACGATATTTTCAGAGCTCGCTTAGCAGAGTCATAATAAATCCAAGTTCAAAGCTTCCTCAATGTTATATTCACATTCAGAATTCACAAGATTCATTAATGCTCTCACCTTGACGCAAAAACTCGTCTTGCCAACCCCAGCTCCAACATGGGGCCGTTCCCAATGGTTAAAGCAATTTCGTGCCCCTATTTCCTGTTCTTGGTTTCATATTTCTCTGTATATTCATCTGAAATTGATATATCTATAAACGTTCAAGCTCAACCTCTAGAGCTAGAGGAGGTGGGGCATCGCAAGGTAGCAGGGCATGAATGTCGAGGAGAAAGAGAAGGAAGAGGAATGGCAAAGCCACCGTCCTTTCCTGATCCAGTGATGTCATTGATGTTCCCAAACTGCGACACATTTTTGGGATGCTTGACGAGTTTGGCAGTTTCAATTTGTTAGCGGTGGTAGATAGGTCGGGGGACATGATGAAGTGTGATTTTTGTGAGGTGAGAGCAGGTTGCGTGGATCGTCGGACAATGCTGGGAAACAGGGTGATGAGATTTGGTTGTTGACGTGGTGGCTGTGTCTCCACCGCTTCTTTCCTTTCAACCACCACCACCACAACACGTTGCAGGTCCAAGCATCCTTTCTGTTCGTTGTCGCCCTCGTTTTACCTATAATGTAGTCGTCTCTCTCCAGACCTAGTTCTGAATCTTTCCTTCTGTTGAATCAATGTCGTTCAATGCCCAACCATTGACTCTGAATTTCATTGTGCTCGTCGGGGTCTGCCTCGTGTTCTTGGGTGGTCTCTTTATCCTCTCAGTCAGTCCCAATTTCCTCTTTTTGTTTCGCGTTGCTGATCTCATACTACGTAGGAGACGTCTTGGTACTTCCTACCTGAATCCTATCTGGCGGCGTCTCCATCATCCAGTCCCCACCGACGTGTGCACGCCAAATCTATTCTTGCTCTCACACACGCCGCGTGTATGCCTGTTGTGTCTGACACGAGCATTGAAATGAATTCACCTTTTCCCTGATACGGCGATCCGACATTCTCTCCTGAATCCTTTTGATATCGATCAACATACCCACTTGGATCTCCGTGTCATGTTACTTGTTCTATCAGTCTGGTGTATTCCTGTCGTGCAAGAGCTTATCATCCCCACTCCTTTGCTTTTCCATCCAGTTTTCTCGTGTGATCTTGCTACGATTGCTAGCTTGTATCGGTATGTGATCGTGCCTACCATGTCGCCACCGCTCTTTCAATCCGCTCATATCAGCTATCAGGTGCGCCCTCAAGGAATCCCACCGTTAATATGTCCTTCAATCGCGTCTTAGACTTCTTGACCTCGTCCTGGTATGTGATCTTATTCCATCTTTATCTCCTGAAGATAAATTCATTCCCTTCCCTTCCCTTCCCTTCCCTTCCCTTCCCTTCCCTTCCCATCTCATCACCCTCAACGACGCCTTCCCCCCAAACATTGCTCACAAACTTTGACCACCCAAATTTTTTCCACCAACTCGATTTTTATACATTCCTCTACGCATACAGACAGACCGCGATCCTGATCCCCCCTTGGTCGTGTTTTCTTAGAGCTGGGACCATGGTGGAAGTAAAGGTAGGTCCTCTTCCAATGCGCATCACGCCGATCAAGTCGCTAATTATGCTCGTGCAGGGCAACTGTTCGTTTCCGACAATTAAGATCCCGCATACCTTTTCAATCGTCTATGAGGCCATTCACGACAATAGATGGAATAAGTCCTGGAGTCCGGTACGTATGCCTCAATATATCGACGAAAAAATAGATATACTCATGGTTAGACATGATCATAGGATATCGGACGCGCACCTCCACGCGCTTCGCTAGGTCCTGCCAATTGAGAGACGTCGTCCGGATATGCGCGATTGGAGGGTGGATTGACGATATTGAGGAATGCGACGAGGGACTGCTCATTCGGTTAGTAGCTCAAGTCTTATTTATTGAGTGCTGATTGACCCATTGCTGAACCTTCACAGGCTTCTCCTCGCACATCGTCGCACAATATTGAATTACCCATCGCGCTCTACTCCATGCTCAAACGCGCTCTCAAACTCTCCTCCGTTCCATGATGCGTGTTGTTCATTCGTCCTATACCTGTACCTCCAGTACTCCCCTCCTGCTACGTACAGTTTCCCCGTCAGTCACGTTAACATCCATCATATTCAATCACGCCATGCTTGCTCTCCTCTAATGCCGTCGCTCTACCTCTCACTTCATGGTTAAACCCTCCCACAGTTCGTTCACGACTATACGACGCAGGGGCGAACTCCGCATATCCGATGTCTATGTAGGCAAGGTATGAAGGGTACGATGGACGAACGGATCTCGTGCTTGGTAGGTCTTCTAAACGCATACCTACACACTGTCTTGTTATCACGTACTGACGCAATCTTATCTCTATCAGCTTCGCAAACTCGGATCCTCTTGTCTCTCACCTGTGGAACGCTTGAGAGCGCGATCTCTGCCTTGCGGATTGGCGCCATCTGGTTCATCGGTGGGTTTCCCGCTTATGCGTTGTTTTCCTTGGTGATGACGATGTTCATGATTGCTTTCATTTCTTTCAGGCTTCTCTCCGCCATTATACACGTTACTCTTTGGTACCCTCACCCATTCTCAACCGATGGCACTCACCAAAACGACGAATCTACGCATCCTAGCTCCAACGCGGTACGTAGAAGGAGACTTTCAAGACGGATGACGAAGTTTGAACAATGGAGCGACGGACACGGGTTCCGTAGTGTTTAGTACATAGCAGTAACATTAGCGAGCGCGAGGCAAGGATAATATATGCTGTCGTATGATGAATCCAATGCATTCCGCTTTAAAACGTGAACGTGAAGAAGTCCGAACGTCGACAATGAGAACTACAGAGACGAGAAGGAAATATGTCGGATTTGATCAAATCTGATCAATTTCTGTCATTGACACCGTACTCGTCCCATGACTGATTAACAGGTGGAATGCACGAGGTAATTAGATTCTGTGAAGACAGGCGCAGCTGCCCATCTTTTGTTTCTTCCTCCCATCATCTCGCGCACTTCGTCTGCTTGACCAGCATTACTATATCCTTTTTTTGCTCCCAAATTCTGCACTGCAATGGCCACTACTTCGAAGCTGGAATTCAAGGAGATCGAAGTCACTGGGGCTGTTTCTGTTGAACGAGTAGACAGGGTACAACGCCCTTGCTGGAAGGTGCTGTGAGTGCATGGGAATAGGTGATGTTACCACATATTTCTAATCCAGTCATGACCACAGAATCATGGGCCCAACAGGGGCAGGAAAAAGTTCCGTGCGTATTTGTAGTTTAGTATTGCATGCCGAAAATTATACTCAGGATTTAAACTCGCTCTAATTTCGTTCTCCGTGTCTAGTTTATCGAGGCCCTTGGCCTCGAGGGCTCCTTGAAGATATCCAGTAATGGTCTGGATGGATTCACTCAGGGCGTATCCACCTATAAATTGAACAATGTCGTCAATAGAGATGGCTATCCAATTTATCTTGTGGACTCGCCTGGCTTCGCAGATACGAAAATATCGGAGATGGCCATTGTCTCCATGTTACAGAAATGGATGAAAGACAATGATGATATGTGAGTCCAGCTTCTTCTGCTCACTGTTCTGTTGCATGGGTTCTGTTGATTTTCATTGTAATGCTAATGAGATGCATACTTTATTAGGATATTTGATCACTTACTTTATTTGACACCAATTACAAGTACTCGCCTGCCTGGCACCCAGCGGCAGGTGCTGAAGACATTCAATGCCCTCACTGGTGTCAAAACAGCAAAGAATGTATCAATAGTAACCACAATGTGGGACAATATAGGGGGTGAGAATGCATCAAAGCGTGCAGAAGACAATTATCAGCAGCTTCAGAACAAGATATGGAAGGTTACCACTTTCTCATTCATTTGTTCTCAATTAGGAGCTCACTTATCTATTCAGGACTTCATTCAAGCAGGTGCTCAAATGATGCAATTCCACAACACACAGGAATCAGCATTGTCAATCCTGGATGAAGCCTTTGCCACAGGTGTTGGGGAACTTTTTTCCATTGAACATCATCAAAAAATCATGCAAGGAAGTCCATTCGAAGGCAACCTTGTTACAGACCTCCAAGATCGAATCCAGAACCTCAAATCACATATCCCCACCCTCCATGATGAGCTTGCTCATGCCAAAGCACAGGGTGACCAGCTACTTCTCTCAACTCTTCGCCCAAGGCTTCAAGAAGCTGAGGCAGACCTTGCTCGATTCCAAAAGGAGCTTGATGACTCAGGACTCCTGCCTCCTGTCCCTCTCACTCCTCTTGCCACCCCTCCCACTGATTCTGAACCTTGTGGTAATGTTCCCCAAGCCACCAACACAACACATGTTCAGCAATCTGAAAATCAAGTTTTCTTACCACCCCTGGACCCTGAACTGGCAGTACATGGTCAACCGGCAGTCAAGGTAAATATCACACTCTCATTGTTAACGACCTGTCTCTCACTTCCTCCTCTCATCACCCAGATTGAAGCTGTCCCTGATGCACCTCCAATCTCTGAAGTTGTCACTTTATCCATTCCTCCTTCTGATTTGCAGCAACATATCCCACCAAGTCACGAGATGGCAGCTCCCAGCATCTCTCGATCCATTGAGGATGATGTCCAAGCTGAGGCACAACAGACTACCCCAGTACAGCATGCTCCTGGGCGATTTGCTCGCATTATGCAGTTGATGAAGTGTTGGGGTGATGCTGTTGGTGAGCGTCATGATGCATGAGTACCTTGGTGAGTCGTTCACCGGTTTTGTCTGCAATTGAATTGAACTTATTTCCTGTATTTTGGTAATAGCGTTCGTCAGCACAGGGAGAACACCAGGAGTTCAGTTGGATACTTCACCAAATTATAGACATTTTCCCTTCTCTCCCATTCTTCTTGCTGGTTTCACTCTTCCATCGTTTCCCTCCCATGCTTTGTTGTGCATATAATTTCTCGCTAGTTTGAACACTCCTTTATTCACGATGTATTTTCATCCCTTTTGTATTGCTTGTTTCAGTTTCGTTCCACACTTTTCCAGTATGTACATCCCTCACTCCATGTCTGCTGTGATTCCTTTCGCCATTCCTAATCTTGATATACTTTCAATTTTATGCATTTATTTACAGTGAGGCTCCATTGATAATTGTTGTGTATCTCGACACTCTCATTTGATGCGCATATACATCACGCACTTCGTTGCAACACATTGTTAGTCAGATGAGTGAAAATGTCATGCTGAGTGTATTCAGCTTCTTGAAAGGAAGGTCATGGGTTCACATCGCTGTCAATTTCCTAGTAATACATTGAATTGAATGCAAAGAATGGATGCACTCGTGTCGATTGACATGCAGTCGCCATAAGGAGGATCCGGATGGGTGGTGTGGCTGTGTCAAATGTCGGTTCTTTCCCAACCACCACCATGACCAGCTTGTTCGATTCATGGATCAACGACTTGACTCTCCTCCTGCATCCCGCCGCCGAATTCACGTCTCTCACTCTAATTACGACTCATTTTGAGAGTCCAGCATCCCGAAAATAGGACGCATTATGCTGAAGGAAGCAATTCTTGTGTGGTTGATTATCCAGAGGTAACTTATAGTGGGTGTCTCCTTTCGTCTTCGAAGACGCGTCCTCATTTCTTCTTCTAAGGTATCACCACCATTTGTGAAAATTCTCGATTTTTTGGATTTTATTTGCTGTGTTTATGGTCATAGTTATTTTATCTGAATGTCGTATATTTCATCCCTCTCACACTCATCTGCACTTACTTGGCGTCCCAAATTCTACCATCAACAATTCCTAGTGTAATTGGCAATGCTGGGCAGGAGGTCTCATCCTTCCTCCTGGATGTCCCTCACAACTTTTTACTTGTGGCCCTCACGGTTTCTGTCCAGGCTTATCTCAGCTCTATCGCTTCAATGCTCCTTGTCCCACCTCGCATCCATTATGTCTCCTCCTCTCACATAGTAGTTTCCATACTTGACACACACATCACTCATCTCCTCACTTCACGGTGTTGAAAAGAGCTTCTGTTGAAACATCTTCATGAGGTTCTCCACTGCCGGCGTTCGAGGTTTGTAATGACACCGGAACACCAGAAGAGGAACGTGAATGCAACTTGGTTGATCACCTGTGAACGAGTACATGTGTAGAATAACTTGAAGGCAAGCACCTTTACATATAGACAATACTGAAAGAACACAGAATAAAAAATGAAGCAGGAATATATACATCTTAAAGCCAAGTTGGTGAGGAGTTTAGAGGGACGTCAATTGTTTACTGACACCCCCATTAGGTGTCAATGATGTATTGGGCCTATGCCTATCCGTCATCAACGCCCTCCCTCCTCACATTCATCCCTACTTTTCATTCTCCGACGTGAATCTTCCCATCTCTGTGGACTGAGGTTCTCGCTTTGTGCTCCATTGATGATTACTACGAGGAATATTTAGTAGGTAGTTCGATGTTTTTCAAGTTGTATAGCGACCCTTTGCCTGGCTCCGAGGCAACAAATCTCTCCACCATGCGATTAACCCGATTACGTGTTAGCAAATTCCGCACGCAGATGCAATGTTACAACGTCATGCTGACTACCTTCAGCCTCAATTTCCGGAGAACAATCCCCTTGGATCTAACATTGCCTGCTGCCGCTGTGTCTTCCCCACGTTTATTGCCTTGTCTACCAACGCTGGCATTTCCTTCCACTATTGCAAACCCTCTTCAATATCTGTATCTCGGAATAGTGACTCATAAAGTCAATGGAATGACCCGTGCCCTCCCCTTCTCTTCTCTTGAGATGTCATTTTTTGTCCTTTACTTTCTTTTACGTCTTCTGCCCCTCTTTATCGATTATCTATAAGAAACACCCGCTTACTGGATCCCACATCCATATCTTCTAATTGAATTCAAACGCTTAAACGACGAAAATGCCCTTATGAAGGTTCACTTCCTGCGAAGTGGAGTAATCAGGAAAAAGTTGGTTCTGCATAGTTATATCACTCACGCCGATAGCCAAGCCTTTGCATTGCACCCGAGCCTAAAGCTCAGAAGCGCAACTACGACAGGTATGCAGTCTGTACATCATCGCAAGTGTGCATTAGGGTGACAATTTGACAGGGCTATGTAGGACGTTGAGCTTATAAAGTCGGACAGTGAGGCCTGAGGACCCGATGAGCGCGTTGGGAGATGTCAATGACAGCTGAGAGATTCAGAGATAGAGAGATGCGGGTTTGGATGAAGGGGTAAAAGGGTAAAGACTAGATGACGGGACGCGCAGACGAATTCTTGGGGTCAATCAGAGGAATTGCGGAGAGAGTGGAAGATGTGAGGGGGAGTAGAATATAGGCGAGCAATACGAGGCCGATTGGAGATGAGATATGAACTCACTCACTGACGAACAGGAGAGCACAAAGAGGCGATAACAATGTCATCCCATCCAGCCTTTAAACGAGGCTCTGGGTGACGAGACTACGGGGAGGATGAAAGATACGCTTAGATGTTGCGGAGGGCCGGATAACCGAGAGGCTGCGCGATCACCTCTGGTTCATCCCGTTCTCGGGGGCCGTGACCTGGTGGCGTTGTTTTGCTCTGCTGTTACTTGGTTCCAAACAGCCTCATTATGTTGGTTGATGTAGTGGCAGAGTGATTTAATCAAAGAAATTTTCTGTCAACTTGACCCTAAATTGAGGTCAATCCTCTGAATGTTTGGTCTCGGAATCTTACCAACTTCATCCTTTTGGGATCAGCTCAACACGACGAGCACACTAACGAATATCCAAACGGGTATGAGACGGGTATGAATCATTCGATCCGGCTATTTTTCTGCCTCTTAAATTAAAATGTACTCAAAAGCTGGCTTATGTCGTCGTTTTCGGTTCCCCTGAAAGACCACCATCACGATTTTTTACAAGCGTCTCGGTAAAACGAAATGGTGAATTGGAACACTTATGCAGAGGCTAATATGTGGGGTTCTTGTCTTATACATCTCTGGTTGTTTTCGGTTCATTCATCGGGTATGCTATGAATCCTCGACAAATTCATTCCATTTTGCTCCTCACTTTTTGTCTGGTACTCTCTTAATTTCTCTGCAGCACATATCGCAGGTGTTTCAAATTCTATAGATATTGCACCACCGCTGGGGTGGTAAACGATGAGGAACGTTTTCTAGAGACGTTTGCAACTCGATGTTGGTGCGTTATTTCGAGCACTTGCATTTATCTTCTCCACGATCATGGGTGTTACTTGAAAGAAAAGGTAATAGCCATGTTATCAATATATTCATGTTATAAATACATTCTGTCTCTGTGTGAGGTTAGCTTGTAAGAAGCGAAGCTGTCCAAGTGCTGCATGAGAAATGACCGAATTGAGTCACGAGATGGTGGCTGTGTTCACCATCTCTTTCCTTTCAACCACCACGACCACAGCACATTGCCCGTGCAAAACATCCTTTCTCTTCGTTGTCTCCCTCGCTTCACCCATATCCACTCGTATCTGTTCATATGTAGTCCTAAATCCCTGATTGACTAGCAACGGTACTCCAAGAAACCAGCTTCAATGTGTAAGGATGGCATGGGACACGGGTGATCTGGGAGTCGACGCATGGGATGCACGTTTCAAGGTGAGGGGGCGCATTCCTTTTCGTCCTTGCTTTTCTGACTCGCCTTATCCCTTCTGTTCGTGCTATTTGGTCAGATTTCTATTTATTCGCTCTGAATCTCATCATCATCGTTGTTGTTTGCCTCGTGTTCTAGTGTTCTCTGCCTATCATTGACGTTAGTCCCAAATTCTCTCTTCCTGCGCCCTGTCTCGCTAACCCTCAAAGTTGTAGGGGGTGTCTCTATCCTTCCACCCCAATCCCGTCTGGCATCATCTCACAATCATCAAGTCCTCCCCCGACGCTTTTTAGCTAAATCCATTCTCTCTCACATACACGCCGCGTGTATGCCTGTCGTGTCTGACACCAGCATAGAAATGAATTTACCTTTCCCCTAATACGACGATCTGACACATTTTCTCCTGAATCCATTTGATATCGGACAACATACCCACTTGGATCTACGTGCCATGTTACTCGTTCAATCCGTCTGGTGTATTCCTGTCGTCCGAGAGCTTATCATCCCCACGTCTTGGCTTTTCCATCCAGTTTTCTTGCGCGATTTTGCTCCGATCGCTAGCTTGTATTGGCATGTGGTTGTGCCTACGGTTTCGCCACGGCTCATTCAATCCACTCACGTCCACTAGTTCAGGTGTGCCCGCAAGGAATTCCGCCGATAAGGTATGCTCCAGTGGCGTCTTCGAGTGACTGACCTCGTCCATGTGTGTACTGTCATTTAATCTTAATCTCCTGACGATCAAGTCACTTCCTCCCTTCCCTTCTCATTTCACCACCCTCAACGATGCCTTCGCCCCACCAACGATGTCCACACACTTTCACCGTCCGAAGTCTTGCCACCAACTCCACACTTTATCCAGTCTGCTGCGAATACAAACAGATGGTGATTCCGATTCCCCCTTGGTCCAGCCGTCTAGAACCAGGAACATAGTGGATGCAAAGGTACGTATTTTTACAAGGACGCAGAACTTTGAGCTCAAGCCACTAATGGAATCTCTCCTTTTCGACGATTAAGATCCCGCATACCTTCTCAATGAGTCTACGAGGCTATTCACGACATTAGATGGAATAAGTCCTGGAGTCAGGTATGTATTCCTCAACATATCGACAAAAAAAAATAGACTAATTGTGAGACGGGACATAGCATACCGGACGCGTACCTCACTCCTACTAGGTCCTGCCAATTGAGAGAATTCGAGGGTATATGCGCGATTGGAGGGTGAATCGGCGGTAATGAGGAAGGAGGCGACAGAGTGCATATTCGGTTAGTAGTTCATCTCCTTTCCATGGGGTGCTGACTGACGAATTGCTGAACCTTCACAGGCGTCTCCTCGCTCATTGTCGCACCGCTGAACTACCTTTCAACCTCACATCCCGCTCTACCCCGTGCTCAAACGCGCTCTCAAACGCTCTTCCGTTCCCTGATGCGCATTCATCATTCGTCTTATACCTGTACCTCGGGTATTCCCCACCTGCAACGTACAGTTTCGCCCCATCGGTCATGTTAGCATCCATCATATTTAATCACACCATGCTTGCTCTCCTCAAATGCCGTCGCTTTACCTCTCACTTCATGGTTCAACCCTTCTCCCACAGTTCGTCGATTATACTATGCAGCTGCGAACTCCGCAATTCTGATGTCTATATGGAAGGTACGAAGGGTAGCGATGGACGATTAGATCCGGTGCTTGGTGAGTTTTCTAAACATATCTGTGCACGCCGTCTCATTATCATGCACTGACGACACATCCCTTTCACCAGCTTCACCATTTCGTGTTCTCTCGTCTCTCGCCTGTGGAAAGCTTGAGAGCGCGATTGCTGCCTTTCTGATTTGCGCGATCTGGTTCATAGGTGGGTTTTCCAGTGACGCGTTGTTTCGTTTGATGATGACAACGCTCACTATTACTTTCATTTCTTTCAGGCTTTATTCCGCCAGTATACACCTTACTCCTTGGCACCCTCACCTACCCCCACCTAACGTGCGTACCAAGCCGAACGGTACATAGAGGGAACTTGCGAGAAGGGCAAGGAATTTTTGAACAATGGAGCGACGGACACGGGTTCAGTAGCGTTTGGTGCTAGCAGTAATATTAACGGGCGCGAGGCAATAATTAGATACAATGCTATATGATGAACCCAATCCATTCCGCTTTGACACGCGAACGTGAAGAAGTCCGAACGTCGACAATGAGAACTACAGAAACGAGAAGGAAATACGTCGGATTTGATCAAATCTGATCTATTTCTGACATTGACACCGTGCTCGTCCCACGACTGATTAACAGGTGGAATGCACGAGGTAATTCTGCGAAGACAGGCGCAGCCGCCCATCGCTTGTTTCTTCCTGCCATCAACTTGCGCACTTCGTCTGCTTGACCAGCATCTCTGTATCGTTCTTTTGCTACCCAATTCTGCATTGCAATGGCCACTACTTCGAAGATGGAATATAAGAAGATCAAAGTCACTGGGCCTGTTTCTGTTGAGCGAGTAGACAGAGTAAACATCCTACGACGCGAATGCGCTGTACTGTCAGTTATTTAATGTAGAAAATATTCCACTATAGCTCTAATGATGTTCTTACCCAGGATTATGGGTCCAACGGGGGCGGGAAAAAGCTCTGTGTGTATTTACTATATAAAATTGCATGCCGAAAATAATAGCCAGAATGTTAACTCGCTCTGCTTTCGTTCTCTGTGTCTAGTTTATTGAGGCCCTTGGCCTCAAGCTCTCCGCAATGATATCCAGTAACGGCCTCGATGGATGTACCCAGGCCATATCCACCTACAAATTGATCAATGTCACTGATCTTTATGATGATCCATTTTATCTCGTGGACTCGCCTGGCTTCGCCGACACAAAAATATCGGAGATGGCCATTGTCTCCATGTTACAGAAATGGTTGAAAGACAATCGGTGAGTCCAGCTTCTTCTGCTCAATGTTCTGTTGCATGGGCATTGTTGATTTTCATTGCATTGCTAATGATATACGTACTCTATTAGTCTATTTAATCGCATTTTGTACTTGACACCAATTTCAAGCACTCGCCTGCCTGGCACCCAGCAGCAGGTACTCAAGACCTTCCATGCCCTGACTGGTGTTAAAACAGCAAAGAATGTAACAATAGTAACAACAATGTGGGACAATATTTGGGGTGAGCATGCAACAAAGCGTGCAGAAGACAATTATCAGCAGCTCCAGAACAATATATGGACGGTCATCACTTTCTCATTCATTTGTCCTCAATGAGGAGCTCACATATCTATTTAGGATTTTATTGAAGAAGGTGCTCAAATGGTGCAATTTCACAACACACAAGAATCTGCACTGTCAATCCTAGATGCAGCTTTCGCCTCAATCACTGGGTATCAGTTCTCCATTGAAGATCATGATGACAACATCAAAGGAAGTCCTTTCGAAGCCAACCTTCTCACTGACCTCCAAGATCGAATCCAGAATCTCCAATCCCATATCCTAACCTTCCATGATGAGCTTGCCCATGCCAAAGCACAGGGTGACCAGCTACTTCTCTCAACTCTTTGCCCAAGGCTTCAAGAAGCTGAGACAGACCTTGCTCGATTCCAAAAGGAGCTTGACAGTTCGGGACTCCTGCCTCCCCCTCTCACTCCTCTTGCCACCCCTCCCCCCGATTCCGAACCTCATGGTACTACTCTGCAAGCCAACGGCACAACACATGTTCAGCAATCCGAAAATCAAGTTTTTGTACCATGCCAGGACCCCGAACCGGCGTTACATGGTCAACCGGAAGTTAGGCCAAATAACACACCTGATTTTGCATCGTCAACAAGCCCCCTTTCACTTCCTCCTCTCGTCACCCAGATTGAGACTGTCCCAGATGCAGCTTCAGTCCCTGGAGTTGTCACTTTATTCGTTCCTCCATCTGATTCAGAGAAACATGTCCTACCAACTCATGATATTGCAACTGCAGGCATCTCTCGATCCATTGAGGAAGATGTTCGAGCAGAGCTGCAACAACCCAACCCGGTACGGCACACTCCTGGGCGATTCGCTCGCATTATGCAGTTGATGAAGTGTTGGGGTGATGCTGTTGGTGAGCATCATGATGCATGAGTACTTTGGTGAGTTGTAAACCTGTTTTGTCTGCCATTAAAATGAATTTATTCACTGTCTGGTAACGACATTCATCAGCGGAGGGAGGAGCGCTCTGAATCCAGGAGCTCCGCTACTGGATACGTGACATTTTTTAGACACTTTCCCTCATCTTCCATCCTCGTTTCTCATATCACCCTTCAATCCTTTCTCTCTTATGCTTCCTTATGCATATGATTTCTCGCTAGTATGAACACTCCTTCATTCAAGTCATATTTTCGTCCCCTTGGTATTGCTTGTTTCAGTTTCGGTTCCAGACTGTTTCACTATTTACATCCCTCACTCCGTGTCCTCTGTGATTCCCTTTGTAGTGCCTGACCTCGATATACATTCAATGCTTTTATTTATTTACAGGGAGATTCCTTTATTAAATGTTGCGTATTTCGATGCCCTCATCAGGTGCGCAGATGTATCGCGCACCTTTGTTAGGACATGCTGTTCATCGGATGAGCAATATCTTGAAAGGAAGGTCATGGGTTCACATCACTGTCAATTTCCGAGCGATACATTGAATTGGATGTGAAGAATGGACACACTCGTGTCGGAGAGATGACAGTGAGGTGACATTCACGATTGACGTGCAATGAACAGTGAGAAAAGTCGCCGTGAGGAGGAGGATGGGAGGTGTGGCTGTGCCAAATGTCGCTTCTTTCGCAACCACCACCACGACTCGCGTGGTGACCATGCCTCATGGATTGTCCTCTTTCTTGCCTTACATTCCTCATCGTCCCCTCGCACTAGTGTCCTTTTTTTTTCCTGGACAAATTCTAAACCATCAATAAGTGATATTTTCCTGGAATTGAACACCAATGGTGCGCCTCAGATGTGGGTGGTTCACGGGTGCAGGGATTGAGCGACAGCAAGCGTTGAGTTTCTCTGTGAATACCCTCCCTCCTTACTTTGTGTCCTTCATTCACATTCACAATCAAGTATTTTGGTCACTTTTTTTTGGAATTTATTTGCTAGGGATGTCCGAGCCATCGTCACTTTTGCGCCGCCTCAACCTTGCCTTGCGTTTTCGTGTTGTCAATGACCGCCGATTCGTTTTGCTCTTTATTTTTTTTTATTCTGTGGCCAACCATATTACAGGGAACTTATCCCAACTCCCATATCAACCTGTCTTGTCGATGTTCATCGCTGTCCCACCTGACACGCTCTCCGCACGAGTTGAACTGCCCTCTCCCCACTGCCTTTGTTACCTACGACGCTGGATGTCCCAAAAACTTCTGTATCCTCTATCTCGTCATAACCAGCAATACTTCATAGGACACGAGGACGAAAGCAAAGGACGTTATGGCTTCGTTGAGCGAGGTATGTGTGGAAGCGGATATTGTATGGTCTGGGTGAGTGTTGTGTCTGAGATTTTCTATATTTTCACTCACAGCGTGACGTTGGCGCTCGCATCCCAGTATCTATACTCTCAGCATCACACAAGCGTCGAATTGTTCCTCAGGACTGTTTGGACCAGTGATAGCGACTATGACGGCAATTTGGATGATGAGATGACGCCAAGAGTTGAAGCGAAGGGGAGGGTATACAGAGGGTAACGATGGATGGGGGTGGAGTCTGAGACGATGGTTGACTGGGATAACGAGATAGAGTTGGAACAATGTGAGTGATATCAGGATAGAAGGTGGTCAACATGTGTACGCGCGACGATCCATCCACGCTACATTCACTGTCCTAATCATCAATTCCACCCAGCCTATGCATAGCGCTCAATTCACCCACGACGCTCTCATTATCCTCTTCATCCACTCGCCGACAAACCTCATACATCACTCTTCTTTCACTCGTCTGCACATATTCGGCACTCCTGGTGTAATCAGTGGCTCTCGTGATGTACGACTGTGCTGAGCATGGACGTCAATGAGACTCTCTTCATCCCTCCTTGCCCCACCTTGCCCCCATCACATCTCTTTTTTTCTCACCAGCACTTCCCTCCTCAACAACCGCGTGCATCGTCGCTTCCACGCCTCGCATTGCTTTCTTAATATCCCTCTCACCACCAGAGCGACCCGAGCTCAGTTCAGTTCTCTTTTCCTGGTGATTCATTCACGTCTCATTTCACCTCTTGTACTCTACATGCCATGTTGTCTTTATCCTAGCCTTGTCCCGAGTCGAATTGGATCGTCTTTTGACTTTGGGGATTTCATTTTGCACTCCATATTGTTCTTTTATCGTCATCGTTTACTCATGCGCCTCTCTCTCTCGATCTAACGACCGTCGACATGCTAACTGGGTCCCCATATGCCGTCGACCTTGATACTTTGCGAGTATATGCGCCACGTTGGAGGGGAATCGGCCGTATTGAGAAGAGCGATGAGGGTATGAGTCCATTCTCATCTCACCACCCTCAACAACGTCTTCGCCCCGCCATCCATGTTCACGGACTTTGATCCCCCAAAGTCTTTCTGCCAACTCGACTCTTTATACACATTCTCCTGCGCATACAAATAGAGCGTGATCCTGATTTCCTGTTGGTCGAGTCGTTTATAGCCAGGAGCATAGTGGATGGAAAGGTACATCCTTTCACAAGGGCTCATAACATCGAGCTCAAGTAGCTAATTATGCTTGTCCAGGCAGCCCTTCGTGTGGCTTTTCATCTTCCAACCTCAGATCCCAGTCTACCCGTGTTCAAATGCGCCCTAAAACCCTCTTTCCTCCTGCGATGCGCATTCACCACTTCTGTTATACCTGTGCATCCAGTATCCCCCACCTGCTACGTACAGTTCCGCCCCCGTTAGTCACGTTAGCATCTATCATACAATCACGCCATGTTCGCTCTACTCAAATGCCGTCGCTCTACCTCCCACTTCATGCTTCAACCCTCCTCCCACAGTTTGTTCACGACTATACTATGCAGGGGCGAACTCTGCATATATGACCTCTATGTACAGAAGGTGCAAAGGGTGACGATGGACAGCGAGATCTCGCGCTTGGTAGGTTTTCTAAACATATCCCTGCACGCTGTCTTGTTATCATATGCTGACGCAACTTGCCCTTTACCAGCTCCGCCATCTCGTGTTCTCTCGTCTCTCGCCTCTGTAACGCTTGAGACCGCGATCGCCGACTTTCGGAGTTGCGCAACCTTGTTTATACGTGGGTTTTCCGCTTACACATTGTTGTCCTTGAAGATGACGAGGTTCACTACTACTTTCAGCTCTTTCAGGCTTCTTTCCGGCAATATACACGTTGCTCCTTGGCACCCTCACCCACCCTCACCAAAACGACGAATCTACGCGACCTAAGTTAAAGACAGTACATAGAAGGGGGCTTACAAGAAGGAGGTACTTTTGAAAAATGGACCTACGGACACGGGTTCAGTGGTGTTTGGTACGAGCTGTAACGTTAGGGGGCACGAGGCGATAATACAGACGATGTTGTATGGTGAATCCAATCCATTCCGCTTTGAAACGCGAACGTGAATATGTCCTCGCATCAATTAGATGCAGAAGGAAATATGTCGGCTTTGACGCTGAAAACCAAACTCTCCCTCTCGGTGCAACGAACACATCATGAATTCAAACACAAATCACCACCGGTTCGAAATGAATACAGCGATTAAATTATAATCAATTAGATTTCTTGTAAATCGTCAATAAATAACTTCCTGCATCATCGTAGCATCATAAAGCACACCCTGCACACAGATAAGGGTATTCGCAACATACTGAAACATCTCTTCGACATTAAACCCCGTTTTCGCAGATGTGAGGAACAGGTTGGAACCCCTGAGTGCTTGGTATGCAAGCCTGGAATGCGCCGAGGGGGCAGGTTTTGATGACAACGAGAACGGAGGAGGATGAACGGAACGAGACGCAGACATCGAAGGCAGCGACAACGAGCTCCTCGATCCAAACATGATCAATCTCACAGGAGTGATCGTAATAGCACTCCCCGAGCGCTCACTCTCGTTCCCTGTCCCATTCTCCACCATATTTTTGTTCTGGTTCTCACCTTTATCACCTTTATCATTATCCACACTCGTCGCACCCGTACTCGTACTCCCCGACGTAGAAGACTGAGCCGGAGCCGTCGTAGTGGTACTACTCCCACTCACAGTCGTTGTTATCGCCAGCGGAAGTTGTGAAGAGCGTAGATGTCGATATGAATGCTTCTTTGAATTCGTCAATGTTGTGGCTGTCATCGTTATCGATGAAATCCCTGTGAAGGGCGTCGTAGACCCCGTCACCTCCCCATGAACCGTCAAAATTGTAAGTGTAGCCAACGAACTCGTTTACCCCGGCTCACCACTCCCACTCCCATTGCCTGCTTCAAGCCCATACTCAACACCTGCCTGGAAACGCTCCTCGAGCCTCTCGTCCCTCTCACGATCCCAAACGAGTTCCTAGTCGCGCTCCTACTCCCAAACCCCAACCCATTCACAGACACCGGCCGGGAACCAGAAGCAGAAATATCCATGTGCGCGTCATACACTCTCCGCCCTCCGTCGTCACCGTCCCCACATCACTATACCTCGACGAGCCCGCAACACCACCAGCTTCACTCCACCTAACTGGCCCCAACCCCGCCTCAGAACTAAAGGACCCCACGCTCGCAGCAGGGGTATGATACGTGCTAAAGCCCGAAATCGACCCTGAATGTGCGCTATTAAAGGTTCCCGTATAAAATGACTGGGAGTGCAAGAGGGAATGCAGGTGAGATCGCACTCTAGACAACGGGCGTGATTCGATATGGACAGAGCGTGCTGTGAGACCTTTAAGGAGGTGTTGAGAGGTGAAGGTGAGAGAGAGGGTGATGATGCTGTTGGATTTTGGGTCGGCGGAGAAGGTCGAACGTCAGTTTGAGATGAACTGGGTATCATCGTGGTGGGTATCGTTGAATTGGATGCTAGTTGACGCTAGACGTCGTTGTTGAATGTACGAGCCCAACCCTCGTGAAAAGTCCAGTCGGAAATGTGAATGACCTATTTTTCGTTAGCACTTCTGCTTTTGACGTTGGCGCTGTCTCCGTCGTCCCTGTAGAGCCTTGATCGGGCATGAGGGTATGCTGAGACAACGATAGGTCCACTTCACACTCTCCTTCCACCTGAGCCTCCTCACCCACCTCCCACTGCGCATCTTCATCATCAAGCGGCACCAACTCGCTCAAACACCTCATCGCTTCGTCCCCGCTCACTCGGTCTGAATTCTGATCCCGTTCATCCTGACCCTCCGCTCCTCCCTCCACCACAACCACACAGAATTTTGCACTATAATCATGCCTTGCTGGAGTATGAGCGCAGAAATGGCACCCCATTTTCTGAGCTTGTACAGCGAGGACGTGGTGTTGGCATCACACACAAGTATAAGGGCGCCTGCGCCCCGGAAAGACGCGGTGGATAGGGATGAGAAGCGTTTCTGACCAGCAGTGTCCTGCGGTTTGGTTATGAGGCAACTGCATGTGTGTGAGCAGAGAGTCAGTGAAAACAAAGAGAGGCGTAAAGCGCAGAGGCATCTTGAGTAGGTCTGAAGTACACAATCATCAGCCATATCCGGAAGACCGAATCTTGTTTTGGTGATGAAGTCAATTGTAGGTTGATAACCTGTTGAAAAGTGTCCAGTGATATGCTAACTAGATGTCCAGTGTTTGTTATTTTTTTGATATCGGGTTGTCGTAGTCTTAGTCATGGCGAGGGTGTTGTTCAGGACGTTGTCCACCGTGGATAAATGGGATGATATTCAGATTTCGGGTAGCAGGGAAGTAATAGATCCAGGTTCAAAGGGATTTCACTGTTATATTCACATTCAGAGTTCATGAAAGTCCATTAAAGCGCTCACCTCTACGTGAAAAATAGTCTCTGACGCTCCAACGATAACTAGTTCGATGATCGGCATGACGTTACATCAATTTCCCGTGTCTAGTCCCTGTTCTTTCATTCATATTTCTCTGTATATTCCTCTAGAATTAGTATATGTTATGAACACCTAAGCTCTAGAGCTAGAGGAGGTGGGACATCGCAAGCAACAGGTAATTACGGCGAGGAGAAAGGGGAAGAATGGCACAGCCGCCCGGCCTTTCCTGAGTCAGTGATGTCATTATTGGACCCAAACTACAACGCGTTTGGGATGCTTGGTGAGTTTGGCAGTTTCAATTGTTGGCGGCAGATGGGTTGGCGGGACATGATGAAGCGTGATGTTTGCAAAGTGAGAGCAGGTTACGTGGATCGTCAGACAGAGCTGGGAAACAGGGGTGATTAGATTCGTTGCTGACATGGTGGCTGTGTCTCCACCTGTTCTTTCCTTTCAACCACCACCACCAGAGCACGTTGCATGTCCAAGCATCCTTTCTGTTCGTTGTCGCCCTCGTTTCACCCATAATGTAGTCGTCTCTGTCCATACCTAGTTGTAAATCCTCCCTTCTGTCGATTAAATATCGTTCAATGCTCAACCATTCACTCTGATTCCATCGTCATCGTCGTCTGCCTCGTGTTCTTGTGTCGCCTCTTTATCCTCTCAGTCAGTCCCAATTTTTTCTTTTTGTTTCGCGTTGCTGATCTTACACCACGTAGGAGACGTCTTGGTACTTCCTACTCAATCCTATCTGGCAGCGTCTCTCCCATCATCCAGTCCCCCACCGACGTGTGCACGCCAAATCTTTTCCTGCTCTCACACACGCCGCGTGTATGCCTGTCGTGTCTGACACGAGCATTGAAATGAATACACCTTTTCCCTGATAGGGCGATCTGACATTCTCTCCTGAATCCTTTTGATATCGATCAACATACCCACTTGGATCTCCGTGTCATGTTACTCGTTCTATCAGTCTGCTGTTTTCCTGTCGTCCCAGAGCTTATCATCCCCACTCCTTTGCTTTTCCATCCAGTTTTACTCGCGCAGTTTTTTGCTACGATTGCTAGCTTGTACTGGTATGTGATCGTGCCTACTATGTCGCCACCGCTCTTACAATCCGCTCATATCAGCTATCTCAGGTGCGCCCTCAAGGAATTCCGCCGCTAATATGTGCTCCAATCGCGTCTTGGACTTCTTGACCTCGTCCTGGTGTGTGGTCTTATTCCATCTTTATCTACTAACGATAAACTCATTCTTTTCCTTCCCTTCTCATCTCATCATCCTCAACGACGCCTTCACCGCAACACTGATGCTCACAAACTTTGACCATCCAAAATTTCCCCACCAACTCGACTCTTTATACATTCTTCTGCGCATACAGACAGACCGTGATGCTGATCCCCCCTGGTCGTGTTTTATTAGAGCTGGGATCATGGTGGAAGTAAAGGTAGGTCCTTTTCGAATGCGCATTACGCCGACCTCAAGTCGCTAATTATGCTCATCCAGGAAACTCCTCGTTTCCGACCGTTAAGATCCCGCATAGCTTTTCAATCGTTTACGAGGCTATTCACGACAATAGATGGAATAAGTCCTGGAGTGCTCCGGTACGTATACCTCAATAGATCGACGAAAAAATAAATATACTAAGCGTTAGACGTGATCATAGGATATCGAACGCGCACCTCAACGCGCTTCGCTAGGTCCTGTCAATTGAGAGAAGTCGTCGGTATATGCGCGGTTGGAGGGTGAATTGGCGATATTGAGGAATGCGACGATGGAGTGCACATTCGGTTAGTAGCTGATGTCTTTTTTATTGATTGCTGATTGACCCATTGCTGAACCCTCACAGGCGTCTCCTCGCACATCGTCGCACTATGTTGAATTACCTTGCAACCTCACATCGCACTCTACTCCATGCTCAAACGCGCTCTCAAACGTTCTTCCATTCTGCGATGCGTATTCGTCATTCGTCTTATACCTGTACCTCCGGTAGACCCCACCTGCTACGTACAGTTTCCCCCCGTCAGTCACGTTAGCATCCATCGTATTCAACCCCGCCATGTCTGCCCTCCTCAATGCCGTCGCTCTACCTCTCACTTCATGTTTCAACCCTCCTCCCACAGTTCGTTCACGACTATACGACGCAGGGGCGAACTCCGCATATCCAATGTCCGTGTAGGCAAGGTACGATGGGTGACGATGGACGAGTGGATCTCGTGCTTGGTAGGGCTTCTAAACACATACCTACACGCTGTCTCGTTATCATGTGCTGACGCAACCTTCTCTCTACCAGCTCCGCAAACTCGCATCCTCTTGTCTCTCACCTGTGGAACGCTTAAGAGTGCAACCTCTGCCTTGCGGATTGGCGCCATCTGGTTCATAGGTGGGTTTCCCGCTTACGTGTTGTTTTCCTGTGCGATGACGATGTTGACGATTGCTTTCATTCCTTTCAGGCTTCTCTCCGCCACTATACACGTTGCTCCTTGGTACCCTCACCCACCCTCACCGATGGTGCTCACCAAACGACAAATCTATGCGACCTAGATCGACGACGGTACGTGGAAGGAGACTGAAAAGAGGGATGGGAGATTTTTGAACAATGAAGGGACGGACATGTGTACAATAGCATTTGATACCAGCAGTAACATTAGCGGAGGCGGGGCGACAATTATATACGATGTTGTATGATGAATTCAATCCATTCCGCCTTCAAACGCGAATGTGAAGAAGTCCCAATGTCGACAATGAGAACTACAGAGACGAGAAGGAAATACGTCGGATTTGATCAAATCTGATCTATTTCTGTCATTGACACCGTGCTCGTCCCATGACTGATTAACAGGTGGAATGCACGAGGTGATCAGATTCTGCGAAGACAGGCGCAGCTGCCATCGTTTGTTTCTTCCTCCCATCATCTCGCGCACTTCGTCTGCTTGAACAGCATCTCTATATCTCTTCTTTTTGCTACCAAATTCTGCACTGCAATGGCCACTACTTCGAAAATGGAATACAATGAAATCAAAGTCACTGGGCCTGTTTCTGTTGAACGAGTAGACAGGGTACAACACCCTTGCCGGAAGGTGCTGTGAGTGCATGGGAATAGGTGATGTTACCACATATTTCTAATCCTGTCATGACCACAGAATCATGGGTCCGACGGGGGCGGGGAAGAGCTCCGTGCGTATATGGCATTTAGTACTGCATGCCAAAAATATTAATCAGAATTTAAACTCGCTCTAATTTCGTTCTTCGTGTCTAGTTTATCGAGGCCCTCGGCCTCAAGGGCTCCTCAAAGATATCCAGTAACGGTCTGGATGGATGCACCCAGGGTGTATCCACCTACAAATTGAACAATGTCACTCGACCCAATGGCAATCCAATTTATCTTGTGGACTCGCCTGGCTTCGCCGACACAAAAATATCAGAGATGGCCATTGTCTCCATGTTACACAAATGGTTGGAAGACAATCGGTTAGTCCAGCTTCTTCTGCTTACTGTTCTGTTGGATGGGTTCCGTTGATTTTCATTGTAATGCTAATGGCATGCATACTTTATTAGGATATTTAATCGCTTACTTTATTTGACACCAATTACAAGTACTCGCCTGCCTGGCACCCAGCGGCAGGTGCTGAAGACATTCCATGCCCTCACTGGTGTCAAAACTGCACAAAATGTAACAATAGTAACAACAATGTGGGACAATATTTGGGGTGAGAATGCAACAAAGCGTGCAGAAGACAATTATCAGCAGCTTCAGAATGATATATGGAAGGTTTTCACTTTCTCATTCATTTGTTCTCAATTAGGAGCTCACTTATCTATTCAGGACTTCATTGAAGAAGGTGCTCAGATGTCACAATTCTACAACACACAGGAATCAGCATTGTCAATCCTGGATCAAGCTTTCCAAAAGTTAATAGGTGTCAACTTCTCCATTGAAGATCATCAAAGAAACCTCAAAGGAACTCCATTTGAAGGCAACCTCATCACAGACCTCCAAGATCGAATCCAGAATCTCGAATCACATATCCCCACCCTCCATGATGAGCTTGCTCATGCTGAAGCACAGGGTGATGGCCTGCTTCTCTTGACTCTTCACCCAAGGATCAAAGAAGCCAAGGAGGACCTCTCTCGATTCCAAAAGGAGCTTGATGATTTCAATTCAGCACCCCTTCTCCCAGAATCCAGTGAAGATGAGGATGAAGAGATCTCTGATGATGAGGATGAAGGGATCTCTGATGATGAGGATGAAGAGATCTCTGAAGATGAAGCAGGCTCACATGATAATGCTGAGGCAGAGTCTGAGCTTGAAGCTGCTGAAGAAGGTGACAGGGAACCAGAGCAATCTAATGGTGAGCAGTCTGAGGTTGTGGGTAGCTGGAGTGCCACAGCCTTCCATGTCCAACCCATCCCTGTTGTTCCCACTTCCCTTGTTGGTTCCATTACTCCTCTCCCTGATACACCCCTTACCCCTGAAGATGGTGCATCACCTATTCCTCCACCTGATGAGCAACCTGTCACCCTGGCAGACAACCCTTCATGCCCTCCAATTCCCACCAACTCTCCATCTGGTTTGCAAGAGGTCCAACCTGTGCTGCCACAGCAACTCTTCCCAACAGCTCATGCTCCCAGCCGATTCATGCAAGTTATGAAGAAGCTCAAGTGTTGGGGTGATGCTGCAGCTGAAAATCATGAGAATTGAGCGCCTTCTGCAATACGATCAGGGAGTTCTCCAATCCAGCTTGGCATAGTTGTACTAATTTGGAGGCTTGATAGTTTTGAACTTGATGCATATTTTTTTTTTGTTTTGTCTGTATTCCTTGTTCTATATTTCATTGATTTGTTACATATGCTGCATCTACATATGCTCTCTCATTACTTTTGACACTTCCTGACTGCCTTGTCAGTTCTCCCTTTACATTTCTATACACATATCTGTTTTAAATGTTCTCTAAGAATGTTCTCATAGATTCATTGGGTAGTAGACTTGATACCATTTCAATGCAACAATGTATTTATTATCTGGATACAGTTTAGGGATGGGTGTGGGCGAAAGCAGTGGGCACAACATGCACACCATTTAAGCAGGTACTTGGGCGATCATGGATAAGGAGATGCAAGGTGGATTCATGGTGGCAGTGGGTTAGGTTGAATGGATAGGTGTGACGAACCCTACAACAGAACAGCCTGTTTCACCTTTTTCATTCATGATCCCCAGTTCAGTTTATCCATTGTCTTCATTGCTACCCCCAACATTGTTATCCAAGTGAATCTCCAGTCTTTGTGGTGATTCTCACATCATGAATCCTTGCCTGATGCTCTCAACCCTGCTTTCACATGCTCTGTACAGCCGTCCCTGTCTGCTGCATTTTATTTTCCACTAACAATGCAAGTAATCAGAGCAGCATACACCCATCAACTGTCTTGCGCAGGAAAATCATTGGATATCACCCCTGTTGTCACATCAGATGAGCTAACATCAGCTCCTGTTGGCTTGTCCACATTTCTTCCTCTATCAACACTGCCCTCCTGAACAACAATGTGCATACAAATGCGCCTGACTAAGTTAAATTTTCGTTCGCCCATAACTACCTTGAGTTACTCGTCCCTCTTGACCATTCTGTTTGTAGCTAGTGGACTTCAGGTAGAACTTATGTCGACATGCATGATACTTCATCCTTTGAATCCAATTATGCTGTGGCCATCGGCCTCACTCACTTCTGGTTATACACTATGTATTTCGTTGTCAGGCAGTGTAATGCTCTATATCCCACACCACTACTTAGCAGACAAGGTCACGTATCTCATTGCATCCCCAAAACTTGCATTGGTCTCGTTCAATCATTCAGTGTATTTAATTCTTTATCCCACCATTGCCCATCAAGTGGCTGCAAGTAAGTGCTCCATGTCCCCATTGATGAGCACCGCATTGGTATCCCCCTATTTTTCGGTTTTTCTCCTATTTCTCGTTTACTTCTATTCACATCAGCACTTCGTTCACGTGCCGAGCGCTCTTAGTTTCCCAATATTTCAAGCATTTTCTTTTAATTTATATCATTTTTCATAGTTTTCCATACATAATGTACTTAGTTTACAACTGATACAAGCTTTTTTCGCCTTGGTATTTCATGTTTTGCCTTCATATGTCATCTTTGTCCTCGTCTGGTGTCCGTGTCAATGTACACCTTCGTCAGTGCTCATTTTCGTTATTTTTGTTGTCTTTGTCCTCTGTCTTTGTCTCATTTCACCTCACACTCACCTCACCTTCCCATCTCCTCTTTACTCTCGCATATCGACCCCATGAACTCGTACTGCACGTCTCACAGTCCTTTTCCATCCCACCATCTCATTCCCTTGTCACACCTTCACTGTCACTCACCTTTCACTCAGATATCCCCATGCACATCACCGTCTTGAGCCAACACTGACGCTCAAATATGAGATTCAACAGATGAGCGGGACTTTTATGTTGCGATGTTGAGAACGGGGTGTCATGTCAAAGCATTAGATGTCTGTGGTGTCCAGGCATAAGGTACATATATATCATTGAGACAAACAGGAGGGTAGTTCGGAGGTTTGATTGGTTACGACTAGATCATGAGTGACCTCCTGATATTTTTAATGGTCAACTAATGACTATGCGATCCTGGAAGTCCTCCATATCCCTCATTATCAGCCTTCTCACCGCATTCGAATGATTAAATCCTGAGTGAGGATCGCTCACTAGAAAGCAGATTAATTGGGAATGCTGTTTCGAAAAAGGTGTGTTCTGCAGAGTTACCTGCATGGCAAATCAAAAGTTAAAACTTCGACACACACAAGGGTCATCTAACCGTGACACACAAATGGGCATGGGCACCACACCGTCCTTAACCCTATCCATCACCCACACTCTATCCATACCTCCCTCAACAACTTGTCTAAACATGATAATGTTCCACTTATTCCAGCTTTCGAAGTATTTGGAAATGTGAGCTCACAGTGGAGGGAGCTGTTGAACCTGACAACGGTGAGTGTTCTTCTCCCTCCCCCATCCTCTATTTCAATCATAACCAGGTTAATCAATGCGTCACTGAGTGTAGGAGTCAGAAGAAATCACCCTCCTCAGAAGCCACAGGACATGTAGAGTAAGTACGCCAATGTGTGTGCGCACTAGGTCGGAATTTGAAGGGTATGGCAAGCTGTCTGCACTTTTATTATTTTGGGGTTTTTCTTACACACATCTGGGTCAATAGTCGAAACCTTGTAGATACAAATATAAAACTCACATTTGATGTCAGTGGCACACACATTTCGACATTTTGAGTGTGTGTCACACAGATTTGTGCATTTTTCTGTGTGTGGCACACAGATTGAGGTCTTCGAGCTCGAATTTGCGACGCACATCCGGGCGTATTGCCTAATAAGGTAATACGTCCAGATGTGTGTCGAAAAATGAGCTTGTCGACTTCAGTTGCACACACAAATCCGACGAGCTGAATTTCAGTGGCATACATCAAGAATGCCTTGCCGTCGGAGTTTAAATGAAGTGGACGGCCATTTCGGCAATTTTATCAGCAGGTTACATACATAGTCAACATATCAGTCATCATGCATCAAATGGGATGTCCTGGAGTCCATGTTCGGATATCCAGGAGCTCGGAGAGCTTCTTCAATGTCAATTTAATTAGTCATATGGCATTTTATCAGTCTCAGGGAGCAAGACTAGTAGGCACTACTACATGTCAATGTAAAGCACTTAAGTTAGGGCCCTTGCATGATCAGTTTAATTAACCTCTCGACCAGCACCAAGCCCTTTATTATGGAAGTCTAAGAAGCGTCTGTAAACCCCACTATACATTAGCAGGGACTCGAGAAGTGCCTCTCAGCAAAGATTCACCACCCTCCCCTCAATTGTCACGCAATTGAGGCTCTGCTCTCTGGTGAGCTGTCTTAGTGATGTATGATTTAGGCCTTGATAAGATTGCCGAAATGGCCATCGGCTTCATTTAAACTCCGACGGCAAGGCATTCTTGATGTATGCCACTGAAATTCAGCTCGTCGGATTTGTGTGTGCAACTGAAGTCGACAAGCTCATTTTTCGACACACATCTGGACGTATTACCTTATTAGGCAATACGCCCGGATGTGCGTCGCAAATTCGAGCTCGAAGACCTCAATCTGTGTGCCACACACAGAAAAATGCACAAATCTGTGTGACACACACTCAAAATGTCGAAATGTGTGTGCCACTGACATCAAATGTGAGTTTTATATTTGTATCTACAAGGTTTCGACTATTGACCCAGATGTGTGTAAGAAAAACCCCAAAATAATAAAAGTGCAGACGGCTTGCCATATGAAGGGGGCTTTCGAGAAGCCGATGCACATACGTCTGTCTGGGGTTGCATGGTTTGACTTTGTCTCTTTTCCACTGTGGCATTTGCACTTCGCATGTCCACCTTGACATGGGATATAAGGTAATTACAATATAGCGACTTTGTTGGTCTGTGGACTAGCTACAACATAATGACTGAGTGTGATCCATGGATCGCCATGGATTTCCTACATTTTGGGTAACTACACTAAATAGTTATTTCATTAGATAGAATATAAGTGAATTAATTATTACTAGTAGGTGGGCGGGTTGGGTAGGGTGGATTTCCGAGTGAGCGGCGGGTGAGCTGGAATGGGTGGATTGGTAGTTTTCCAAGGGAATGGGAGGGGGGTAGCGGGTAGGTTGGGGTGGGTGGGTAGTGGTGGATTGGGGTGGATTGGGAGATTTCCACGGAAATGGGGGGTGGTTGGGGGGTGGTTTGGGGTGAGTTTATTGTAGTGGATTAGGTTGGATTAGATGAATTTACAAGGGAATGGGCAGGTAGGGATGGGGGGATTTTTATATTTCCGCGGAAATGGGCAAATTTAGGAATTTTTCAATGCATGGATTTTGAATTTCCGCGGAAATGGGGGAATTTAGAGATTTTTAAATGCATGGATTTTTTGAATTTCTGCGGAAATGGGTGAATTTGGACATTTTCAATACATGGATTTTGGATTTCCGCGGAAATGGGGAATTTTGAAAATGGTGGATTCTTGAATCTCCGCGGAAATGGGTGAATTTGGAGATTTCAAATGAGTGGATTCTTGGATTTCCGCGGAAATGGTGGACTTGTGAATTTGTGAGCAAACGTTCCGCAGCATCGGAAATCCATTCCAATATTGAAATGAGTCAATTGTTGAATTTCCGCGGAAATGGTGATTTGATTTGTAGATTTCCACATAAATGGTTGATTTGTGCATTTCCGCAGAAATAGGAAACATCATGCTTAACCCATCCAGGTCACCATTTCCGCGGAAATGATGGATTTCTGAATTTCGGTGGAATGAAGAATCTGATGTAATAAACAGAATATTGATAACATGGAAAATCTACATGCAAAGGAATCTTGAAATCCAGTAGAACAATAAGCACATAAGTGTTGAGTGGGAGAAAAAGTGCACATGTCCATCTGTAGAAACAATGCCAGTATGAAGTACAAGGCTGAGAAAGGAATACTTGACTTACCTATGAACGGATATGGGTGCTATCCCTCCTAGCAAATAACCTTGAAAAGCTGACCCCTCCCTGTCAAGAACAGTGGAAACCACTTACAAAGACAAGGTATTGAGTGTCAGAAGAAGATTACATGTAATAACTGTAGACCAGGGAAACAAGATTAATGACTGAAAGACGATTGACACTGATTGAAATGGAAACAGAAACACTTAAATAAGATGAATGGTGAAATACCAAGGGAGGAGATCAGAGGTAACAAAGGAAATGATAGATTCGCTAAAGGTAATCAAGTACATGTAGGCACTATATTTATACGTAGACTACTTATTGTACTTAAGTATAGGTCAATGCATATAAACAAGAGTATGGTTAAGGAAATAGGTCAGTGTATGCAGCTTGTTATGAACATAAAGGTACGAGCTGTTGTATTAGGGTGATGTCAGTGAATGAAGTGACAATAAAATAGAAAAGACAATAAAATGACAAGTAAACACGAAAGGAAAGAGTGGGCATTAGCCCAGGACATAAGTGAGAAGAGCAGAAGTTAAAGTACAAGCAAAGCTTGTGGTAGAACAGAAAGAGAACTATAAAAGAATAATGAGATGATCAGGCAGCACATGGCACATAGCCAATTTCAACAGTTGATGTATGCCAAGGCAGACATGTGCCTGTAGTTGTGCCCAACTCACATGTACTGTCACCAGTTCTGCCCCATTCCACCGAAATTCAGAAATCCATCATTTCCGCGGAAATGGTGACCTGGATGGGTTAAGCATGATGTTTCCTATTTCTGCGGAAATGCACAAATCAACCATTTATGTGGAAATCTACAAATCAAATCACCATTTCCGCGGAAATTCAACAATTGACTCATTTCAATATTGGAATGGATTTCCGATGCTGCGGAACGTTTGCTCACAAATTCACAAGTCCACCATTTCCGCGGAAATCCAAGAATCCACTCATTTGAAATCTCCAAATTCACCCATTTCCGCGGAGATTCAAGAATCCACCATTTTCAAAATTCCCCATTTCCGCGGAAATCCAAAATCCATGTATTGAAAATGTCCAAATTCACCCATTTCCGCAGAAATTCAAAAAATCCATGCATTTAAAAATCTCTAAATTCCCCCATTTCCGCGGAAATTCAAAATCCATGCATTGAAAAATTCCTAAATTTGCCCATTTCCGCGGAAATATAAAAATCCCCCCATCCCTACCTGCCCATTCCCTTGTAAATTCATCTAATCCAACCTAATCCACTACAATAAACTCACCCCAAACCACCCCCCAACCACCCCCCATTTCCGTGGAAATCTCCCAATCCACCCCAATCCACCACTACCCACCCACCCCAACCTACCCGCTACCCCCCTCCCATTCCCTTGGAAAACTACCAATCCACCCATTCCAGCTCACCCGCCGCTCACTCGGAAATCCACCCTACCCAACCCGCCCACCTACTAGTAATAATTAATTCACTTATATTCTATCTAATGAAATAACTATTTAGTGTAGTTACCCAAAATGTAGGAAATCCATGGCGATCCATGGATCACACTCAGTCATTATGTTGTAGCTAGTCTGCAGACCAACAAAGTCGCTACATTGTAACTTCCCTACCTGACGACAGTTCAGTTTAACCATACCTTAAGGGTAGATGGGCTGAATACTCTTCGTTTCATCTAGGGAATTGGAATCACGTCACGTTGGTATATTTCAAATGAAACCCAACAACGAAATGCTAAATACTATTGAAACGGATATGACAAGCATATAAATTATGCAATGCAACTATTTTTGTGCCTCCAAATTTTTGCTCAAAATGCGGCTTATTTGGTCATGCTACAAACCATTGTGGTTCGCGTCTCAGCTGGGGAGGCAAATAATGAGATAGTGGTTACTAGAGACATTTCGCCTCTACTTTGCCTGTATTTCATGCACACTCGGCAGTGGAGTGAAGCGAAGCTATCCGAAACGTGCCTGTGAAATTAAGAATTCAGTTGCCGACAGGTGGCTGTGTCTCGACCAGCTCTCTCCTTTCAACCATCATGACCACAGCACCTTGTAGCTGTAATTCACCCCCTCTTTTCGTCGCCGCCCTCATTTCACCCATATCTGCCCCTGTCTGTTGATATGCAGCTCTGAATCTTTGATCAATGAGCAATATTACTTGAGGAAATCACCTCTCATTGTGACTGGGATACGTGCACCTCAGAGTTGATGTGTTGTTTACACGTTTCACGGTGAGTGAGTGTATTCCTTTTCTTCTCGCTATTCTGAAGCTCTTTACCATTCCTTCTGTCAATTAAATATCTTCAAATCGCCAGTTATTCATGTTGAGACGGAATGTCAATGACATCACGGATTGACGATCAGTGTTCGCATGCCATCAGGCATATCTTATCTTTCTTTATTCTTCTCTTCCCTCTTTATTTAACAAACGGTCAAACGTAGACTACAAACGACGTTTATCATATTCATAGTATATATTCTTCCCGTTTCCATTTACTCACCTCAGTCGAATATACCCCGACTGAGGTGAGCCACTTATTCTTATTTCTCTCGTTCATGTTCTGACGATCCTGTAGCTATTTGTTTATTTCTACAGGTATTGTCCATGTAATAACGTAGTCGAATATACCCCGACTGAGCTATTTGTTTATTTCTACAGTACTCGATTATCTGGTTCAACAGGTTATGGGCCATTGCCACTGCTATTGACGAAGTGGCACTGAACTACAGATCCCGAGACTATCTTATCTTATCGCGCAAATTCGGCGCCCCAATCACATTACGAGTTCAAATCTCTTTCATACCAAACCCCTATCTATCATCCTTATTCCCTTGTCGCCACTCTACTCTACCTAATTGCTCATCATGTCCAGCGACGACGAGACCACTCCAAAACCTGGCATCGGCTCCACCAAGGTCGAAGTTAAGATCTCCCCAACAGATATCACCCGCCCTTCTATTACAATCCTTTCGGCGCCATCCTCTTTCACTGGCACCCCACTTTCTATGTCAAAAGCAAACTGGCGTGATTGGAAATGGGATATCGAAGGAGCTCTGGGACTCACCGGTTTGTGGGATTACATTCTCGGTCACATCCCTTGTCCAAAGGCCGATCACGAACCGCGGGCCCACAGGAACTGGAAGAGTAACGACCGTGTTGCACGTTTCTACATCGACTCCGCTATGGACCGAGATGAAGCGCGAGCATTAAATGTACGAGACCTACAGCCAGCCACTCTGCTCTGGAAGACCCTCAAAGACAAATACGAGACTGCTGGAGCCGTCAGCCAGTTCATGCTCCTTGAGCAAGTCTTCCACACTGAACTGGAGGATGGCGAGAATCTTCTCAAATCTTTTAACTCGGCGGTTGATCTTGCTTCACAGGCTTACGGTTCCAAGCTCACGAGGAATACCTTTCAGGTTCTGGCGTTGACCAGGATGATCTCACATATCCCATCACTCTCACACATTAAATCCACCATTCATAGCGAGCTCCACCGTGCGGCAAAGGATGGAAATAGGGATACCTACACTATCGACGACATTCGGTCCCTTATTACTCAACGACAGACCGAGATTACCTCTCAGAAGCATCGTCAGCCCGAAACGGCTTTATCCACAACCCCAGCCAAGAAGAGCGTCAGGGCACCGGTCATCTGCGAAAACTGCAACGGCCGACACCACACCAAGAAATACTGCATTAACGAGGGAGGTGGAATGCATGGGAGCACAGTCGAGCAGTCGAAGGAGGCAAAACGAAAGGATAGGGAGGCCGCGGAACAAGCGAAGGGTAAGAAGAACGAAGCACACATTACTACTCCAGCTCCCGCTACAGCAAACTTCGCATCTAGGGCTGCGCACCGTGACCGTCGCTACGGTTCTACGGGAACCGTTGCGGGTTGCCCGTACCGTACCGTCGACAATTTTTGAGAGTCAAAAAACGGCCGTAGAGCTGACGGCCGTAACCCGTAGGTGACCGTTCACAAACGGCCGTTGACGGTTGCCTACGGCCGTAACGGGTCAGTCAATGTTAGCACAACTGACAGTTCCAATACTGTCTAGATGATTAGCGCTTAGATACACGGAGTGTCTTATTCCGTTAATGTAGAGTTGAATGACACTCTCGGCCCATATTGGGAGGCTCTCAGCCTCTCTGCCGCACTTCTTGGACACGTGACTCGACTCGACTCATTGTATGTTGGACTCCTACCAACTTGAATGTTCCTCTAAGCTCTTCATTCTACACTTTACCTTAGTTTTCTGTATGTTCTTCGCCTATGCAGCTGCTCGTGCTCTCACTCCCGCATGCTCTCTCGCCCATTTTCAACCTACCCACCTGAGTCCCCTTATCAATATCTTTTTTCACCACCTCTCCCTTCTTTACATCGTTACTCCCATTCCCACTGATGCAGTTCAATCAATCTCCAGAATATTCACATGAATATATGACTTTAATTTCACTAATGTACACATTTTTGTAATCTGAGCTCTCTTGTAGTTCTGGGTAGAGGGAGGCGAGGCGGCATTCGGGGGGCTCACCAATGCTCCCCTCTCCCATCCCCACATGCAAACTCTGCTTCGCTTACTGGTATGAAGGCTGATTCGACTAAGTTGTGTTTAAATGTGCAATATATGTGTTTTTGCAATTCTAAGTTTACCCGTTCACCCGTAACGGACAGCAACACCCGTAATTTCACCCGTCCCGTACCATCGCTACTGAAAAAAAATCCAACCCGTACCGTAGTCGGTCAGATTTCCAACGGGTTACGGCCGTAAGTGTACGGCCGTCACCCGTTACAGTACGGTGCGCAGCCCTATTCGCATCCCACCCTCTCCCCAGTGTCAATATTGATGCCAACCCACAGCACGCCCCTTTTGACCCACACTTTGATGAGGCCTGGTTCTCACTAGACGAACCCATCTCAAACGTTGATTGGAACGTCTATAGCTTGCCCATCCCTGCCGACGATAACGCGCTAAACACTGTCCCAATCCCTCAACCATACCAAGCCCCCATCTCCCCACAATCATCGCCCTTCATCATCGACTCAGGGTCATCAATCCATCTATCTCCCCACAGGGAAGACTTTCTCACACTGAGCGCTATCGCCCCTTGCCCTATCAAAGGAGTCGGTGGCTCCTGCATTCAAGCAACTGGTGTAGGAAGCATCAAGCTTCGTGTATCCCGGGGTACCTATATCACCCTCCACAACGCACTCTACGTTCCAACAGCAACCGTACGACTTCTATCTGTATTCCTTCTCGCCAGGGACTCCCTCATCGTAACTCAATTCGACGACGAATGTTGCTGTCTCCTACAGAAGTCCACCGGTGCTACCATCGCGACGGGATCAGTCATCCCACAACGCAATCTCTACTCTGTCGATCTGTTCTCTACGGAGACGATCCATGCCCTAGTGACCTCTAGCGCTGCCGATTTTAACACTTGGCACAAGCGCCTTGGCCATGCTAACACCTGCGCTATCCATGAGATGGCCAGGCAAGGTCACATCGCAGGTATGCCATCCAAGTTTCCTCAGAACCCTCCAAAATGCGACTCATGCATTCTTGGAAAACAGACTCGTGCTTCGATTCCGAAGAAGAGGGCTGAAGGGGAGGGACACAGGGCAACAAAGAGGCTAGAGAAAGTATGGGTAGACCTTACAGGCCCCCAGAGCGTTATGTCGCGTAGTGGAATGTATTATATGATGAACATAGTCGATGATTTTTCGTCTTATGTGTGGTCAATTCCCCTCAAAGCAAAATCTGACGCCTTCACTGAACTCAAGGCCTGGGAAAAAGCTAGGGAACTCGAGGTCGGTTACCCTGTCCATCGATACAGAACCGACAACGGAGAGTTGAAAAGCTCAGATATGGAAGAGTGGCTTAAGTCCCAAGGTACCGTACACGACCTCACAGCCCCGCACACATCAGCGCACGCAGGACGGGTCGAACGGATGCATCGAACCCTAATGGCCAAGAGTCGCACCATGCGAATTGACGCAAAATTACCCGAGTTTCTCTGGGACGAGTTATACCTCACAGCCTCACACATACACGTTAAAACGATCACTCGTGCAAACCCCGATGGAAAGACGCCTTGGGAAATATGGCATGGACGAAAACCAAATTATTCGTACATGCGCGAAATTGGCTGTCGCGCTTTTGTCCTAATCCAAACCCACAATCCAAAAATCTTACAATGTTCGATCGAATGTATTCTGGTTGGATACGAGCCCCACGCAAAAGCATGCAGATGCTACCATCCACCTACCCGTCGCATTCTCACATCGGCACACGTTACCTTTATCGAAAGTCACGAGAAAGAGGCTACTCCAGAATCGACAGTCAACACAGATAGACGCCCTACCCAAAGCGTAGAAACGCCCGGAGAGCCCGACTCACTTGACTACGATGAAGATGACATGTACACTCCACTAGAAACAACCGAACCCACCACCCCAGATCCTATTGCACCAGCTCCACCACCACCCCAACAACCTCCTGAACCACCAAAGCACTCGTCTAGACTTGCAGAAGCTAGAGACAAGGGTGGCCATACAACAGCCCAGGAAAGGCTTCAGCATGCCATCCAGGAATCCAAGGAAGCCGCGATTCGTGCAAAAGAGCACAGGGATGAACAGCGCGCCACCAGAGACGCGCACCGCATGTTTGAGGAGCTCCCATTCCCGGACCCCAGCGATGATGCCACCCTGGTGTCAGAACTCGAATCACTCTTGTGCTCCTTAAAGGTAAACCAACGCACCCTTTTTAGTAACACTGTCATCAACCAAATTCGGAGTTCGATTGACAATACGGAGCAGTCCTACACCTCCGAGAGCGATGAGGATGACGATCCACAAACCTGGGCTGAGGCAAAGGCGGCGCCAGATGCGGAGAAGTGGATAAAGGGTGATAAGGACGAAATCAACTCACTACAAAGTATGGGAGTGTTCCGTTGGGTACACAAATCAGCGGTACCACCTGGGTACAAGCTCCTTCGAGCGAAGAGAGTCTTCAAGCGCAAGCGAAATGAGAAAGGTGAAGTAACACGCCACAAGGTTCGCATCGTAGCCAAAGGTTTCGAACAAGTGTACAGCCGTGATTATAACAGCACTACCTCACCAACGGCTCGAATGGAATCGTGGCGAATCCTATTTCACATTGCTGCCTCTCTGGACTGGGAGATGAACCAAATGGACGTCAAAACTGCCTTCCTCTATGGAGTCCTACCCGACGACGAAATCCAGTACATGAAACCTCCAGAGGGATGCATTGAACCTGGTAAGGAGGAGTACGTGTGGAGGATCGAACGCGGACTCTACGGAATGAAACAAGCAGGGAGACTATGGAACAAGACCTACGATCTTGCGATGAAGGAGTGGGGATTCCAGGCCCTGAAATCGGACCCTTGCGTATACTGGAGAAAACGGGAGTCGGGAATCGTCATTACAGCCGTTCACGTTGATGACAGCGGTACCATCACATCAAATGAACGCGCGCTACGCAAAAATACGATGGGGTTTGGTTATAAACAGTCCAACAATACGAAGAATTTTCGTTTAAACAAAATTTGATTAAACAGCTATTTAAATATTACATAACTGTTACTATTAGTATACGAGATTGGCTACTAGATTCATGTTTAAACAGATAAGATAACTGACCGAACAGTTAAACATCTAGCCGTTTAAACAGCTAGATCAGGAAACAATTAAACAATGAATTAATTAATAAATTAATTACCATTAAACAAAGATACATAAATTGTTTAAACAAGTATCATTAATCAAGAGAAGAGCAAGTGTTTAAACAAAATCATGACATATAAAACACTGCAGGAGGGGGAATAGGGAGTGTAAAAGGGATGGAACAACAAGTCTATATAGGTAAGGTGAATGGACAAGAGCATCGAAGGGTGGGCTGGCGGGTCAAATGATGACGGAAATATAAGACGCGCACCAATGGTTGGGAACATGGGTGACTGGGGAGGGGGGGTCGTGGTATGAAGCAGGGTATCTGTAGAATAATTCCTTTGTTAGTATGTCTTATGAAGGCATGTATGATGGTACGATACCTGTGTTATCCCTCTCGAGCGTGAGCCTATGTGATCATGAGGGAAATGTTAGCGAGAGTGGGCATTGCAGAGCGTGTCAGAGGGACTTACCATGGGTGCAACCTGTGTGTGGAAGGGGAGTGAAGATGAAAGAGGATGCATCACGAAGCGACCACGTTGTGCTGGTGAGGGTGAGGATGGTGGAGAGGAGAGGGTTAGGATGAGTGTTACGTTGTACATTCGAAAGTTCAAAATGCTCAAAGTAACATTCAATCTCCGCCAACGCCACCACGATCACAAGATTTCTTTGTTTAATATTTGGCGTTGTTTGCCCACTCTCTGGACTTGTTCGCAAGTCCAATTCCATTTTCCCTCTCATCCACCATCTCCTACACTACGCACCCTTACCCACCTCATCTTGAACATAGTCTTCCAAACCCTCAACGTCGGTCGAGCGCTTCAGTCTAAGCTTGCATCAGTCGCTAACCTTTTCCACCAACGTCCTCATACACAGGTTCCGAATAGCAAGGTATGTATGTATTCAGTTTACCCGCATCAACGCCCCTGAGCCCTTTGGACAGGTTCTCATACATCTGCCCATGCATCCCTCCACACCACTTAGGTACGTCTGACTCCACCTAGCACCGTGAAAATTGACATATATTGACTGCTTTTCAGGTATGTACCTCCAGGTTCATTCCTGCTACGTCACCCAGTCACACATCAGCCTCCTGCACTCATCATCATCCCGTGTCGTATGGAGGCTCAGATATCTGAGTGTCCTGTGACACCCTCCCCTCGCCTTCCAAATATATCGCTCCTGGGGCAACCCCCGGCATTCAAGTAGTTTTATTAGTGTTTAACTAGTAATTAACCACATGTTGTATTTAATCAGTGTATTAGTTAATGTGTCATTTAATCATTATTTAATCAATGTTCCTTTTTCATTTAAACAGAAGATAGCACAGTTGTTTAAACATTTCTGCACATGTAATGTGCACACTCCACTAGCTGCCATTTTCGCGCCATTTAATCGAAAATTGATTAAACGATTTTCCTTCGTATTGTTGAAAGTTGTTTAAACAAACCCCATCGGGTTGTAGCGCTACGGGAGTTTAAGGAGGAGATGAGTGGGAAATGGGAAATCACAGACCTAGGGGAACCCAAAAACATTGTCGGTATAGCTGTGGAACGAAATCGCTCAACCAGGATCATTAAACTTTCTCAAACCGCTCTCATTGATCGTATCATCAAACAATTTGGACAATCTGATGCTCATCCAATCTCGACACCAATGGATCCAGGTCTGAAATTAGTTCGCCCCCCAAAAGACAAACAAGATACATCTTTACAGGCTAAACTCCCATATCGCTCTCTAGTCGGATCTCTCCTTTACCTCGCCATCGGTACACGCCCAGATCTCTCATTCTCTATCCAGAACCTTTCTCAGTACCTCGACTGCTATGATCAGACGCACTGGAACGCAGCCATTCGTGTTGTTCGATACCTTAAAGGAACCCGCGCGCTCAAACTAAATCTTGGCGGTCACAGCAAAATTGAACTATCAGGATACTCGGACTCGGACTGGGCGCAATGTCAGGAAGTGCGACAGAGCGTTGCTGGATACGGATTCACCCTAGGGAGAGGCTTAATCAGCTGGTCTTCAAAGAAACAACGATCCGTCGCGACATCGTCATGTGAAGCCGAATACGTAGCCGCCTTCGAAGCCGCAAAGGAAACAATGTGGTTAAAGCAAATCCTACAGGAGTTGCAATTCATGGCCCCAGAAACGATCCCCCATATCTTCTGTGACAATCAGGCCGCCATCATTCTATCGGAAGACCCAGCGCTCCACTCCAGAGTGAAACACATGGACATCCGTTATCATTACCTTCGAGAACGCGCGAACGAGGGCGATCTCACGCTCACTTACATCAATACGAAGGAAAACATCTCCGACATCTTCACTAAGGCGTTACACAAGGGTCTGTTCACACGTCTCCGAGCATATACTGGTTTATTACCGGACAATGTCACCACTCAAGTTGAGGAGGAGTTTTACACTTACGACGATCCGTGCTGAGGAGGAGTGTTGAGACGGAATGTCAATGACATCACAGATCGACGATCAGTGTTCGCATGCCATCAGGCATATCTTATCTTTCTTTATTCTTCTCTTCCCTCTTTATTTAACAAACGGTCAAACGTAGACTACAAACGACGTTTATCATATTCGTAGTATATATTCTTCCCGTTTCCATTTACTCACCTCAGTCGAATATACCCCGACTGAGGTGAGCCACTTATTCTTATTTCTCTCGTTCATGTTCTGACGATCCTGTAGCTATTTGTTTATTTCTACAGGTATTGTCCATGTAATAACGTAGTCGAATATACCCCGACTGAGCTATTTGTTTATTTCTACAGTACTCGATTATCTGGTTCAACAATTCACCCCGAATCCATCGTCATAGTTGTTGCTGGCCTCCTGTTTTGGCCTTGTCTCTTCATCCTCTCTGTCAGTCCCTATTTCCTCTTCCTTTGTTTCGCATCGCTAACCTTATATCGCGTAGGAGATGTCTTTGTACTTGCTACCCCAATCCCATCTGGCAGCATCTCTCCATCCGCTAGTCCCCACGACTCGTGCCCGCCAAATTTATTCTTGCTCTCACACACGCCGCGTGTATACCTGTCGTGTCTGACACGAGGATTGAAATGAATTCACCTCGGCCCTAATACGACGATCTGACATTTTCTCCTGAACCCCTTTGATATCGATCAACGTACCCACTTGGATCTCCGTGCCGTGCTACTCGTTCAATCAGTCTGGTGTATTCCTGTCGTTAGAAAGCTTATCATCCCCACTCCTTCGCCTCTCCATCCAGTTTACTCGCGCAATTTTGCTATGATCGCTAGCTTGTACTGGTGTGCGTTTGTGCCTACGGATTGGACGCCTGCTTCGCTCCTAGTCACGTTGGCAGGCACGGTCGATTCAGAGAAGTCGAGGATATATGCGCGATTGGAGGGTGAATTGGCGGTATTGAGGAAGGAAGCTCACCTTCGGTTAGTAGCTCAACTCCATCTCTTTTTTTATCAACTTGAATGACCCATTTCTGAACCTTCACTCACACTTCTCACCCATAGTCTCATCATGTTACCTTCCAATCTCACATCCCCTCTACCCCTTGCTCAACCGCGCTCTGAAACCCTCTTCCATTCGGCGATGCGAATCCGTCATTCGTCTTATACCTGTACCTCCGGTAGACCCCACCTGCTACGTACACTTTCTCCCCATCGGTCACGTTAGCATCTCAAACCTGCCATGTCCGCCCTCTCAATGCCGTCGCTTTATCTCACATTTAATGGTTCAACACTGCTCCCATGGTCTGTTCACGACTATACTATGGAGGACGCATATCCACGTCCTTGTAGGGTCGGTACGAAGAGTGACAATGGATGACTAGGTCCGTGCTTGAGGAGCTTGTAATTATAACCTTGCGCGCTCTTTCGTTATCATGTGCTGATGCAACATCTCTTTCACCAGTTTTGCCAATCCGCATTCTCTCATTTCTCGCCTGCGGAACGCTTGAGATCGCGATTGCTATGAAGCGGATTTGAGCGATCGGGTTCACAGGTAGCTTTCCTGCTTTCCCGTTGTTTTCCTTGATGATGACGAGGTTCATCATTACTTTCATTTCTTTCAGGTTTCTTTCCGCTGATATACACGTTACTCCTTGACACCCTCACCCACCCCCACCGATGGTGCTCACTAAGATGTCGAATCTACGCGACCTAGATCCAAGGCGGGACGGAGAAGGAGACATTCAAGAAGGATGATGTATTTTTAACCATGGAGCGACGGACACAGGTTCAGTAGTGTTTGGTACTAGTCGTAACATTAGCGGGGGAGACGCGATAAGTATATACAATGTTGAATGATGAATCTAATCCAGTCCACCTTGAAACACGAATGTGAAGAAGTTCGAGTGTCGATTAGACGCAGTCGACAATGAGAACTGCAGAGAGGAGAAGGAACTACGTCGGATTTGATCAAATCTGATTTCTTTCTGTCATTGACACCGTGGTCTCATGACTGATTAATAGGTGGAATGCACGAGGTAATCAGATTCTACGAAGACAGGCGCAGCTGTCCATTGTTTGTTTTTTCCTGCCATCATCTCGCGCCCTTCGTCTGCTTGACCAGCATTTCTATAGCTCTTATTTTTCCTTTCCACGTCTTGTACTACAATGGCCACTGCATCGAAGATGGAATACATGACGATCAAAGTCACTGGGGATGTTTCGGTTGAGCGAGTAGACCTGGGAGAATATCCACTGTAAACCCTACTGAGGGGTTTATATCACCGTCTCAGAAGAGGGAAAGCCATCTCAAAAGAGGGTGAAAGAGGCGGAAAAAGCCCTTCTCATGACACAATACTGCTCTTGTCACACATAGCTAGAGGGTGGAATCACTCTCCTCAAGAAGAGGATATCATTCCCTAAAGGAGGTTTGATTCCGCTTGTTTTAAACCCCTCAAAGAGAGGTTAAAACTGACCGCAAATTAATACTCGAAAAAGGGGTTTTTCTTGCCCATTTTCAGAGTTATCTCTTAATTAGTCAAGGGGGTTTAAAACTTCGATTTGTGTATGATAATGTATGTCAAAATTGACTCTGGAATGGGTTGTCTGATACCAAAATACATGAAAATAATGGTGGTTTGAAACCACATGAATAATGAATATACAAAAGTGTAAAACAGGGTTATACAACTAATGGTAAAATAGATAATGAAAATGAAAATAGGAGTGGTTAACTCACTGAAAATGGCACTAGTGGTCACCAACCTGCTCCTACATCCATTCCCTAAGTTGGATTACACTGGAAGGAATCAGAAAAGGCTGGTGAAAGGTGTAATAGCAGACATACCTGGTCAACCCAAATCAACATGGCTGCATTTGCAACCTCATCAAAAATAATAATAATAAGTTGAGCTGTCATTGGCAATGTGCATGTGGTAGAATAAGCATGGGAGGCCAGAGATGTGCAGTATATGAAGGTGTTGATGGAGGAGAAGAAAGGAGGACACGGAGAGCGATTCTGAATCGGTTCGTGTTTGGGCGAAGTTCAACAACTGGTCACATGTTACGCCAAACACAGACCGGCATAGCGGCTTGTGCTTTATTTGCGCTGTTGTCAACTTATTTTCGCTAAGTCCACTGCAAGTCCACTGTCGCATGAACAGGTCTACATGCATTTCTCACTGCATATATGTAGACTCAATTATCATATGCTTTGACAAGGTGTAATTTCTCTTTTTGAGATCTTTTGAAAATCGAGAGAAATTCCTTCAAGTCAAACCTCCACCTCGAAGGGGGTTTTTCGTCATCTCATTTAAAAAAATAATAATTCTGCTCTCATTCATGAATAATTCCCAAAATGAGATGGGAGTATATTTTACCATCTTGAAAGAGGGTTCAAAAGTCTATCGATGTGAGCCTTAAGGGATAGATCTCCCACTTATACAAGGTTGTTGGTTGTGACCGGAGTGTGACACAAAAACCCCCTGTGCGTTTGGGGGGTAATCCAACCGAAAGAAAGGGTGATCGCCAAACCCCTTAAAAAACCCCTTTCATTTCCACCACTCGAGGGAGGTTATTTCCCCCTGGGGGGTTGAGAGGGGTTAACAACCCCCGAGTTGGGTTTACAGTGATCCCAATGTTCTGTGAGTCAATTAATGTAGACAATCTGTCATCGTACCTCTAACATTTTTATGACTACAGAATATGGTGTGACGATGGGTGAGTAAGCACAACGTTGCAAGATTGTGGGGTCTGCAAAGGGAAAATGTGGGAAATGAGAGGATGGGTGGTGCCGAATGCACACTAAACGATGAAATAGGAGTGAAAACGAGATGATTTACGAAGGCAACGAGGACGCGGTGATGTGCGCACGACGTTTTCAAGTGCGGAAACCAAATACCTGATGACCGGAGTGAGGTCAACGTCGCAGAGGGCGCTCTGAGGGTGCGGGTGGGTGTGTCAGTAGTAACAGAGCCTTCGTAACGATGAAATAAACAAGATTTGAAGCTAACGACGCTTCCTAAAACTGAGACACAAGACTGAGATGCTAGGTTCGGAATGTGGGCTGAAAGTAAGCTCCTTGTATTTCTCGAAGAGTCCTGAACTAAATACAAACGGAAAATGAGCTAAAATACTAACTACGGGGGGGTTCGAAACGAAACAAGAAAGCGCCGAAGCGCACAAGAAAGCGTTCGAAACAAGGAAACATCTTAAAAAGAGTTGAAAAAGGGGGGGGTGAAGTGAGGAGAAAGCGAAGTTGAACAACGAAACGAAGCTAAGTGTTGAATAAAATGATGAATAAAACGAGTTTGAAAGTCCGTATGCATTGTGAGGTGCACTGTTGCGAGGTGCGGCGTCAGTCGTTAATCCCGTTTGGTGTTTGTTCGGGTGATAAGGATGATAGGGGGACGCTCGTACTGATAAATACGCGCCTGTGGCGGAAGGCAATGTGGTAATGACCGGGGATGTGTAAGCAGTGATACGTGGAATGCGTGCATCAGCAAAAATGCGGGCGACAAGAATACTATAACTGGGCAGATATAATGCCATCTGGGCAGGGATATGAATATCTGGATAATTCTGCCCCTGCCCTCTGCGTTATCAACAACAGCCAGAGTTCGCCAGATATGTAAGTTCCTGCAAGGATTCACACTGCAGCTGATATTAGTACATATGTGATTTTTATCCAGATATGTAAACTGCTGACTGCAGTTTACATATATGTTTCGTGAATTCAGACGCCATGTAGATATGTCGCTTATCGGCTGGACTTCAATAAAATCCATAAAAGTTGATCTTACTGAGTCTCAACAGAATAGAATAACATAAAATCATAAGATTAGCATAAACTACCCCAAAAATTGGTGCTGTACATGAGAGGAGACACAAGTGTGAACTCGTAATTATACTCTACATACTAAGATGAATGAGTAGACAATCGAGATAGGCATAGACGATGCACTAGACTGTGAAGGGGAAGAGGGCGAGTATGCGACCTACCATGGAGCTTCAGACTTGAGCGCACTACAGCTCACATTTCTTCTCTGTATGCGAAGTCAGTGTTGAACACAAAAAAGACCGCATATATGCGCTTACCTTTGGAGATAACACCTTCAAAGTACTCAAAACAACGTGTTAGACCTCGAAATTGCGCATACAGCGGCATAGACGGACATACCGAGTCACAATTTCCCATGTAGAACGCCCATCATTGTCCACGAAGAGTGCGATGACAGACGAACGGTCAGCTAATGAGCGTGAATTAAATGAGCAGAGCGTGGAATTGAATGGGGGGGGTAGATGGGATTGACGTTTACACTGGCGGTCTTGTGGTGATTTGGAAATATACGAGGGAAATTGTGGTTGGCGATGGGTACGCGAAAGGGAGAGAGGGAGAGGGGGGATAATGGTGGTTGGAGAGAGAAAGGGGTTCTGAGTCGCTCGACGCGTTTCGGAAATTGAAAGTATCAGCAAACTCCGACTTTCAAACTCCGACTCACCTCAAAATCTCAGTGGAGCCGTTCGTCCTTTGTGTAGCCTGTGGGTCGTGCTTGTGAGGTTCCCAGTCAAGAATCATTTTCATGGCGCTCTCAGGATTCTACCCAAATTGTATCCTGCCATGGAATCAGACAGTGAATTAGGAGCCACGGAATTAAGATGAGGAATGGGCAGCAAGTGAGGTGCGTAAGCTCTGGCGTCGTAGCTTTGTAGGAGCATTTCACAGCAGCGGATCTGAAACTCGGAGTCACAAAGTATGATACTTCAACTTCATGAAGCTGCAACGAGCGTTGAACAGTGAACCTCGGAACCTTTGCTCACAACTGTGTAATCTCAGGGACCCAGCGCAATTGTCATCAACAATTATTGCATTTAATTCACATTTATATAAGATAACAGGCGACCTTGGGCATATAGTACATATAGGTCAGCCTTTCGACAGATACTGCTTGTCCCTATCTAGACCTCAGCATCCCTCTGGGATGGAATACCACAGATTTATCGAATATCTGTCTTGAAACTTGATAAAAGACAGGAATGGCACGTAAATACACATACCCTGTGGATGCTCGATGGATATAATAGCCGCAGATAGGCGCTCAACGGATATGTAATATTCAGACAGTTATTGGCCAGATATGTCCAGTCCCCAAGCAGATATCTGCAGAGCTACGCTACATCAGTCCCCAGCATAGCAGACATGAAACTATCAGACTGCATTTAATATATATGTAGGGTATCTGTCTGCTGTTGCCCAGATATGTACCTCTTGTGTAGCTTTCTTATAGGTATGACAAATGGTGACAGCCAGTGCACAGATATGTGCAACCTCAATTGATTTCACCCCAGGTATGCTCATAACTGACTTCAATCGAATATATTTATCTAATATCTGCTATCTATGTCATGAAACTGACGGGTATGATACATACACGGCGGATATAATGATTACTGCCCGAGATCCCATATTCCTGCTAGCAGCATTTTTGCTGATGTGTGCGTGCGTGATGATGAAATGCGAAAATGAGGCGATTACGAGTGCAGGTGAGCGCGCTGCTCATCAGCAGGACAATGACAACTAACTGGGGCGAAAACTTATCTATTCTTGTGGTCAAAATAGTGTACAGTAAATAAGATACATGAGCTGAAGAGGTGCTACGAAGGTGAACTAGAAAGGAAATACCAATGAAAACCATAAGAAACTGAAAGGATTTAAGCAAATTAGCGCTGAAGCGTTTCAAAGAAGCGAAAATAGACTTGAAAATGAACAAAATAAACCGAATGAGGGAGGTACCGTGAGGTCGGGGAATGAAGGAGAATGGGTGCATCATAAAACTACTGAAAACACGGAATTCGGAGGGATGTGGGTTCAGAGCCCATCACCATCTCCCCTCACCTAGCTACAACCCTCTTCCTCCAAACGATAGCATTATATTCCGGTGTTGCCGGAATTAGGATTAGTATTGCATGCAGCATATTCTGTAGAGCTCTGTGGCAAACCCATGGAGGAACACCTTCAAGGATGATACAATGTGACAAAGACGTCTTACTTGCGCTTTAAATACCTCAGGGTATTATGAACGGAATGTATACTCGATTCAGATACATAAGTGACTTATATTGGTTATGTACATGGATACAAGACATTGACAGTGCATCAGTACTTAGCATTGAAGGGCTCTGGGTCCCGGAATAGTGTAAGGCTTAAGACTGTTGTTCGGGACGCCTTTCGAGTCGTATATATTGATAATAATGCTCCTGGAAGAAAAACACCTCACATTATTGTTAATACGTGATTGGATGACAAAATGAACTCACGGATCGTTAGAAGCATATGCGCCAGGGAAGGTCACTAAGTTGCTGCTTCCTGTGTTCGTCCCAGAACCCGTAACGTTGATTTGACCGCATTCAGCCTAGTGGAAAAAGAAACAGCAGTTATTGAAGTGTTGTGGTCACAAGCCAGACAGAAACCACCTACATAGAACTGAGCTCCACCGGCAGCATATGCGGAATGAAGGGCCAGAAGCTCAACGCGCATCAAGTATTGCCCAGGTGCAACACAAGTCGGCATGTCGAAGTATTGCCACCCTCCGTTATCTATCATATGGTCCACACCCCACTTTGCGGTGGAAGGGTCGAACCCGTCCTCGGAAATCTTGAACCATTGCAGACCATTAGTGCCTGTGGCAATGGCGTTATCAACCTTTGCGAGGTACACAGAAACAGGCCCTGCAAGCTGATGTTAGCCTCTGAGAATGCCCAGGCTTGTGAGAAGTGTCGGAGAGATGCTTGCCTTTGTGACTGGGAGAGATGGGATTGTCTCCGTCGTTTGGGTACTGAGCACCCCCAATGACGTGTCCCCACCATGCCCCGACTCGAGCACCGGCAGGAATGTCAACGATATTGCTGTCCCTGAATACAATATTCCTATTGCATGCGAGATCGGGATCGTTGACGTCTGTAATGGGCTATTCAACGGGAATAGTTACAGTTAGCTGGTCTCGAACACGGTAGGGGAGGTAGGTGCTCACACCGTCGTCAGTTGGTGCACGAACTGCTTTCAGTTGCCCTTGATCGACGCCGTTCACAGAGATTTTCTGTTAAATTGAATATGTTTGATAAGTTTATGACCACTGATAAGCGAAGTTGGGTCGAAAATGAGTGGCTAAATTAACGGGTACCTGAAATATAGTGTGTCCGTATGCCACTGAAACGAAGGCGAGCAGTCCAGCGAACTTCATGTTGACAGTAAGGGTCAATGGAATCTGGGCTTCAAAGGCTGGTTCAAGATCGAAACTGCAGCTTTTATGAACAGACATGACCGGGTCAACCCAAGTGATATGATGCGCAAGTTACGCCGCACCTTACCATGTTGCATGTGAGTCGTAGCGAGATTCTTCCCTGGTAAATGCTCTCAGGCCAGTGCCGCATACTTTTCGATGAAAACAAGCTTCTTTTCACTTTAGCATCTTCTTTTAATAAGTTATTCGTGTTCCGGTATTCGTTGACAAAGGGTAAGTGCAGTCAGTTGATCATGGAGTACAAGCTGAAAACACCGAATGATATCCATAATGAATTCTTTACACAAACCAACTCAATTGAGAGGCGTCCTGTTAATGAATGAGCCGATGATGCAAACGTTGGAGCATCACTGTCCACGAAGAACCATAGATTGGCGCATGTGTTCAGTACCACCGTCAGCTTCATCAAATTGAATCCCTTGACATGTTTCTCAAGGTGTTTATGCAATCAAGCTGTGGGTGGGCGCAGCTTGACGTTGGTGAACAGCCTGGTGGTGAATGATCGGTTTCGTAAGTTCACATCATTTCCTTCCCCTCAGTGCACAAGGTGACCGCCGAGTTCGGCAGCAACCTGCTTCACACCAACCGACCTATCTCTGCGCGAGAATCTCGAACTAGGTCCCATTTTGTCTTAATCTGGTTTTCTTGTGATATAAATGCAGCTGGACGTGTATCTTTCTCATATCTCGTTTGGATCTGTTCCAAAGTCTGCGGCGTTGTCTTATTATCGCTACAACTCTGTACTTTTCTTTGATATGACTATCACAGACTTCTCCAGCAAGGATCTGTGAAATTTTCGTTGCTAGTCAATTGCAGCCCGAGTGACACTGAATGACCAAACTCTCCCTCTCGGTGCAACGAACACATCGTGAATTCAAACGCAAATCACCATCGGTCCGAAATAAATACAGCCATTAAATTATAATAAATTAGATTGCTCGTAAATCGTCAATAAATGACTTCCTGCATTATCATAGCATCATGTCGCACACCCTGCACATCTACCCTGCACATCCTCCTCCGCAAGCCTCACAGTCCCATCCCTGACATTCCCAACACCGCCCACCCACCCTCCCCCCCTCGTATCTCCTAACTTCCTATTGCCTCTCCCTCTCCCCCTACCAGTTGTTCGCCCTCGCCCTCGTCCTCTCCTACTCCCTCCAACCTCCATACCACCCCTCGCAGAACCGATAACCTCGGCCTCGGTCTCAGCTTCATCATCCTCCTCATCCCACCTCTCCACAACCCTCCTCGCAACATAATGAAACACCTCCTCGACATTGAACCCCGTTTTCGCAGAAGTGAGAAACAAGGCCGGACCCCTGGCCGGTTGGTATGATGCGCCTGATGAGATAGTGCTCCCAAGTCTAGAATGCGCTGTGAGAGCGGATTTTGATGACAACGGGGACGGATGAGCATGAGCTGCACTGGATGTAGATATGGAAGGCAGGGATAATGAGCTGCTGGATCCGAACATCATCAATCTCGCAGGAGTGATTGTAACCGCGCTCTCCGAGCTCTCACTCTCGTTCCCTGTCCCATTCCCTACCACATTTTTGTTCTGGTTCTCAACTTCACCATCGTTATCACCACCCACACTCGTCGCACCCGTACTTGTACTCGTCCCCGACGTAGAAGACTGAGCCGTCGCCGTCGTAGTGGTACTACTCCCACTCACAGTGGTCGTTATCGCCAGCGGGGGTTGTGAAGCGTGTAAATGTCGGTATGAATCCTTCTTTGCATTCTTCGGTGTTGTAGCTGCCGTCGTTGTCAATAAAATCCCCACGAACGGCGTCGTAGACCCCGTCATCTCCCCATGAACCGTCAAATTCGTAAGTGTAGCCAACGAACTCGTTCGTCTGGGCTCACCACTCCCACTCCCATTGGCTTCCTCAAGCCCATCCCCATTCCTCAAGCCCACGCTCGACACCCGTCTCGAAACAATCCTCGAACCTGCCATTCCTCTCACTCCAAGCGAACTACTGCTGGCGCTCCAACTCCCAAACCCCAACCCATTCACAGACACCGACAGGGAGCCAGAAGCAGAAATATCCGTGTGCGCATCATACAACTCCCACTCTCCGCCCTCCGTCGTCACCATCCCCACATCACTACACCTCGACGAGCCCGCACCACCACCAACTTCACTCCGCCTAATCAGCCCCAACCCCGCCTCAGAGCTGAACGACCCCACGCTCGCATCAGGGGTATGATATGTGCTAAAGCCCGAAATCGACCCTGATTGTGCGCTATTAAAGGTTCCCGTATAAAATGACTGAGAGTGCGGGAGGGAATGCGGGCGAGATCGCACTCTAGACAACGCGCGTGGTTCGATATGGACAGAGCGTGTTGTGAGACTTTTAATGAGGCGTTGAGAGGGTGAAGGTGAAAGAGAGGGCGATGAGGCTGTTGGATTTTGGGTCGGCGGAGCAGGTTGGACATCAGCCTGAGATGAACTGGGTATCATCGTGGTGGGTATCGTTGCATTGGATGCAGAGGTGACGGTAGACGTCGTTGTTGAATGTACGAGCCCAACCCTCGTTAAAAGTCCATTCGGAAATGTGAATAACCTATTTTTCGTTAGCACTGTTACTTTTGATGTTGGCGTCGTCTCCGTCGTCCCTGTAGAACCTTGACCAGGGATGAGGGTATGCGGAGACGACGATAGGTCCCCTTCACTCTCTCCTTCCGCCTGAGCCTCCTCTCCCACCATCGACTGCGCATCTTCATCATCAAGCGGCACCAACTCGCTCAAAAACCTCATTGCGTCCTCCCTGCTCACTCAGCCTGAATTCTGATCCCGTTCATCCTGACCCTCAGCTCCTCCCTCGACCACATCCACCTTGTTCCCCACCACAACCCCACAGAATTTCGCCCTATCCTCATCCCTTACTGGAGCATGAGCGCAGAAATCGCTCCACCATTTCCTGAGCTTGTAGAGCGAGGACCGGTTGTTGACGTCGTACATGAGTATAACGGCGTCTGCACCTCTGAAAAATGCTGTGGAAAGGGATGAGAACCGTTCTTGGCCTGCGGTATCCTGTCAGTGCGTGTCAGCAGAGAGTCCAGGAAGAGAGCGGTATGAAGGCGTAAAGGCGCCATGAGAAGGTCAGAAATACATGATAAGAAACTCACCCATATCTGTAATACCAAATCCCCACTATCCGGACTTTGTATCGTTTTAGTGATAAAGTCAACGCCAATTGTAGGTCTATAACCTGTTGAGAAGCGTCCACTGATGTACTACGTAGATGTGCAGTATTTTTTATTTTGTTGAAATCGTGTCGTCGTAGTCATAGCGAGGCGTTGTCCACGGTGCATAAATGGTACGATATTCGGATTTCGCGTAGCACAGAGGTAAGAAATCCAGGTTCAAAGGTTCATCACTGTTGTTTTCACATTCAGAATTCACAATATGCGTTAAAACTCTCACCTTTACGCGAAAACTCGTCTTACCAACCGCAGACGCTCCGACGATAACCAGTTTGATGGTCGGCATAACATGGGTTGGGGTCAGATTAATGCAATTTGCTGTGCCTAGTCCTATTCTGCCTTTCAAGTTTCTCTGTATGATCCTCTAAATCAATATATTTTACAAGTGCTTAAGCACTAGTATATAAGGCGGTTGAGTATCGCAAGCAACAGGTTATTATGGCGAGGAGAAAGGGGAGTAAGAGGAACAGCACAGCCGCCCGGCCTTGCCGATCCAGTGATGTCATTGTTGGACCCAAATTGCGACAATGCTTGGTGAGTTTGGCTGTTTCAATTTGTTGGCGGAGGATGATAGATCTGCGGGACATGATGAAGTGTGATGTTTGTGAGGTGAGAGCAGGTTGTGTGGATCGTCGGACAGTGCTGGGAAACAGGGGTGATGAGATTTAGTTGTTGACGTGGTGGCTGTGTCTCCTGTTGTTCTTTCCTTTCAACCACCACCACCACAGCACGTTGCATGTCCAAGCATCCTTTCTGTTCGCTGTCGCCCTCGTTTCACCTATAATGTAGTCATCTCTGTCCATAGCTAGTTCTAAATCTTCCCTTCTGTCAATTAAATATCGTTCAATGCTCAACCATTCACTCTGTATCTCATTGTGCTCGTTGTTGTTTGCCTCGTGTTTTTGGGTCGTCTCTTTATCCTCTCAGTCAGTCCCACTTTTTCTTCTTGTTTCACGTTGCTGATCTTATACCACGTAGGAGACGTCTTGGTACTTCCTACCTCAATCCTATCTGGCAGCGTCTCTCCATCATCCAGTCCCCCACCACCGTGTGCCCGCCAAATCTATTCTTGCTCTCACACACGCCGCGTGTATGCCTGTCGTGTCTGACACGAGCATTGAAATGAATACACCTTTTCCCTGATACGGCGATCTGACATTCTCTCCTGAATCCTTTTGATATCGATCAATACCCACTTGGATCTCCGTGCCATGCTCCTAGTTCTCTCAGCCTGGTGTATTCCTGTCCACCGAGAGCTTATCATCCCCACTCCTTTACTTTTCCATCCAGTTTTACTCGCGCGATTTTTTGCTACTACTGCTAGCTTGTCGGTATGTGATCGTGCCTACCATGTCATATCAGCTATCTCAGGTGTGCCCTCAAGGAATCCCACCGTTAATATGTGCTTCAATCGCGTCTTAGACTTATTGACCTCGTCCTGGTGTGTGGTTTTATTCCATCTTTATCTGCTGAAGATGAACTCATTCGTTCCCTTCCCTTCTCATCTCATCACCATCAACGACGCTTCCCCCCAAACATTGCTCACAAACTTTGACCATCCAAATTTTTTCCACCAATTTGACTCTTTATACATTCTTCTGCGCATACAGACAGACCGTGATCCTGATCCCCCCTGGTCATGTTTTCTTAGAGCTGGGAACATGGTTGAAGTAAAGGCAGGTCCTTTTCCAATACGCATTACGCCGATCTCAAGTCGCTAATTATGCTCATCCAGGAAACTCCTCGTTTCCGACCATTAAGATCCCGCATACCTTTACAATCGTCTATGAGGCTATTCACGACAATAGATGGAATTAGTCCTGGAGTCCGGTACGTATACCTCACTATATCGACGAAAAAATAAACATATTCATCGTTAGACGTGATCATAGGATACGGACGCGCACCTCAACGCGCTTCGCTAGGTCCTGCCAATTGAGAGAAGTCACCCATATATGCGCTATTGGAGGGTGAATTGGCGATATTGAGGAATGCAACGAGGGACTGCTCATTCGGTTAGTAGCTCATGTCTTTTTTATTGAGTGCTGATTGATCTATTGCTGAACCTCCACAGGCGTCTCCTCGCACAACGTCGCACTATGTTGAATTACCAATCGCGCTCTACTCCGTGCTCAAACGCGCTCTCAAACTCTCTTCCGTTCCGTGATGCGTGTTCGTCTTTTGTCCTATACCTGTACTTACCTCCGGTACTCCCCTCCTGCTACATACAGTTTCCCCGTCAGTCACGTTAACATCCATCATATTCAATCACGCCATGCTTGCTTTCCTCAATGCCGTCGCTCTACCTCTCACTTCATGGTTAAACCCTCCCACAGTTCGTTCACGACTCTAAGACGCAGGGGCGAACTACGCATATTCGATGTCTATGTAGGCAAGGTACGAAGGGTGACGATGGACGACTGGATCTCGTGCTTGGTAGGTCTTCTAAATACATACCTACACGCTGTCTTGTTATCATGTGCTGACGCAACCTTCTCTCTACCAGCTTCGCAAACTCGCATCCTCTTGTCTCTCACCTGTGGAACGCTTGAGAGCGCGATCTCTGTCTTGTGGATTTGCGCCATCTGGTTCATCGGTGGGTTTCCCGCTTACGCGTTGTTTTCCATGGTGATGACGATGTTCACGATTACTTTCGTTCCTCTCAGGCTTCTCTCCGCCATTATACAGGTTACTCCTTGGTACCCTCACCCGATGGCCTCACCAAAACGACGAATCTACACAACCTAGCTCCAACGCGGTAAGTAGAAGGAGACTTTCAAGAAGGATGACGAATTTGAACAATGGAGCGACGGACACGGGTTCCGTAGTGTTTAGTACATAGCAGTAACGTTAGCGAGCGCGAGGCAAGGATAATATATGCTGTTGTATGATGAATGCAATGCATTCCGCTTTGAAACGCGATTGTGAAGAAGTCCGAACATCGACAATGAGAACTACAGAGACGAGAAGGAAATATGTCGGATTTGATCAAATCTGATCTATTTCTGTCATTGACACCGTGCTCGTCCCATGACTGATTAACAGGTGGAATGCACGAGGTAATCAGATTCTGCGAAGACAGGCGCAGTCACCCATCGTTTGTTTCTTCCTCCCATCATCTCGCGCACTTCGTCTGCTTGACCAACGCCGCTATATCTTTTCTTTTTGCTACCGAATTTTGTACTACGATGGCCACTACTTCGAAGCCGGAATACAAGGCGATCAAAGTCACTGGGGTTGTTTCTGTTGACCTAGCAGACGGGGTACAACCCATTTGCCAGACAGTGCTGTGAGTGCATAGGAATAGGTGATGTTACCACATATTTCTAATCCTGTCATGACCACAGAATTATGGGTCCGACGGGGGCGGGAAAAAGTTCCGTGCGTATTTACTACATAAAATTGCATGCTGAAAATAATACCCAGGATGTTAACTTGCTCTACTTTCGTTCTCTGTGTCTAGTTGATCGAGGCCCTTGGCCTCAAGGGCTCCTCGAAGATATCCAGTAACGGCCTGGATGGATTCACCCAGGGCGTATCCACTTACAAATTGAACAATGTCACTGATGGTGATGGCGATCCAATTTATCTTGTGGACTCGCCTGGCTTCGCCGACACAAAAATATCGGAGATGGCCATTGTCTCCATGTTACACAAATGGATGAAAAATAATGAGTGGGCCAGCTTCTTCTGCTCGCTGTTCTGTTGCATGGGTTTTGCTGATTTCCATTGTAATGCTAATGATATGCTTACTTTATTAGTGTATTTTCTCGCATTTTATACTTAACACCAATCACAAGCACTCGTTTACCTGGCACCCAGCGACAGGTGCTGAAGACATTCAATGCCCTCACTGGTGTCCAAACAGCACAGAATGTGATGATAGTAACAACAATGTGGGACAATATTTGGGGTGAGAAAGCAACACAACGTGCAGAAGACAATTATCAGCAGCTTCAAAATGATATTTGGAAGGTTCTTGCTTTCTCATTCATTTGTTGTCAATTAGAAACTCACTCATTGTTTTAGGACTTCATTGACAAAGGTGCTGAAATGACACAATACCATAACACAACAGAATCAGCATTATCAATCCTGGATAATGCTTTATCCTCAGGTGGTGGAAAAGATTTTTCCTTTGAAGATCATAGAACTCTCAAAGGGAGTCCATTTGAAGACAACCTCCTCACAGACCTCCAAGACCGGATTCAGAATCTCCAATCCCATATCCTCACCTTTCATGATGAGTTTGCTCATGCTGAAGCAGAGGGTGATGAGCTTCTTCTCTCAACTCTTCGCCCAAGGATTCAAGAAGCCAAGGAGGACCTTGCTCGATTTCAGAAGGAGCTTGATGATTCAGGACTCCTGCCTCCTGTCCCTCTCACTCCTCTTGCCACCCCTCTCTCCAATTCTGAACCTCATGGTACCACTCTGCAAGCCAATGACACAACAGATATTCAGCAATCTGCAAATCCAGTTTTCTTACCACCCCTGGACCCTGAACCAGCAGTACATGGTCAACCAGCAGTCAAGGTAAATATCACACTCTCATTGTTAACAACCTATCTCTCACTTCCTCCTCTCATCACCCAGATCAAAGCTGTCCCTGCTGTGCCTCCAATCTCTGAAGTTGTCACTTTATCCATTCCTCCTTCTGATTTGCAGCAACATATCCCACCAACTCACAAGATGGCAGCTCCCAGCATCTCTCAATCCATCAAGGATGATGTCCAAGCTGAGGCACAACAGCCTACCCCAGTGCAGCACACTCCTGGGCGATTTGCTTGCATTATGCAGTTGATGAAGTGTTGGGGTGATGCTGTTGGTGACTGTCATGATGCATGAGTACCTTGATGAGTTGTTAACCTGTTTTGTCTGCAATTGAATTGAACTTATTTCCTGTATTTTGGTAATAGTGTTCGTCAGTGCAGGGAGAACACCAGGAGTTCAGTTGGATATTTCGCCAAATTATAGACATTTTCCCTTCTCTCCCATCATGATTCTTCTTGCTTGTTTTTCACTCTTCCATCATTTCCCTCCCATGCTTCGTTGTGCATCTAATTTCTTGCTAGTTTGAACACTCCTTTATGCACATTGTATTTCGTCCCTTTGTATTGCTTGTTTCAGTTTTGTTTCCACACTTTTCCAGTATGTACATCCCTCACTCCGTGTCTGCCATGATTCCTTTTGCCATTCCTAATCTCGATATACTTTCAATTTTATGCATTTATTTACAGTGAGGCTCCATTGATAATTGTTGCATATCTCGACACTCTCATCAGATGTGCATATACATAGCACACTTTGTTGAAACACATTGTTCGCTAGTTGGATGGGTGAAAATGTCATTCCGAGTGTATTCAGCTTCTTGAAAGGAAGGTCATGGGTTCACATCGCTGTCAATTTTTTAGTAATACATTGAATTGAATGCAAAGAATGGACGCACTTGTGTTGGATAGATGACAGTGAGGTGACATTCACTATTGATGTCCAGTCGCCATAAGGAGGATGGGTGGTGTGGCCATGTCAAATGTCGGTTCTTTCCCAACCACCACCACAACCAGCTTGTTCAATTCATGGATCAACGACTCAACTCTCCTCCTGCATCCCGCTGCCAAATTCATGTCTCTCACTCTAATTACAACTCATTTTGAGAGTCCAGCATCCCGAAAATAGGACATGTTATGCTGAAGGGAGCAATTGTTGTGCGGTTGATTATCCAGAGGTAACTTATAGTGGGTGTCTCCTTTCATCTTCGAAGACGCATCCTCATTTCTTCTTCTAAGGTATCACCACCATTTGTGAAAATTCTCATTTTTGGATTTTATTTGCTGTGTTTATGGTTGTAGTTATCGAAGTTGCGACCCCTATAATTTCGCATCGTCATTTTATCTGAATGTTATATTTCATCCCTCTCTCCTTGTCTGCACTTACTCGGGTCCCAAATTCTACCATCAACAATTCCTAGTGTAATTGGCGATGCTGGGCAGGAGGTCTCATCCTTCCTCCTGGATGTCCCTCACGATTTTTACTTGTGGTCATCACGATTTCTGTCCAGGCCTATCTCAGCTCTGTCGCTTCAATGCTGCTTGTCCCACCTCGCATCCATTACGTCTCTCCTCTCGCGTAGTAGTTTCCATACTTGACACACACATCACACATCTTCTCACTTCACAGTGTTGAAAAGAGCTTCTGATGAAATGTCTTCATGAGGTTCTCCGCTGCCAGCGTTCGAGGTTTGTAATGACACCAGAACATAAGAAGAGGAATGTGAATGCAACTTGGGTGGATAGAATTCACAGTCAGTTCTTCCCTTCTTGTATTCTTTTTTTATCGAAAATCTAACTCGTTTTTGAATACCTCTCAGTCATAGTCACTATTAACCTGTGTCACCTTCGCTTGTTTGTTTTGTCCTACATCAAATTACTTTGCACACATCCCTTGTACCACCATAATACCCAACGACATTCCCCCTTCAGTTGCGCACTCTCCCCATTATTCATTTATGTCTCATCTCCATGTGTGTACTCTGACATATGATGTATGGTGAAGTCATCACCCAAATGATACCGCCGTTTGACTACTATGATTCCATTAATTGCGCTCCGTAGTCTTTCGTTCTTAAGCATTCAAACACCTCTCTCTTCGTCATTTTAACGCGCGGTTTGTTGGAACACTGTAATGAAAGGTTTAATGTCTGCTATATTGTTGTGCCACTGTTGATATTAAGATTCGTTTAGCAAAGAGGAGGCAATGGGAAGATGATGGGAGCCGGGCCGGGAATTTGTAGGAGAGTCGTTCATCCAATGGATATTGTATCTATCCGTTGGATGTGCATAGTAACAACAAATGATTTGACCACAGAGGTGTTAGTAAGAGTAGAACTCACTCGAAATCTATGATCAAATGTGAACAAGTACGTATGTAGAATAACTTGAAGGCAAGCACCTTTACAGATAGATAATACTGAAAGAACACAGAATAAAAAATGAAGCAGGAATATATATATCTTAAAGCCAAGTCGATGAGGAGTTTAGAGGAGGGACGACAATTGTTTACTGACACCCGCATTGGTGTCGATGATGTATTGGGTCTATGCCTATCCGTCATCCACGCCCTCCCTCCTCACGTTCATCCCTACTCCTCATTCTCCGACGTGAATCTTCCCATCTCTGTGGACTGAGGTTCTCGCTTTGTGCTCCATCGGTGATTACTACGAGGAATATTTAGTAGGTAGTTCGATGTTTTTCAAGTTGTATAGCGACCCTTTGCCCGACTCCGAGGCAACAAATCTCTCCACCATGCGATTAACCCGTTTGCGTGTTAGCAAATTCCTCACACAGACGCGATGTTACAACGTCATGCTGACTACCTTCAGCCTCCATTTTCGAAGAATGATCCCCTTGGATCTAACGTTGCCTGCTGCTGCTGTGTCGCACCCTCAAGGCCCGCTAACCCCAGCGTCTATTTTTCTCTTCATCCTGTGTCTGCCTGCAACCTCTCACTATATTTCGCTTTGTAATGTATTAAGCCTTTTATAACATGCAATCCACACATCCACGCATTATTTTATCTCATGGTCTGCGGTACCCGTCTTCCCCACGTACTTATTGCTTGTCTACGAACGCTGGCGTTTCCTTCCACCATTGCAAACCCTCTTCAATCTCTTTATCTCGGAACAGTGACTCATAAAGTCGATGGAATGACCCATGCTCTCACTTCTCTTCTCTTGAGGCTTGACTATGTCGATGTCATTTTTTGTCTTTACTTTCATTTTACGTCTTCTGCCCCACTCTTTATCGATTATTTATAATAAACACCCGCTTACGGGATCCCACATCCATATCTTCTAATCAATTCAAACGCTTAGACGACGAAAATGCCCTGACGAGGGTTCACTTCCCACAAAGCGGAGAAATCTGGAAAAGGGTTTGGTTCTGCATAGTTATATTACTCACACTGAAAGCCAAACGTTCGCATCCTACCAACCTGAAGACCCCGAGCCTGAAGATAGCAGCGCAACTCGACAGGATAGAGTCTGCACATCATCGCAAGTGTGCATTAGGGTGAAAATTTGACAGGGCTATGTAGGACATTGAGGGCTTATAAAGTCGGACGGTGAGGCCTGAGGACCCGATGAGCGCGTTGGGAGATGTCAATGACAGCTGAGAGATTCAGAGATAAAGAGATGCGCGTTTGGATGAAGGGGTAAAAGGGTGAAGACAAGATGACGGACGCGCAGATGAATTCTTGGGGTCAGTCAGAGGAATTGCGGAGAGAGTGGAAGATGTGAGGGGGAGTAGAATATAGACGAGCGATACGAGGCCGATTGGAGATGAGATATGAACGAACTCACTGACGAACAGGAGAGCACAAAGAGGCGATAACAATGTCATCCCATCCAGCCTTTAAACGAGGCTCTGGGTGACAAGACCACGGGGAGGGTGAAAGATACGTTTACATGTTGCGGAGGGCGGATAACCGAGAGGCCGCGCGATCACCTCTGGTTCATCCTCTCCCCGTTCTCGGGGGCCGTCACCCGATGGCGTTGTTTTACGCTGCTGTTACTTGGTTCTAAACAGCCTCATATGTTGGTTGATGTAGTGGCGGAGTGATTTAATCAAAGAAATTTTCTGTCACTTGACCCTAAATGAGGATGAATAAGGTCAATCCTCCGAATGTTTGGTCTCGGAATCTTACCAACTTCATCCTTTTGGGATCAGCTCAACACGACGAGCACACTAACGAATATCCAAACGGGTATGAGACGGGTATGACACATTCCATCCGGCTATTTTTCTGCCTCGAAAATTTACTCAAAAGCTGGCTTATGTCGTCGTTTTCGGTTCGCCTGAAAGACCACCATCACAATTTTTTACAAGCGTCTCGGTAAAACGATATGGTGAATTGGCACACTTATGCAGAGGCTAATATGTGGGGTTCTTATCTTATACATCTCTGGTCGTTTTCGGTTCATTCTCGGGTATGCTATGAATCCTCGACAAATTCATTCCATTTTGCTCCTCACTTTTTGTCTGGTACTCTCTTAATTTCTCTGCGCACATATCGCAGTGTTTCAAATTCTATAGATATTGCACCACCGCTGGGGTGGTAAACGATGAGGAATGTTTCTAGAGACGTTTGCAAGTCGATGTTGGTGCGTTATTTCGAGCACTTACATTTATCTTATCCACGCTCATGTTACTTGAAAGAAAAAGTAATCAGCCATGTTATCAATATATTCATGTTATAAATACATTCTGTCTCTGTGTGAGGTTAGCTTGTAAGAAGCGAAACTGTCCAAGTGCTGCATGAGAAATGACCGAATTGAGTCACGAGATGGAGGCTGTGTCTTCCCTTCTCTTTCCTTTCAACCACCACGACCACAGCACATTGCGTGTGCAAAGCATCCTTTCTCTTCGTTGTCTCCCTCGTTTCACCCATATCCACTCATATCTGTTCATACGTGGACTAGCGACGGTCCTCCAAGAAACCAGCTTCAAATTGTATGGATGGGATGCTACACAGGTGCTCGGGGAGTCGACGTGTTGGAAGCACGTTTCATGGTCAGTGGATGTATTCCTTTACTTCCTTGCGTTTCTGACTCGCCTCATCCCTTCTGTCCATGGTATTTGGTTGAATTTCTATTTATTCGCTCTGAATCTCATCATCATCGTTGTTGTTTGCCTCGTGTTCTTGTGTTCTCTCTCTATCATTGCCGTTAGTCCCAACATTCCCTTCCTGCGCGCCGCCTCGCTAACCCTCAATGACGTAGTTGGCGTCTCTGTCCTTCCACCTAATCCCATGTGGCAGCATCTCCCAATCATCCAGTCCTGCGCCGACGCGTGTCACACACGCCTCGTGTATGCCTGTCGTGTCTGACACGAGCGTTGAAATGAATTCACCTTTTTCCTGATACGATGGTCTGACATTCTGTCCTGCAACCCTCTGATATCGATCAACATACCCACTTGGATCTCCGTTCCGTGTTACTCGTTGGTGTATTCCTGTCATCCGAGAGCTTCTCATGCTCACTCGTTTACTTCCATCCAGTGTTCTTGTGCGATTTTGCTCCAATCGCTCATTTGTATTGGTATGTGGTTGTGGCTATAGTCTCACCTCGTCTCATTCAATCAACTCATATCCGCTATCTCAGGTGTGCCCTCAAGGGATTCCGCCGCTACTATGTGCTTCAATCGCGTCTTAGACTTATTGAGCTCGTCCTGGTGTGTGGTCCACCCTCAGCGATGCCTTCACCCGAACACTGATATTCACAAACTTCTACCACCCAAAGTCTTTCCACCAGCTCGGCTCTTTATACCTTCTCCTGCGCATACAAACAGAGAGTGATTCCAATTCCTCCTTGCTCGCGTCGTTTAGAGCCAGGAATATAGTAAATGCAAAGGTGCGGCCCCTCTCAAACACGCATAACTTCGAGCTCAAGTCACTAATTATGCTCTTCAGGGTTGTTCGTTTCCGACGATGAAGATACCGCATACCTTCTCAATAGTTTACTACGCTATTCACTACATAAGATGGAATAAGTCCTGGAGTCCGGTACGTAGGCCTCGATATATCGACAAAAACATAAATGGACTAATCGTTAGGCATGGTCACAGGCTATCAGACGCGCATCTCACTCCTACGTGCGTCGCTAGGTCCCGCCAATTCCGAGAAGTCGAGGTTATATGCGCAATCGGAGGGTGGATTAGCGATATTGAGGAATGCGGCGATGGAGCGCACATTCGGTTAGTAGCTTATCTCTTTTTTATTGAGTGCTGACTGACGCATTGCTGAACCCTCACAGGCGTCTCCTCGCTCGTCGTTGCACCATGCTGAACTACCTTCCAACCTCACATCCCGATCTACCCCGTGCTCAAACGCGCTCTAAAACTCTCTTCCTTTCCGCGATCCGCATTCGTCATCCGTCTTAAACCTGTACCTGCGCTATTCACCACGTGCTATGCACGGTTTCACCTCGTCGGACACTCTAGCATCCATCATTTTCAACCGCGCGAAATGTTCGCTCTCCCCACATGCCGTCTCTCTACGTCACATTTCATAATTCAACTCTCCTCGCATAGTTCATTCCCGACTATACTACGGAGGACGCATATCCAACGCCCATGTAGGTCAATACGAAGCGCGACGATGGATGGATAGGTCCCGTGCTTGGTGAGATTCCTAACTTCAACTTGATCATTTCACGCCGTCTCTTTATCATGCGCTGACGGAACATCCCCTTCACCAGCTTCGCTATCTCGTGTCATCTCGTCCCTCTCCTGTGGAACAGTTGAAAGCGCGAGCGTTGACTTTCGGATTTGCGCCATCTGGTTCATAGGTGGGTTCCCGCTGATCCGTTGTTTTCCTCGATGATGACGAGGTTCACTATTAGTTTCATTTCTTTCAGGTTTCTTTCCGCCAGTATACATGTTACTCCATGGCACCATCACCTACCCCCACCGAATGTGCGCACCAAAACGGCCAATCTACGCGACCTAGATCAAAGACGGTGCATAGAAGGAGATGTTCATGAAGGACAAGGGATTTTTGAACATGGAGCGATGGACGCGGGATCAGTGGGATTTGGTACCAGCAGTAACGTTAGCAGGCGCGAGGCAAAAATTAGATATGATGCTGTATGATGAACCCAATCCATTCCGCTTTGAAACGCGAACGTGAAGAAGTCCGAACGTCGACAATGAGAACTACAGAAACGAGAGGGAAATACGTCGGATTTGATCAAATCTGATCTATATCTGTCATTGACACCGTGCTCGTCTCATGGCTGATTAACAGGTGGAATGCACGAGGTAATCAGATTCTGGGAAGACAGGCGCAGCCGCCCATCGCTTGTTTCTTTCGCTGCATTGTAAGCGAGTCGAAATTCGAAGGATCCAGAAGATGGGCAGTGGATGTAAACTGCCCATCACATGAGGGTTGGATTCTCTCAACACGTGGAGAGCATGTGTTGAAGAGATAACGAGCTGTCGAGACTCGAATCGAATGAGCCCGACACGGAGAATCCAGCGCCATGAACCTGAGCGTTTGGAACGATAGGGGAGCGGTCCCAAGTGTGACCGAAATCCAGTCCCAAAAGGAGAGAAACTCACCACGGATTGAGGGCCTGAAGAATGATGGGACTCAAGACTCCCCAGAGGAGCAAACGATCTTGAAACCCAATACATCAAAATTTCGAGACAAGAGTTAAATTCAAACTCTATCCTAACAAATACAGGCTGCATGTTGTACGGGGACTTGTAAGGATGAGCAACGAAAGAAAGGAACTATATGCAAAGGTCCGAAAGTGTTCTGAAGCAACATGATGATGGTAAGGAAAGGCAGGAACGAGGAGTAACAGAACCGGGAAAAAGGCGGCGAGATTGGAATGAAATGCGAGATCAAGAGTCTGAGAGCATGTCTTCGGAGATGCCCTGACGATGGCTAAAGTCATCAATAGAATTGCGGGCGGTGGCTAACGAGCCGCTATCGTATGCCTTTGAGGTGTGCAGTGGAATGATAGTATCGACCTTCCTCCAATACAGCAGGAACGCCAGGGATGTCCATCCACCTGTGGCAGCCACCACCTCAGGTTTGACACCTGCGAGGAGTAAAGTGACAGCGCCACCGATCCGATAGTTGTGGCCTGAGACATGGGCAAGGGAGGGGTCCTTGTCCCATATTTTCTTGGTGAAGGAGACCATGCTTGATTTGGTGAGGTATGTAAAATCCCTTGAGGACGAAGATATGTAGGAGAACAGGGTGCGCCAGATGGAAGAGTGGAGTTGACAGCCAGGTGGTTCAATTTCCCTCTTCAATCCCATTCCCATTCCTCAACCCCATGCTCGATACCCGTCTCAAAATGATCTTGAACCTGCCATTCCTCGCACTCCAAGCGAACTCCTACTGGCGCTCCTACTCCCAAACCCCAACCCATTCACAGACACCGACCACGAACCAGAAGCAGAAATATCCGTGTGCGCATCATACCATTCCCACTCTGGGCTCTCCGTCGTCACCGTCCCCACATCACTATACCTCAACAAGCCCGCATCACCACCAACTTCACTCCACCTAATCAGCCCCAACCCCGCCTCAGAGCTGAACGACCCTACACTCGCATCAGGGGTATGATACGTGCTAAAGCCCGACATCGACCCGGAATGTTGATGTGCGCGTTACGGTAAGTGTAGATATGAATATGATATAAATAAAATATAATGTGAGATGTGATATGAGGGTGGTGTGATGATGAGTGAGTAAGCGCGACGTTGCAAGATCGTGGGGTCTGCGAGTGCTAAAGGAAAGGTGGGAAACGAGAGGAAGGATGGTGCCGAATGCACGCGGAACGACGAAATACGAACGAAAACGAGACGAAATGCGAAATACGAAGACGACGAGGGACGATGACAACGAACTGGGGCGAAACTGAGGTGAAAACTTGTCTATTCTGTGGTGGAAATAGTGTACAGTAAATAAAGTACATGAGGTGAAGTGGTGCTACGCAGGTAAACTAAAAAGGAAACACGAATGAAAACAATAAGGAATTGAAAGGATTTAAGCAAAGTAAGCGCCGGAGCGTTTCAAGGTATCGAAAATAGATGTGAAAATAAACAAAATACACGAATAGGGAAGGTACCGTGCAGTCGGGGAATGAAGGAGGAACGGTAAAATACTGAAAATGCGAAATGCGGAGGGATATGGCTTCGGAGCTCATCATATTCCCCTCTTGCTGAGATCGTGACTGCCCCCAGTCACCTGAGGATGTCGAATCTACCTAAAATTGGAAACGAAAGCGGAACGGGGATGAAAGCGAACGAAAACAACGAGAACGAGTGAAGAGAATATACTACAAACTGAATAAAATGATGAAGTGATGAGATGGAGCGCCAAGGGTAATGAAAAACGAAGTAATGAACGAATTTCGAATGAAAAGGCGCCGGATTGGGGATGAAAATGGTAAACGGGGATGCCAACGGATGAAAACGAGAGAAAATATACTAAACATGAATAATACACGCATTAGGTGGGCCTCGAACGCGCTTAATAAAATGAAGAAAGCGGTGAGCCCTCAGTAAATCATCACTGGGCTAACGATGCGCTGAAACAAATCGCAATAAAATGGGAAATGAAAGACGAAGACGAAGGGTGAATATTGAAGACGAAAGGGAGTCGGAAACACGACGAAGGCAATGTGAACGAGAAAATAGGCAAAAATAACTAAATAAAATCGAAAAATAGGGGACTCAACCATATATTCCCCTCTTGCTGAAATTCTGACCGTCCTCGGTCACTCCTACTCGAATACCTCTCTAACCAATGCTCCTAAATCCTCAAATGCGTCGCGAAAATCGTCGATGTCGAATGTGGGCTCTTGGTTTCGTCGATACTGAAACTGCTTGTGGCCGAATTGTAGTGCTAGCGTTGGAGCGATGCAACGTAATACGCTGGGGGTGAATGGAACCGTTTGATTTGGTGGTGATGAAGTACTTGGTTGGGTCGATATCGGAGCCGGCAGCATGCTTGTTTCGAATCAAAACGATGTTTCTGTGCGGTGGTTGATCTGGACGATGGTGAACAGGAGCGGGTGGCGATGAAACTCGATGGAAAAGCGTTCGAAATCGGTGAAGGAGCGAGTATAGGAGCAAAGGTCGACGTTGGGGAAGATGAAGACGATGGAATTCCTGTAAAAGTGAGTGCATAATTAAACCGGGAACGATGACGACGATAAAAGGGGTGATACAGACGAATAAATCTGAGCAAAAACTGAATATGAATCGAACATAAAATGATAATACAACGAAAATAAATGCAAGAAAATCGGAGATAATTGAGAACGAAGTACGAATGCTACTAAAAAGGAACAATAACTGTAATACCACGAAAGGCGAAAACGACGTAATACAAGACGAATGGACGAAACTATAACATGGTAAATGAAGTTCTGGGGGTGGTGACAAAGAAGGAAGATCAACAGACGAACTAGAAGCGATAGAACTTGGTGGGAACAAGGTAGTGGACGGGAGCGATGACGAGGAAGCAGTGGCGACGAATGGGAGGTCTACTTTACCCTGAACTGACTGCATTTCGATCGACGGAGCTGCACTGAGTGACGCTGATAAAATTGGGTCGGGATCGGACACTGAGACGACGATTGGCTTATACTCTGGCTGCTGGAGACTGAGCGCTGCGACGACAGGAGTGTGGCTGGACGCTGGAACGCCCTGGGACGTCGTGATGTCCTGAGACGATTGAACTGAGCTGTGCTTCGAAGCTGAGACGATCTGAGAGGGAGGCGATGTTGTGAGTGACGAAGTTGCGTCCAAATTCGAATGTAATGGTTGCGCTGGTGCAGAAGAAGACGACGAAGACGAAGGAGGTGATGAAGGAACGACCTGGGGCTTGTGAGACGATGTCTGAGTGGCTCTGAGCGTAGCCAATTCAGCTTCCAACGTAGCGATACGAGCATCGATCGAAAGCGACTTGTTGGATGGGGGCGACGAACGACAGGGACCTGGAACGATAGTGTGAAAGAACTGGGGTGCGGCGATCTGATTCGGATTGAGGCGATGATATTCGTCGAATTTCTCCTTGAGGATCGTACCAGGGATGCTCGAAGGAACGAAGGCGCCGGATGGGAGGACGACTTTACCATAATGATTGCGCTGACACTTTCCGCTTCGAATGTAATCGATAACTGCGTAGCATTTTCCGATGAAGTGACTGAAGCTGCCGCAAAAATGACATGATCTGCGTGAACTGGGTGCTGATTTCGAATGGACCTGATGCCGTGACTGCTGGATGATCTCGTGAATCGATTTCGTGAGTTCCTGGGTGAGCGTTGAGAACTGGGCTGTGATATCATTCAATGGGACGATTCCCAATGAAGACTAAGGCTGAGATGAGGGAACGGGACGAGGATGATGAGGTAACGCTGGCGATGCTGATGACGAAGGAACGGAGTTGGCTGAACATCGAAGAATGAAACATGCCGCGTCGTAAACATGATCAACGGGCCATGGATCGTCGTGATGAAAATCTGGGAACTTCACCTGGAAACGAGCTAAAATCTTGTCCTGGAGCTGGTCTGGAAAGCCTGTAACGAAGAGGCGGCGGCGATCGATGTCTGAGAGGCGTGATTTTGAAATGAGGAAATTGGAAATGTGAAGAAAACGACGATAGTACTGTCCAAGAGAGTCGATGGTGTGAATCCCGGCATGATGTGTCTGGAAAATGAGCTGCTGGAGGTCGGCGATCGTGAACTTATTCTGAGTCGAATCGGCTTCGGGGTAGAGTGCGAGAACGGCGTTCTTGAAAGCGGCGTAATTGGGAGGCTGAGCTGAGAACGGAGGGAGCGACTGCCAGAAATCGGAGGTCTCGAAGTCTGCATAGAACGCGATGACGTCGATCCATTCACGTGCGCTGGTGATCTGTGCCTGCTTGAGTAAGAATTCGACGGTCTCGAAGTAACGATGGATTTCTCGGGTATGCGCATGAGTGAAGGTGGGAGCGTTTTTGGATCCTCGAGTTGGTAAAGGAACGATGGTGGGCATAGTGATATAACGAAGGTGACGGTGGTACTGTGGAGCGAATAATGGATCGGCGTGATAACGAATTACGAGATGATGGTGCTAATGAATGTGGGAGCACTTCAAACAAACCCCTCGCGGTGGGCTCCAAATTTGATGTGCGCGTTACGGTAAGTGTAGATATGAATATGATATAAATAAAATATAATGTGAGATGTGATATGAGGGTGGTGTGATGATGAGTGAGTAAGCGCGACGTTGCAAGATCGTGGGGTCTGCGAGTGCTAAAGGAAAGGTGGGAAACGAGAGGAAGGATGGTGCCGAATGCACGCGGAACGACGAAATACGAACGAAAACGAGACGAAATGCGAAATACGAAGACGACGAGGGACGATGACAACGAACTGGGGCGAAACTGAGGTGAAAACTTGTCTATTCTGTGGTGGAAATAGTGTACAGTAAATAAAGTACATGAGGTGAAGTGGTGCTACGCAGGTAAACTAAAAAGGAAACACGAATGAAAACAATAAGGAATTGAAAGGATTTAAGCAAAGTAAGCGCCGGAGCGTTTCAAGGTATCGAAAATAGATGTGAAAATAAACAAAATACACGAATAGGGAAGGTACCGTGCAGTCGGGGAATGAAGGAGGAACGGTAAAATACTGAAAATGCGAAATGCGGAGGGATATGGCTTCGGAGCTCATCAATGTGCGCTATTAAAGGTTCCCATATAATATGACTGAGAGTGCGGGAGGGAATGCGTGTGAGATCACACTCTATACAACGCGCGTGGTTCGATAGGGACAAAGCGTGCTGTGAGACCTTTAAGGAGGCGTTGAGAGGGTGAAGGTGAGAGGGAGGGCGATGAGGCTGTTGGATTTTGGGTCGGCGGAGAAGGTCGAACGTCAGTCTGAGATGAACTGGGTATCAGCTTGGTGAGTATCGTTGCATTGGATGCAGAGGTGATGGTAGACGTCATTGTTGAAGGTACGAGCCCAACCCTTGTTAAAAGTCCATTCGGAAATGTGAATGACCTATTTTTCGTTAGCACTTTTTTGACGTTGGCGTCGTCTCCGTCATCCTTGACTAGGCATGAGGGTATGCGGAGACGACGATAGGTCCCCTTCACTGTCCCCTTCCACCTGAGCCTCCCCACCCACCACCGACTGCGCATCTTCATCGTCAAGTGGGACCAACTGGCTCGAAAACCTCATCGCTTCATCCCTGCTCACACGGTCTGAAGTTTGGCCCTGTTCATCCTGACCCTCCGCTCCTCCCTCCACCACATCCACCTTGTTCCCCACCACAACCCCACAGAATTTCGCCCTATCCACATCCCTTACTGGAGCATAAGCGCAGAAATCGCACCACTATTTTCTGAGCTTGTAGAGTGAGGACCTGTCGTTGACGTCGTATGTGAGCATAACGGCGTCTGTGCCCCCAAAAACGTAGTGGATAAGAATGAGAAGCGTTCCTGAGTGGCGGTATCCTGTGGTTTGGTGACCAGGCGGGTTCGTGTTTGTCAGAAAAGAGTCAATGAAAAGAGAGAGAGGCATAAAGCGCAGAGGCATCACGAGAAGGCCTGAAGTACACAATCATCACCCATACCCGTAAGACCGAATCGCCCGTCCAGACTTTGAATCGTTTTGGTGATAAAGTCGACGCTGATTGTAGGTCTACAACCTGTTGAAAAGCTTCCAGTAATGTACTAAGTCCAGCGTTTTTCATTTGTTTGATATCGGGTCGTTGTAAGTAGTTATAGCGACTGTGTTGGTCAGGACGTCATTGATGGAGGATAAACGGTACGATATTCAGAGTTCGCTTAGCAGAGTCATAATAAATCCAAGTTCAAAAATTCCTCAATGTTTTATTCACATTCAGAATTCATAAAATTCATTAATGCTCTCACCTTGACGCAAAAACTCGTCTTGCCAACCCCAGACGCTCCAACATGGGGGTCGTTCCCAATGGTTAAAGCAATTTCGTGCCCCTATTTCCTGTTCTTGGTTTCATATTTCTCTGTATATTCATCTGAAATTGATATATCTATAAACGTTCAAGCTCTAGAGCTAGAGGAGGTGGGGCATCGCAAGGTAGCAGGGAATAAATGTCGAGGAGAAAGGGGAGAAAGAGGAACGGCACAGCCGCCCGGCCTTTCCAGAGTCAGTGATGTCATTGGTGGGCTCAAACTACGACGCGTTTGGGATGCTTGGTGAGTTGGGCAGTTTCAATTGTTGGCGGTGGCAGATCTGTCGGCGGGACGTGATGAAGTGTGATGTTTGTGAGGTGAGAGCAGGTTAAGTGCTGGGAAACAGGGGTGATTAGATTTGGTTGTTGACATGGTGGCTGTGTCTCCACCTGTTCTTTCCTTTCAACCACCACCACCACAGCATGTTGCACGTCCAAGCATCCTTTCTGTTCGTTGTCGCCCTCGTTTCACCTATAATGTAGTCGTCTCTGTCCATAGCTAGTTCTAAATCTTCCCTTCCGTTGATTAAATATCGTTCAAAGCTCAACCATTCACTCTGATTCCATCGTCATCGTCGTTGTTTGCCTCGTGTTCTTGTGTTGCCTCTTTATCCTCTCAGTCAGTCCCAAATTACTCTTTTTGTTTCGCGTTGCTGATCTTATACCACGTAGGAGACGTCTTGGTACTTCCTACCTCAATTCTATCTGGCAGCGTCTCTCCATCATCCAGTCCCCCACCGACGCATGTCAGCCAAATCTATTCTTGCTCTCACACACGCCGCGTGTCTGCCTGTCGTGTCTGACACGAGCACAGAAATGAATTCACCTTTTCCCTAATACGACCATTCTGTCCAGAATCCCTTTGATATCGATCAACATACCCACTTGGATCTCCGTGCCTTGTTACTCGTGCTATCAGTGTGGTGTATTCCGCTCGTCCGAGAGCGTATCATCCCCACTCCTTTGCTTTTCCATCCAGTTTACTCGCGCGATTTTGCTACGATCTCTAGCTTGTATCGGTATGTGATCGTGCCTACCATGTCGCCACCGCTCTTACAATCTAGTCATATCCGCTATCTCAGGTGCGCCCTCAAGGGATTCCGCCGCTACTATGTGCTTCAATCGCGTCTTAGACTTCTTGACCTCGTCCTGGTATGTGGTCTTATTCCATCTTTATTTCTCGACGATAAACTCATTCCTTCCCTTCCCTTCCCTTCCCTTCTCATCTCATCTCATCACCCTCAACGACGCTTCCCCCCAAACATTGCTCACAAACTTTGACCATCCAAATTTTTTCCAGCAACTCGATCTTTATACATTCTTCTGCGCATACAGACAGACCGTGATCCTGATTCCCCCCTGGTCGTGTTTTCTTAGAGCTGGGAACATCGTGGAAGTAAAGGTAGGTCCTTTCCAATGCACATCACGCCGATCTCAAGTCGCTCATTATGCTCGACCAGGCGACTCTTCGTTTCCGACCGTTAAGATCCCGCATACATTTTCAATCGTCTATGAGGCTATTCACGACAATAGATGGAATAAGTCCTGGAGTCAAGTACATATACCTCACTATATCGACAAAAAAAGAAATAGACTGATCGTTAGATGTGATCATAGGATATCGGACGCGCACCTCAACGCGCTTCACCAGGTCCTGCCAATTGAGAGAAGTCGTCCGTATATGCGCGATTGGAGGGTGAATTGGCGATATTGAGGAATGCGACGAGGGACTGCTCATTCGGTTAGTTGCTCATGTCTTTTTTATTGAGTGCTGATTGACCCATTGCTGAACCTTCACAGGCGTCTCCTCGCACATCGTCGCACCATGCTGAATTACCTTCCAACCTCACGTCGCGCTCTACTCCGTGCTCAAATGCGCTCTTGCCTTCTGCGATACCCATTTGTCATTCGTCTTATACCTGTACCTCCGGTATTCTCCACCTGCAACGTATAGTTTCCCCCTCTCAGTCACGTTAACATCCATCATATTCAACCACGCCATCCTTGCTTTCCTCCAATGCTGTCGCTCTACCTCTCACTTCATGGTTCAACCCTCCTCCCACAGTTCGTTCACGACTATACGACGCAGGGGCGAACTCTGCACATCCCACGTCTAGTAGGGAAGGTAGTGAGGTGACGACGAATGACTAGATCCCGTGCTTGGTAAGTTTTCTAAACATATCCTTGCACGCTGCCTTGTTATCATGTGCTGACACGACCTCCACTTTATCAGCTTTGCCATCTCGCATTCTCTTGTCTCTCACCTGTGAAACGCTTGAAAGCGCGATCTCTGCCTTGCAGATTGGGCCACCTGGTTCACAGGTGGGTTTCCCGCTTACGCGTTGTGTTCCTTGCTGATGACGATGTTCACGATGGCTTTCATTCCTTCCAGGCCCCTCTCCGCCATTACTCGTTGCCCCTTGGTACCCTCAACTATCCTCACTGATGGTGCTCACCAAAAAGACGAATCTATGCGACCTAGATCCAACGCGGTACATAGGAGACTTTGATGAAGGACAAGGGATTTTTGAACATGGAGCGACAGATGTGGGTTCAGTAGCGTTTAGTACATAGCAGTATCGTTAGCGAGCGCGAGACAAGGATAATAATATATGCTGTTGTATGATGAATCCAATGCATTCCGCTTTGAAATGCGATCGTGAAGAAGTCCGAATGTCGACAATGAGAACTACAGAGACGAGAAGCAAATAGGTCGGATTTGATCAAATCTGATCTATTTCTGTCATTGACACCGTGCTCGTCCCATGACTGATTAACAGGTGGAATGCACGAGGTAATCAGATTCCGCGAAGACAGGCGCAGCCTCCCATCGTTTGTTTCTTCCTCCCATCATCTCGCGCACTTCGTCTGCTTGACCAGCATCTCTTTATCTTTTCCTTTTTTCTACCAAATTCTGCACCGCAATGGCCACTACTTCGAAGATGGAATACAAGAAGATCAAAGTCACTGGGCCCGTTTCTGTTGAGCGAGTAGACAGGGCGGAAAGAGGCACTATTAAGGTGCTGTGAGTGGATGGAAACACATGACAATTGGCCTTACTCTGACTTTTACCCAACCACAGAATTATGGGTCCAACAAGGGCGGGAAAGAGCTCCGTGAGTATTTCGCCTTCAGTACTACATGTCGAAAATTATACTCAGAATTCTGACACTATTTTTCATTCACCATGTCTAGTTTATCGAGGCCCTTGGTCTCAAGGGCTCTGCAAAGATATCCAGTAACAGTCTGGATGGATTCACCCAGGGCATATCCACCTACAAATTGAATAATGTTACTCGACTCAGTGGCAATGCAATTTATCTTGTGGACTCACCTGGCTTTGCCGATACAAAAATATCAGAGATGGCCATTGTCTCCATGTTACAGAAATGGATGGAAGACAATAATGATATGTGAGTCCAGCTTCTTCTGCTCACTGTTCTGTTCTGTGGGTTTCATTGATTTTCATTGCATTGCTAATGAGATGTATACTTTATTAGGGTTTTTAATCGTATACTCTATTTGACACCAATTACCTGTGTTCGCCTGCCTGGCACCCAGCGACAGGTGCTGAAGACATTCAATGCCCTCACTGGTGTCAAAACAGTGGAGAATGTCGTGATAGTAACAACAATGTGGGACAATATTTGGGGTGAGCATGCAACAAAGCGTGCGGAAGACAATTATCAGCAGCTTCGGAACAATATATGGAAGGTTACCACTTTCTCATGCATGTGTTCTCAATTAGGAGCTCACTTATCTATTCAGGAGTTCATTGAAGAAGGTACTCAGATGTCACAATTCTACAACACACAGGAATCAGCATTGTCAATAGGGAAATGCAAGGGTTGACCAAACCCGCAGGGTTACGGGTCAGGTTACTCAAGGGTACAGGTATGGGTTGAGAGTGTCTAACCTGTGACCCATACATACCCTTTATGGACAACAGCGTTAAAATAATTATATAAATATTACATAATTTTATAAAACTATACAGGACAAAAGCCACAATAACACGGCTGACGAGATCAAGCAGTGCAGAGAATAACAAGAAAAAAAAACTCCAGAAATTCTGCTATTACTCCGATTCATTTATGGTGTCAGACACTGAGAAATCGGGCCCCATGACCTGTAAGAAGAAGCTCGGCCCAGCTGCCCAACAGGCTATCAAGGACATGCTTCCAAAGAAGTCAAAGAAGAAACAAGCTGTCCCTGGCGGTGACAGCGACACACAGTCTGTGAGAATTGATATTAATTTAATGATAAATTTAGAACTTACATTGATATTTCTCAGAAGAATTCTGATGCGTCTCTCTCATCTATAAAGAAAATCAAGAAAGCTGCGAAAGCCATTACAAAGACAATTAAATCAGTCGTTCCTAAGAAGCGCCAAAAAAAGGTTGTTCAGTCTGACAATGAAAGCGTTGTGGAGGTTGTAAGTGCATGACATACCATAATGATTGGTGCAGACCATGCAGCTTACATCTTAGATAGTTGTCAGCCCCGGTGCAACCACCACCCGCAAAGAAAAAGAAGAAGAACCCACTGGTTACAATGGTTGAGGTTGAGGACGAAGATGCACCCCCTGTGGCACCCACAAAAAAAGAGACAGCTGAAGAACAACTGAGTACGTATATTGTTCAAAATAAAATAGCGTGTTCTCACCATTTCTCTAGAGCGTATGATGAAGGATTGGACAGCTCCCATATATGCATTTTATCACCCAATCCCTGTCATTGGCCACGAGAACAAGCGCCGCTATCACGAGTTTCAGTGCTATGCGAAAGGTTGTGACAAGAAAATACGACGTTACCTGGACACAAAGGATGCCACATCATCAGGAAACATGCGCAAGCATGCGAAGAAATGTTGGGGAGATGAGGCTGTCAACGCCGCAGGAGCAGCACGAAATGTCAAGGCAGCGCGTGAAGTTCTGTTGAAGACAAAACGGAAGGATGGGAGTTTAGCAGCAGCATTTCTCGCACAAGGTGATACATTACTTACCTATTCACACCACCAGCACACGTCGCAACAGACAAGGTATGTGTATAGCTTGGGAAATGCATTGAATCTTGATATTAATCAACTCGGATATATTGATAGGGCTGAAATTGTGCGATGGGTTTGCGAGAGTGTCTGTCCCTTTGCAGTTGTAAACGATCGCGGGTTTAAGGTGTTGATGAAAACTGGACAGCCAGAGTATCAACTCCCATCGCCGACCACGGTTTCACGAGATGTACAAGTTGTTTTCGCCAATGCTAAGAAGAGAATTTCAAGCATTCTCAAGGTTAGTCACCAACTCCTATGTGAACGAAGTGAAACTTATCTTTGATATTTTTAGAAATATACAGGTCACCTTCACTTCGCTACCGATGCCTGGACATCACCCAACCATCGCGCATTTGTAGCCATTACGGTTCATTTCGAGCACGAGGGCAAGCCAATTGTGCTATTGCTGGATGTCGTTGAAGTTTCAGAGTCCCATACTGGAGAAGCGTTGGCCGACGTGTTTCAGAAGGTGCTGGAAGACTTTGGGATACAAGATAAGGTATGTGTAGTGTCAGCGAAAGTGTCCTTGCGAAGGATTCAGCTAATACTTACCTAGGTTCTGGGCATTGCAAGTGACAATGCAACGAATAACGACGTGATGATGAGCTCCTTGGAGGACAAGGAAAACAGCTTCTCGTCTGTTAATCGCACTCGTTGTTTCCTGCATGTTACAAACCTCGTTGGTCAGGCTTTTGTTCGACAATTTGATGCACCAAAGAAAGGACCCACCACTACCAGACAAGAAAATGAGCCAGAGGATGAAGACGATGCTTTGTTAACCCGACTTGCAGCTGAGCTGGATGAGGATGAACGTGTCCTTCAGAGAGAGGCGTTGAAAGGAAGTGAGGACGATGACGAAGATGATGAAGAGGTTAGCGAGTGGGATAGTGAGATGTCTGCGCTGAGTCAAGCTGAGCGGCTGCTCCTAGAGCAGAGCATACGTCCTGTTCGACTGATGCTGGCTAAGGTAAGCACTGAGGGCTCAAAAAGCAAATACGACGAATTTACTTACCTCTTGCACTTCTAGGTCCGCAAAGTTGCCTTCAAAACCATTCACTCATCCACTCTCCTTCTCCCTGCATGGAAGCGATGCTTGAAAGACCTAGGGATAGCAATCAGGTTAATACCCAGAGACGTCAGGACACGCTGGAATTCGACTTACGACATGCTGAAGTTTGTTCTGGACCATAAACGAGCTTATCAGTCGTTCACAGCGGATGCAAAAAATGGATTACGGGATTATGAGCTACAAGACAGCGAGTGGGATGTGTTGAAAGAGTTGTGCGCTATTCTGAAGGTGAGTTGCCAACTTGATCCATGGATTGCTTATCTAATGTTTGAAATTCTCACCATCCATTCATTCTCATCATCGCATCGTTCCACCTTTCTTTATTGTTTCTTCCTTACTCTTCCCAGATCTTAAAACATGCTACACTTTTCTTTTCTCGCTCCACACCTTCACTTGCCTATGTTATTCTTGTCATGGATCGCATGAATGACCAGTTCACCGAAACAGCCAATAACAAGAACCTGTCCCCAGCAATTCGAACAGCAGTGGGTTTGGCCAAACGGACGCTCAACCGATACTATTCGAGGACTGATGATTCTGAGACCTACCGTATTGCCATGAGTAAGTTTCTCATCGTTCTTTTTTTGACTTGAGCTCATGAATTGTGATTTACGTTGCAGTGCTACATCCTCAGTACAAAACCGATTACTTCCAACGTGCAAAGTGGGAACCGGAATGGATTTCAACTGCAAAACATGTCCTTAGGGAAGCCTATGAGGAGAATTACGCCCATATTTCTAGGAAGACTCATGTGCTAGATGAGGGGATTGCTTTGGTGGCAGCGGACAAGGTGAGTAGCACACTATTCACTCTGAGTTATTACTCATTTCATTTATTCTGTTACGGGTATTGTAATAGTCCTCGGCAGTGCCAGAAAACATGTTTGATGACTTCTTAAAGTCGGATATTTCAGCTGCTAGCGTTCCTGATGATGAATTCGATCGCTTCATGTCATCTGGCGTTGAACGTGTCAGCGACCCACTTCAATGGTGGCACAAGCAACAAACACTATACCCAGCTCTCTCACGGATGGCGCTTGACTATCTAACGATTCCAGGTGTGTAGTATTTTTGTAGTGCCTTCATAATCCAGAGCTAATCTTATTTTTTAGCCACCTCAGTTGATGTTGAACGTGTCTTCAGTCGAGGGCGACTTGTCCTTTCCCATATCCGTAACCGTCTATCTGCAGAGTCAACCCGAGCTCTGCTCTGTGTTGGAAGTTGGAGCCTCAATCCCAGTCAAAAACGGCTCTGCGGATTTCTGCGGATTCAGGGATTTTAGGCCTTTTTCTGCGCCGTTCTGTGCAAAATACAAATTTCTGTTGAACTCTGCAGCTTCCTGAAACGCGTGAGAATACCTGAGAAATTTAACTTCCGAGGATAAGAAGACTGCCTTCTGGTGTCACTTGTAGTCGGTGTTCTGTAGATACGAACACATGTAGATGTATGCTCAAATAATAACGAAGGTCCCTTTGACCATATATTATCACATCTTAGGTATTCTCCAGCATCGCTCATGTCCCCAATGGATCACATCAAAGACCAGTCCTCTCTGAACCCGGCATCTGAGCCTGTACGTTGTCGTCGTCATCATATGATGTACACTGAAAGTGACCTCCTCCAGATTACATTCTTCCCTGCTATCTCAGTTGATAGTATGTTAACAGCCACAACAAGCATTGAAACACACTGTGATGCTGGTATGTATGCATTTAATTTTGAGCCGTGACACAATTTTCAAGTTAAGTAATGAATCCTGTTTTCATTATTATAGGATCGAACAAAAAAAAACTCTCAACGGACCTAAAATGCATAAAAAGCGAAATTAAATGCCTGGAGCGCGCTGTTGACTCGGCATTTGAGCAAACCCGGGACTTAAATCAGACAGTGTCTGATTTGGGTAATCAGTGTGTCGTGAACAATATCAATAACGATGCCATTAGGGAGATCTTTTATGATTTCAAAAAGGAGGTTTTGGCCCGCTTAACTAAATTAGAGGGTCACATAGAAATTTTGGAGTTGATTGTTCATGCGGAAATGTAAATAGTACCTACAAGTGCACTATTCAAAGTATACTCTATTGCAAAACTTCTACCAAATTTCGTCAGGAACTGGCTGAGATCCTGCTGCATCACTGATAAGTATCTCAAGACCAGATTTCTCGACGACGAACCACAGGTTCTCAGGATCAGTTGGCTTTCGGGGCAGGGGCTGCATCGAAACGAGGGAAAGTATGTCGTCTGGCTTGATAATTGCCAACGATCCCTGACCACTGTATGAACATGCATAGAGTGTGTGCAATGACTCCTCCCAGATACCTAGATGTTGTGTTCCATATAGCGAAACCATGGCATATCTGCCTCCCTCATTTGGAAGAGAAAAATAAAACTGCACCTCAGCAAAGCGCTGGGTGCCATGATAGAAAATCTAAAGAGTGATGTCAGATAGGAGTCCGAACCCATTGAGTACAGTGGTTCATTTAATGTACCTTGACATTTCGAGCAACCCACAAATTGGACCTTGATTTCTTGTTGTTTTCAGCATACATGCTTCGAGTCACTTGACCTGTGGGAAGAAGCAATCGACCCCATCGGCGGACCTTCTTCGTCTGGAACATTGTGTACACAAGTTCTTCTTCAGCTGGCTGAAGTTGAGCCCAATTTCAATCTTGTGGTCGAAGATATACATAACCTCCACCAATATCCATTGATCCTTGGGGTGGCTTTGCTTGAAAAGTATCAAGCTCTGGGACGATGGCATAAAGTGCATTGATCTGTGCCAACCTCAGAGCAAGTTGAATGAGGTTTCCAAATGGGTTTGATGGTTGTTGAATGTCAGATCCAAGATCACCAATGGTTCGCTCAAGTGTGAATTGAGAATCCAGGGCACCAGGACCCTTTCGAAAGACTTCAAAGACAACATGAAGAAGTGTGTGTAGGCATGGACGACACATGTGGAGGCGATCAGGCCGGCGTTGATAGTAGAGATTTTCGTACTCCTCAACAAATTGAACAAGGAGGCTGTGTGCTCTAAGGAGGTCGTCTGTTGAGATGGTACGTTGCAAGATTATATGAACAGCTTCCACAAGCCGGCAGAAGTTGAGGTAGTATTGAGTTGGGAGGACAATGTGGAATAAAGCAGGCCCTAGTCCAAAAAGGTAGAGATAGTATTCTGTAGCCTTGTATCCACTCGAGATCTTTTCGGCTGGGTTTCGAGGAGGTCGGTGAAATGATGATGGAAAATATTTAGTAGCATCAGCTACCAGTTGACCATGCTCTGCCCATGTGTCACCTGTGAGTGTCGCCCAGTCCCAGGTCCCTTTGTTATCACTGGGCTTGCATAGGAGTGTTCCACGCCAGAGGGGTATGAGGAGTTCACCTAAATTGATGAATATCAGGTGCATGAGGTCGACAGAAAAGCATGAGGGGACAGGGAGCATAAGTTCCTGGTGAAGCCCACTCAAAAGAGAGAGCTTGCTGAGACCAGTATCCTTCCGGTTTTCTTCATATTCTCCTTGGGTTGTTGATTGAAGAATCTTTTCAATGTTAGCATCATATTTCTTCAAGTCTGGTTCAAGAGCGGCTGGGTTTCGAAAGTCAAAGTCAGGTTCCATATCAGCTGTGCCATGTGGTCGAAGGTGAGCTGAAAAATAATGACCACTTCGTGGCTTATGTTGTCCTTTCATTGTACATCCAAGACGACAACCATGTGCTCCATGGTGGCCAACACGGCCGTCCAACTCAGTCAACCCAACTGCATCTGCAGTTCCTAGGAGGAGGATGAGTCGGGAGTAGGCAAGTCTATTTTCATGAGCGTTCCAGATTGCTAAACCCTGTCCCTCATTTTCTTTCTGCAATGCAGATAGGTGATGGAAACCAACAAAGAGAAAGGAGTCCAGGTTCTTTGGCTTATTTGGGCCAGGTATGATAAGCGCCGGTAGAACATACTTCTTCTGGTATCGAACCTTTGGACTATAGTTCAGCAGTATCCAAATTGCAATCCAGGTATCAGACCGCTTGTTCTGATAGAGTTGAGCACCATCAAGAGAGAATATGAGTGTTGTATCATTGGGTGTTAGGCCAATGGACTCGAAAAGTTCCTGAACATCACTTCCAGCTTGAATGTCATCATAGATTGTGTTGTCATTCCCATTTTCCTGGCGCCTACGGAACTCGTGGTACTGATACTCCATTGCAATTGCCCTGTCAGGAGAGCGACGGAGTGCTTGGATCTGTGGTCCAAGTGGCAGGGTGCAGAAGGTCTTTCGAGGTACCTTCTTAGGAAGACGTTTCTGGTCATAACGACATTCACCACACTTTCTGCATTCCTCCAAATTGGTGTCAGCATCCGTAAATGCATGGCAACCATTAATGCACATGTCGTTGGTTAATGCAACCACTCCAGTTGCTCGTTCGAAAAGCTTTCTGATAGAATAGTACGAATGGCACTCTATCTCTGGAAAGCGTCGAGCTGTTGCTTTGGTGACATTATTGTAAGTGGCCTCTGATGCATGTAGACAGGAGATGAAAATGTCAAGAGCAAGACGTGTATCTGGGTCATGGAGGTCCTCTTCAATGTCACGGCCTGGGTTTCGAAGCTCCTCGATGGTCTGTTGTGAGAGTCCACTGTTCTCTAGGGTCGCATTCCGGATGGATTCGATGTAGTGCTGTGAAATCTCAAGACTCTCTATCATTGAGAAGTGCTGAATGTGTTGCTCCTCCTGCTGACGCTCCTGATCAAGCTAAGGTGGTATTCATGTCAGAATGCTCAAAGGAGATTTAAATACAAAGATAAAAAAACTTACCTCGCCTAAGTCGTTGTCCCCTTCTCCATCTTGAGCAATATCTCTATCACTGTCGCTTTCATCATGGTTGGGTTCAGGTTCAAATTCGAATTCAGGGTCCATTCGAGGTTCAAAGATATCAACTTCGTCCCTCTCTGACTCGGACTCATTGTGGTTATTGACATGCATCTATTTTCATTTAAAAATAAAAATGAGATTCCCATTTGAGAGTTAGAATAATAAGAGTACAACTTGTTGTTCATAATCGTCATTGTTAGCACCCATTCCATCCCCAGTAAGAGTGTCAGGTCCTCCCTCATACCGATCCTCATCAGGCAGCTCGTCTTCATTATCATCCTCAACTTGATTTCTCTCCATCCTATTCTCTCTATAGTTGCCTTCCTCCGAATTTCCCTCATCAGCATCATTTGTAACCGCATCCGAATCCTGTTCATCACTTTCGTGGTGAGCACTGGGAGCACTGGATGCGGCCACCTGAGCGGCTCTTCTCTCAGCCTTCTCAGCTGCCTCCCTTTCGTCACGGGCAAGATGCCGTTGTCTTGTTCGATGAGATACGGCTGGGGGTCGTTTTTTGCATCTCTTACAAGGACAGAGTAAACCCATTGACTTTTGGGAAGATGAGAGGCGGTTGAAAGACCAGGCAGTGGCAACTACCAGACTTCGAGTTGACTCGAGTAAACAGAATGAAAATTAAATCGTATGATACACATAATTGGGTACATTGTGGTAATAGAAGAAGTTAATTATATTTAATACATTGTTAATAGACTCGAATGACTTGGGTGCGACTCAATAATAGAGTTAAGAACGAGGGAAGAGACTTGACGAAATTCTGGTTCTTTGAACAGCAAACACAACCAAACAAGACCGTTCTGATGCGTTCAATCCAACTTCCCTTCGTGTTTCCCAACCATCACCACCGTGAACAAACTGCCGTCCTCATTGTCGTCCTCAACAATATGAACAACAATTTCAACTTTGCCAACTATCACAACACTCCGTTTACATCAACATCATCACCATTAGCATGGCTTGATCCCAGACTTACATCCGACCACAACTGCGAACATGAATTAGCACGACTCATCAAATATTATTCCAATGCTAACATTTGCGTCTAGCATCCAAAAGTAACCAAGCCTAACTTGGGGCCTGGAAGCAGCAAATTTTCAGGTGCAGAAGTTTTGAGCACCACGTCGTCAAGAGAAGTTATCGGAGCTTCCAACACCTCACCACCATCAACCCGAATCCTTGTGTCTGAAGAGCAGTGGTCTTCCCATCCGTTCTTGATGGCACACAGTCCACAGTACCTTGGACTGTTTCAGGCTTACATTGAGGTGACAATTGAGCTACGTGCTCTTAAGTGAGTTATTTTTTTAATGCCTTAGATATAGGCGCATATATGCGCTACTAAAATATTTCCAGGACATATTCTACTGGTAATCGTAGTCATAGACCACCCTCTCTCCCCTCACGAACCAACTCTATTACTCCAAATCACCCAACCAAGCCACCTGCTACCGTCAAAACGACCCCTCTCCCCCAAACCACCAGTCTTCCATCGCTGAAAAAGGAGGACTTCCCCGATGAAGTAATGTGGACACTTAAGGAGTGGTCAGCAAATGAACGGGCTCGCAAGAACAACAGCGAGAAGGTATCCCCTTATGATTATTTGCGAGACGAGAACAGTCTGCCCCCGAGCAGTGATGCCATAGGTGAGATGCGAAATGTGTTCAAGCAAGCATGCTGCAGAGTGGAGCTCGCTGGACTGCGGCCCCGCACGTGGAAGAGATGTGTACCTGAGGTCCTCAAGTACATTCACGACACCATGTCTGCCGTGTTCCCAGTATTTCGGTATGCCAACAACAATTGGAAGGTTGCGAAGTTTGGAACCAGAGTGTACTTTGATTGGAATCGAGACTATGAGACTGGTATTTTTTTTCTTTTTTCTTTTCAAGTTTTATTTTCTAATTTTATCCCAGACTCAGATGACGACGTGGCTCCAAAGAAGCGTAAAAAGAGTTCCAGTAATTTAGACTCGGATTCGGACGACGAAACTGGAAAAAAAAAGGGCAAGCTCCAGAAGACGACAAAGCCCGTGGTTCGGACAAAGATGGATAAAGGGACATCGAAAAAGGTAAGTGCTCTCTTCTACCGCATAGATTCACTCCCATTTACTCCTCCACCTCCCTCAGGCGTCCCCACCGCCTCCACCTCTTCCACCTAGCGACGTGATCATTGGTCCATCACCTCCTAACATGAATGCACCTCAACCTCAGCTCGTTGCCGACCTCCCTGTCCCACCAGCTGAAAACCAATCTCAAGCTTTTCACACAGACCACGAAATCACACCATCTCGTAATGATTCCCCTCCCAGTTCCGACACAGCTATTCAAGCTACAGATCCCGCACCTCCCGCCGCCACATTCTCTAACGACTCTGGGCTCTCAGATGACGTACCTACCACCAACGTGGACCCCAAGACTCATGTAGCAGCACCCCAACGTGATCTCCGCCCACAATGTGCTACGCGCGCTACAAAAAATAAAGTGAGTTCTCGACTTTATTACTCTAAATCGGTTAATGGCCTGTACTAATCGAGTGCTTTCAGCCTAATCCATTGTAGCAGAGCACGGTTTCTAAATACTGTGCTTAACTTGCTGATGTATTTGTTCCTACCTCTGTAGATCGGGTCTAAGTATTCCAAAGCCGACCACCGAGATTCCCCATTCCGAAACCGCTCCCGAAACCCGAACCTGTAAGGGATAGGAATGCCCAGAAGCCAAGTTGATAATCGAGTGAGGAATCATCCTGATCCCCACTGGCCTATATACTACATCGGATAAACTATCTACCGGTATGCTGTGCACTAAATCTAAGAATAGGCTAAGGCTATGCGATATCAAATGATGGTGACAAAACAATCAGGAAAGGAGGCTGCGCACTACGACAGGGGTATCAATGATGCAACAGGCGGCTGTACAGTGATCTAGAGATGATGACCAGGCTGTGCACCGTAACCGCGCCAGGGTGGGGGTTCTGTGACAGATCCCCTGACAGAACCTGTGGCGGTTCTAAGGTTATGGAACCTCATCCAACCCATCTCTCTGCGAAGTGAGTCATTTATTTATCCATTTTCTTCATTGATTTATCCCCGTCTATTATTAGAAATATGTTCGCCCACGAGATGAAGAAGAAGAACCCTGAAATCACCCAAGACGAATTCAACACCCTCTTTGATAGGCTTACCACCAATGAAAAGAAGGTACGCGCCTGCTGTTTTGATGCACCCTTCATGTCTGATCATGTTTATTATTTGGTTCAGACTTACGAGAAGATGGGAAAGGCAAGACGCACTGAACTCAAGAAGCTAGAGTCATCGGCGACGACCGAGGCATGAGGTATGTGTTGACTTACTCATTTTATGCGCTCGCAGCTCAAGGGACTTGGTCATTTTCTAGATATTTTCCAAATTCGGGCCACACGCGTGTTGGCGTCCTTCGACGCACCTCCGTAGACTACAGACTATTGCAGATTATCTGACAGATTCTGCATTTTTCCGCAGAAAAATAAATAAATTCATTTTCAATTAATATTTTGTGTGATCAAATCAAGTGGCGTATAAATACAGAAAACCCCAGATTTCTATAGGAATTTCTGCAATGGTCTGTGAGGTACAAATTCCGAAGTGAAATAAAAAGTACAGAAACCGAGTGAAAAATCTGCGCCCATCAGCGCACAATCCGCACTTTACCGCAACTTTTGACAGATCATGATTAAATACAGAATTTTACGGAAAGCTCTGTATAACTACAGAGTTTCGCTAGTTTTTCCAGAATCTCACAGAGCCGTTTTTCACTGGGCCTCAATGGTTATGTTGAGGAGTCTGATATCATTGCCACCATTGATGATGAATTGAGTGAGCTCTCGGAGGTTGAGTTGGATGGGCTGGACACATCAGATGAGGAGCTGTCTGAGGATGAGTCAGACGAGTTGGCGTCTGATGATTCTGATGATTAGGTATTGGCAATTGCTCATGTTTGTAATGTTTATTTTGCGACAATGGTACTCTTTTTTTGTGTTTTAAGACTTAAACAGAAACCCATGGGTTCACATATACCCTTGAACCCGTCAGGTTATTACCCATGGGTCAACGGGTACGGGTATATGCGGGTACAGGTAAGGGTCAGAGTTTTCAGACCCAAGGGTTACCCGGGCAGTTCCCTAATTGTCAATCCTAGATCAAGCTTTCCAAATGTCAACAGGTATCAACTTCTCCATTGAAGATCATCAAAGCAGCATCAATGGAAGTCCTTTCGAAGCCAATCTCCTCACTGACCTCCAAGATCGAATCCAGAATCTCCAATCCCATATCCCCACCCTTCATGATGAGTTTGCTCATGCCAAAGCACAGGGTGATGAGCTTCTTCTCTCAACTCTTCGCCCAAGGATTCAAGAAGCCAAGGAGGACCTTGCTCGATTTCAAAAGGAGCTTGATGATTCAGGACTCCTGCCTCCTCCCCATACCCAACCTCCTAATGCTCCTCCTTCAGATGCTCTATCTATTGCAATTCCTACTACCTCTTGATCCATTGTGGAAGAGGTCCAAGCAGCACCACAACAAGTCATTCCAGCACTGCCAGGTCCCAGGAGATTTTGGCGCATCATGGAGTTGATGAAGTGTTGGGGCAATGCTGTTGGTGAGCGTCATGATGCATGAAGCAAGTTTTTCACCCGTTTTGTCTGCCATTAAAGTGAACTTATTCTCTTTCTGGTAACAGCATTCATCAGCAGAAGGAGCGCTCCAGGAGCGCCGCTGGATACCTGACATTTTTTAGACACTTGCGCTTCTGTTCCAAAGTTCTTGCTCATTTCACTCTTCTGTCTTTTCTCTCATATGCTTCGTTATGCATATGATTTCTCACCAGTTTGAACACTCCTTTATTCACGTTGTATTTTCGTCCCTTTTGTATTGCTTGTTTCAGTTTTGTTTCCACACTGTTCCATTATGTACATGCCTCACTCCGTGTCCTCTGTGATTCCTTTGGTAGTGCCTGATCTCGATATACTCTCAATGTTATTTATTTATTTACAGTGGTGCTCCATTGATAATTGTTGCGTATTTCGACGCTCTCATCGGATGCACATATGTATTGCGCACCGTTGTTAGGACACACTGTTCGTCAGATGAGTGAAAAAGCTATGTTGAGTGTATTCAATGTCTTGAAAGGAAGGTCATGTGTCCACATCGGTGTCAATTTCCAAGCAATGCGTTGAATTGGATGTGAAGAATGGACACACTCATGTCGGAGAGATGACAGTTGCAGGGAACTGTGAGAAAAGTCGCCAAGAGGTGCATGGGAGGTGTGGCTGTGTCAAATGTCCGTTCTTTCCCAACCACCACCACCGTCCACGACCAGCACAGTGACCATGCCTCGTGGATCGTCCTCTTGCCTTATACTCCTCATTATCCCTTCGTACTATTTTCCATTTGTGTCTTGAATGAAGTCTAAACCTTCAAGAAGTGGTATTTTCCTGGAATTGAACACCGATGGTGCGATTCAGATGTGGGTGGTTCTCGGGTGCAGGGATTGAGGCCCAGCGAAACGCGCATCTGAGCGAAAGGTACTATAACTGAGTCCATCTGAGCATAGATGCGAAGATGTGAGAAAATCCGTGCGTAGCTGAGCACTTCGTTCGGAATCGAACTGAATTAAACTAATCTGAGTACTACTGCACGCGCATGAGGCCGTCTGAGCAACGACATTTTCAACTTGTCGAATGTTATTGAATGAGTCAGAGATATTCAAGAACCTTCGATGCATAAAATTCATTACCCCAAGAACGATCACGTGATACGGACCTCTTCAATCCTTTCGTCAAGAATAATTCACAGCCCTCGCTCCTTCCTTCTTACCACCACAAACAGCTTCACCCCCATCACTACCACCCTATGTCCTCCCTATTGGTATGCCCCAGCCCCTGCTAACCCTTCAGCAACATCGATAAATACATTCTTTAAGCCATAGCTCACGATGATAGGTGTGTTAATTCCAAAGGATGTGTTGGGAAAATGCGCATATATGCACTCGTTTTAGGGTATTTTCGCCTCAGCCGGTGGGTCAACGACGAACTGATCGACACAAGGTATGTATTTCATTCTCTTTTCATGAAATGATGTCAATCACACTCCATGGTCCTTCTCTACACCAATTATCTGAAAGACCCTGGAAATCGCATCGTTTCTGAGTTCTGCACGACATTTGGGGCCCTCAACTCCGTTACACTTAAGGTGAGTATTGTATTCATTGTGCATCATGCTCCTGTACAGTAATTTATTGATACATCTATTTCTCCAGAGATATGAAGCATGAATGCGAAACACAAAGAGGGAAGTGTCCGAGCCAATTTCCAAGGCGGCATGCAGGAAGGCAAGGATCGGGAGACGTAAGGGAGGTTGTGTGGAACAGTGCTTCGTTACACAGATATAGTGTATTTACTCAGATGTGCTCAGATGTGCTCAGAGGATATCAGAAATAAATATATATTTTACGTTATTTCATCATATCTGGCTCTCAGTCAAAGTCAGAATCTATCAGACGTGCTCAGATTCTGTCAGATTTCAGCAATGGTGCTTTAAGAAATATGCACTCATTCTCCTCAGACGTGCTCATTTGAGGGGGAAATTGGATGAGCACCCATGTTTACAGATGAGGAATAATTTTGCTCAGATTTTCTCAGCTCTGCTCAGTGGTGCACGGATGGACTCAGATGCGCGTTTCACTGGGATTGAGGGACAATGAGTGTTGAGTTTCTTTGTGAATACCATCCCTCCTTACTTCGTGTCCCTCATTCTTATTGATCACCGTCATTTTCAAAAAAATATATTTGCTAGGGACCTCCAGATATTGTCACTTTTGCGCCGCCGCAACCTTGCCTTGCGTTTTCCTGTGGTCAATGACTGTCAGTTCGTTTTGCTCTTTATTTTATTTTATTTTTTGTTCTGTGGCCAACCATATTACAGCGAATGTATCCAAACTCCCGTATCAACCTGTTTTATCGATATTCATCGCTGCCCCACATGTCACGTGCTCCACCCGCGTTGAACTGCCCTCTCCCCAGTGGCTCGGTCACCTACAACGCTGTATTTCCCAAAATCTTCTGTATACTCTATCTCGTCCTAACCAGCAATGATTTTTGGGACACGAGGACGAAAGCAAAGAACGTGATGGCTTCATTGACTGAGTTATGGGTGGAAGCCGATATTGTATGATCTGGGGTGAGTGTTGTGTCTGAGATTTTCTATATTTTCACGTGATATAGGGAGAGAAGGTGGTCAATACAGTGTTGTGCCGGTCAATGACTAGTCAAGGAAGGTCACTGACCGTCACGAAAAGTCATGACAGCAGTCAATGACCTAATGACTTGACCAGGTCTTCCTAAAAATAGAAATAGTGTTGGCCGACGCATAGATAAGGCGTGTGACGGTCAGTGACCCACGACATTATATCATCGGTAATGCTTGTATTTACTTTATCACACAGAAAGAGAGCAAAAGAAAGGTAGATTTATGTATATAGAGCAAAATTAGGCTTTTTCAAAAAATAAATGACTGAAAATTATGAGTAATTAATGACCCAGGGCAGCCTGAGCAGTAGTTTCATCAATCAATTGTGCACGGCCAATGTCATCGCTTCCTCCATCCTTCTCGCTATTGAGTGCATCATATAGTCCATCCTCATTACGAAGAGAGATCTCCCCTTGATTCTTCACATGGGCCGTCCAATGCTCGTTGGTAAAATCAAAAAGATTGGAGAGGGGAATAAGAGGAAAGCTGGAGAGCCGGGACTGATGAGCGCTATCAAAAAGGGGTGTATTGTCTGTGTTGTCTTCATCAAGGCGACGCTGGTATGGTGCAATAATGATACGAAATCCAGCTGGTTGCGTTGGCTGACCAGTATTGGATGGAGCACTTGGTGCATGTGCTGTGGGTGCTGTGGCAAGTCCAGAGCGGTCTGGGTTCTCGCGATGTGTTCCTGTCATCAAGATGCTCGGAGGAAGGTCTTCGGAATCATCAGATTCATAATCATCGGCATTATCTGGGATCGAAAGGGATTCCTGAATTAATTCTTCATCGGCATTGGGCTCTGTTACTGTGATAGAAACACCTGGGAGGACTGGTAGTGGTTCTGAAGCATTGATTAATGGAGATTGTTGTGATGATGAGGCTGGATTAATAGATGGGGGTGGGATGTTGACTTGTGGCAGCTGGATTCCAGGTTCATCGAATCGTTTCCGGGTCCGGTGTCTTAATTCAGCGTCCTGGATGTGCTCATCACGAATGTGCATGACTAATTCCGCAAGGTTTAATAGGTTGTCAACCGTGAGACGAGTGCGATGCTTGGTAAGAATAGCACCCAAGAGACTGAAGAGGCGTTCACATGATGCAGAGTTGGCGGAAATAGATAGGATACGCTTCGCAAAGGCAATAAATGGAGACTCCTGGTGACCGGGGTGAGTATATGACTCGAGTATCTTGATTGGGTTTGGTGGAGCGCCCTATGTGGTCCATATTCAATACATTATTCATGAAAAGAGAATGAGCGCTTACAGAGCCTTCTGAGATATCAATTTCATCATTGATCATGATGTCAAGATTCGAGAAGGTGTCGGTCCTCGAAAGATAGTGCCTAATATCCTGTGTGAAGGAGGCTGGGGGTGCATTACTATTTTTGTTGAATCGCCTCCAGAGCCGTACCATGAGACTGATAATGCTGGAGAGTGTGAAGTGATTGGTTCGTGCAAATGGTGCTGATTGGTATATTGGATTTAAGATAACGGCAGCAATAAAAATCTCCTGATCTGTCTTTTCCCATCGTTGTTCCAGACTTTGGATAATTGCGGTGCATCCACGGATATCCTCTTGCTAGGTCATCTGTCGATATTCATAGAGGAGGTAACCAAATGTCAGGAGAACTGTGTCTAAACGACAGAAGGTGGCCTGAATAACATTTGCTGCAATACCAAGTGGCCTCAAATGTTTAGTAACACTAGAACTAATTAGTGAGATTAATTGAAAATAGTGTAAGACATACGATTTCAGTGCTGACCAGAGATTTGGGTCTCGAATCACCCTGGTCATCTTTTCAGCCTTCTGCTTCGCTTTCGAGTCACCAATAATGATGCTCCGTTTTGCCTCGGGTTGTGCTAGATCTCGTGAGACAAGAGTATTTAAGATATGTTCATTAGTACTCAAGCGCTCATATGCCAATAAATGTGCGGTCCACCGTGTAAGAACTGGCCGAATGATAGCCTGTGTAGTCCCAAGGGTGTTGAATTGCTCCTTTCGGATGAGTCCAGTTAACAGGGTCTTGCTGCGAATCCAGGTGATGAGCTCATCAGCACGTTCGCACTGAACAAGCAAATCACCACCCGATTTAAAATAGTCGCCAACAACCAGATTAACCTAAACAATTATTATAAATCGCAATTATCAAATATAAATTTTGATAAATTCTTACATACCTGATGTGCAAAACAATCAAGTACGACAACCCAAGGGTGTGTTTTGACAAATTCACGCCTTGCCTTCCGAGATTCCCCTGATGCATCTGTAACAACTGCAACAACAACTGCACCCCATTTGGCCTCTAGACGCGTGAACACTGCTTCAAGAACAATCAGGAGACGGTCAAAGGTTTTGCGCTCTGTTGAAGCGTCATGTACTTTCACAGTATAGAGCTAAATTAAAGCACTTGTTATTTCGTAATGGGCATTAACGATAATCAGTTTCGTACCTTTCCCCCTGATGTGATCATAAATGCGATGTAGTGATGGTGGTTTTCACCTGTCCACCCATCGGCTTGCAGTGTCACATACTTGTTCTGCTTAACAGCAGCCATTGCTTTCTGTCGGAAAGTCTTGACAAGCCGTGGTATAATGCGCTTGGTGAGAACCTTCCTTGTGACTGGCTTTGCTGCTGGAATGAATTTCTCTTTGAAGGCAATAAACTCGGGGTTATCAACCCAAGAGAGTGGAAGCCCAGCTGATGCTGTTAAACGTGCGATCGAGTTCTTGTAGTCTGTCTGCCTGTCGCTATTCCAATGTGAAAATCCCATGGATTGGATTAATTGATCGTGGAGTGATATATTGGACCGCCTTCGTTGCAGGCCTGAAGCCGAATGGGGAAGTTGCAAAGATACTGATGAGGATGTAACGGACGCGGCATTGGAGATTGAATCAGAGGGAGCAAGAACTTCAGCACCGCCAACGTTAGATACACTAGCTGCTGATAATAGAAGAGGGTTATTAAACCCTGGTGGAATGTTTGATAAGATTAAGGGACTGGGTGGGGTGGAATCACTGATATTCATTGGTGGTGCAGCGCTCGGGCTAATATTCTGAGCCCAAGATGTCACATTAGCAGTGAGGTGACTAGCAAGAGTGGATAGTGCTGGAGAGCTGCTCTGAGTCTGGGACAACTGGCCTGTTGCACCATGACCTGTTGCTGTTCTCCGAGGGTCATTAAAGGCCCTTATACGAACGTTTTCTGGCTGCAGCATGCACTGGTACAGGTGATTTATTAGGGTATTTACTGCTCCACGTCGCCATCCATGGTCTGTAGGGTTTCCATGGGTTGGGGCTTTTATAGTCCATACTATACAAGAAATAAATTATGAATAAAAATCGAATAGATAACATGAATATATTCAAACACACGGTAGGATTTGATAGCATTCTCATCTCTCGATGTTACTGGTATTTGGCCTTGTGCTATAGCAAGGTCATATGCTCGCTGAAGCCCGGAAATATGCTGTGCAAGGCAAAGTTTGCAGTATAACTTTGGCTTGTCTCCAGAATGTGTTTCTGACTGGGGACCTCCTAGACTCTGTGGATGTTTCTCAAAGAAAAGGCGGTACCAATATGGTCCAGAGATGCTAGTGAAATCGGTTTGTTCTGTACTGCGCGGCATAGAATAAGTAAAAATATTGATATTCACAGTGTTGAAGTCTTGAACAACGTAGTTGGTAGTTAAGAAGTAACAAGCACCACAAAACTCTTATCGATGAGACTTGAAAATACAGATGATAGTAAATATAACTGATATATTAATAGTAGAGCTACCATTACATTTAGATACATCGTATAATACGACGTCTATGCCTCTACGGCAGAGACTTGACCTTTGAGATAAGCGTCGCGGTGACACGGTCCGTTGAACCGGTCCATCAGTCAAGTCAAGTCATTTGCAAAGTCATGACTAGTCACGGTCATAGTCAAAGCTGAATGGTCATGACTCTGCGAAAAAAGTCATGACCGTCCAACACTGGGTCAATATGTGCTCGCGAGACGATTCATCTCCGCTACATGCACTGTCCTAACCATCAATTCCACCCAGCCTATGCATAACGCTCAATCCACCCACGACGCTCTCGTTATTCTCTTCACCCCACCTGCTGACGAACCCCGTCTACCTCTCCTCTTACACTCTGTCTCGTTCTTTTATTGTCATCGTTTATTCATTCGCCTCTCTCTCTCGATGTATCGACTGTCAACATGCTTACTGGGTCCCCATGCGGCGTCGACTTTGATACTTTGCGAGTATATGCGCCGCACTGGGAGGGGAATTGGCCGCATTCAGAAGAGCGATGAGGGTATGAGTCCATTCTCATCTCACCGCCCTCAACAATGTCTTCGCCCCATCATCCATGTTCACGGACCTTGACCCCCCAAAGTCTTTCTGCCAACTTGACTCTTTATACAAATTCTCCTGCGCATACAAATAGAGCGTGATCCTGATTTCCTGTTGGTCGAGTTGTTTATAGCCAGGAGCATAGTGGATGGAAAGGTACATCCTTTCACAAGGGCGCATAACATCGAGCTCAAGTAGCTAATTATGCTCGTCCAGGCGGCGCTTCGTGTGGCTTTTCACCTTCCAACCTCACATCCCAGTCTACCCCGTGTTCAAATGCGCTCTAAAACCTTCTTTCCTGCTGCGATGCACATTCGCCATTTCTGTTATACCTGTGAATCTGGTATCCCCCACCTGCGACCAACAGTTTTGCCCCCTTCGGTCACGTTAGCATCCATCATACAATCACGCCGTGTTCTCTCCACTCAAATGCCGTCGCTCTACCTCCCACAGAGTCCCACTTCGTGCTTCAACCCTCCTCCCACAGTTCGTTCACCACTCTACTATGCAGGGGCGAACTCTGCATCTCCGACCCCTATGTAGGGAGGGTGCAATGGGTGACAATAGATGGCTAGACCCTGTGCTCGGTAGGTTTTCTGAACATATCCCTGCACGCTGTCTTTTTATTATATGCCGACGCAACCTCCCTTTTCCGGCATCTCGCGTTCTCTCGTCTCTCACCTCTGCAATGCTTGAGACCGCGATCGCTGCATTTGGGAGTTGCGCAATCTTGTTTATACGTGGGTTTTCCACTTACACGTTGCTGTCCTTGAAGATGACGACATTCACTACTACTTTCAGTTCTTTCAGGTTTCTTTCCCGCGATATACATGTTGCTCCTTGGCACCCTCACCCACCCTCACCAAAACAACGAATCTACGCGACCCAGGTTAAAGACAGTACATGGAAGGGGGCTCCAAGAAGGAGGTATTTTTGAACGATGGAGCGACGGACACAGGTTCAATATGTTTGGTACTAACACTGCGGGCCCAGGAAGGACGGAAAAACCTCCACTGAATGCATGAGGTTATTCCGTCCTCGAGGGAGGATATTTCCACAATATATGTAGAAATATAAAAGGAAGACAAGGGGCAGATTAACCGCCTTTTAGTTAAGGTATTTCCGCACGACTTTGGGTTAGGAAATGTGTTGGGAATTACCGTATGTCTCACTTAACAAGTGGAGGTTTTTCCTCCGGGTATTATCAAAAAACGACCTTTTTTTCAGCGGTTTTTCCTTCGGTTAGGTATTTCCTTCCCCACAGAATAAATGTCAATTAAATAATTTTCATTTCTTGTTGGTTATTTTGGCTATGGAATTTCACACCAATTGTAAAAGATATTTGTAAAATATTATTTATTCCAGTCAAATACTACAAGTCTATAACACATGATATATAGGCTACATAAAACTGCACCTGTAAGAGCTAATATGAATTAAGGAAGATGGGAATACACCAGCACTAGCTGGTGAATTGGCAGAGGGTGAGATGTAGTTGGGTGCTGTGTTTCGTTGGGATACAGGTGGAGAAGTCTAGTGTGAATCCGAAGAGGACATAATTAGTGTGAATCAGACGGATAGAGATATAATTACATACTTCAAGCTTTCAGATTGAGCTCCAGATTGTTGCTGCCCATGGTATGTAGAGGTAGTCAGGATGGACAGACTCACCAGTCAAGGGGATAGAGTGCGAGAGTGGGTTATAGCGAGAATGGTTGTGGTACAAGTCAAAGCGACAAGATGCTGGAAACAATTGCCTTGTTCGAATATAAACCATCTGCACGTGATGCCATCATGGATCTCAAAAACTCTTAAGTCCAATTTTGAATTCGAACTCAACAACAAGCCATCCAAAACCTCCACCTTCGGTTTGTAAATATCCTTCCTTTCCATATATGTAATGTCCCCTTTGAATATGATTTTATCTCAGCTACATAGCTCAATTTGGTGCAGGCGGTTTAGTCCTGACTCAACTCACACGAAGGTAATTCATGCCCAAATGCAAGTCTTTTTTCCTTAGGTGACGGAAATTACCTGAATTAATGGGTGTATATAACCTACAAAAATTCCTACTGGTAGGTTTAACCGTAATTTATGGGCCTACAGTGTAACTGTAATGTTAGCGGGCACGAGGCGATAATATAGACGATGTTATATGGTGAATCCAGTCCATTCCGCTTTGAAACGCGAACGTGAATATGCTCTTGCATCAGTTAGATGCAGAAGGAAATATGTCGGCTTCGAAGTTGAAAAACCAAACTCTCCCTCTCGGTGTAACAAACACATCATGAATTCAAACACCGTTTCGAAATAAATACAGCCATTAAATTATAATAAATTAAATTTCCTGTAAATCGTCAATAAATAACTTCCTGCATCATCGTAGCATCACAACGCAAACCCTGCACATAGATACGGGTACTCGCAGCATACTGAAACGTCTCTTCGACGTTAAATCCCGTTTTCGCAGATGTGAGGAACAGGGTGGAACCCCTGGGTGCTTGGTATGCAAGCCTGGAATGCGCCGAGGGAGCAGGTTTTGATGACAACGAGAATGGAGGAGGATGAACGGATTGAGACGCAGACATCGAAGGCAGCGACAACAAGCTCCTTGATTCGAACATGATCAATCTCACAGGAGTGATCGTAACTGCGCTCCCCGAGCTCTCACTGACGTTCCCTGTCCCAGTCACCATTCCCCACAACAATCTTTGTTCTGGCTCTCAACTTCAACATCTTTATCACCACGCACGCTTGTCGCACCTGTACCCGTACTCTTCCCCGATGTGGAAGACTGAGCCGTCGCCGTCGCAGTGGTACTACTCGCACTCACAGTGGTCGTTATCGCCAGCAGGGGTTGTGAAGCGCGTAGATGTCGGTATGAATCCTTCTTTGCATTCGTCAACGTTGTGGCTGCCGTCGTTGTCAATAAAATCCCCACGAACGGCGTCGTAGACCCCGTCATCTCCCCATGAACCGTCAAATTCGTAAGTGTAGCCAACGAACTCGTTCGTCTCGGCTCACCACTCCCACTCCCATTGGCTTCCTCAAGCCCCTCCCCATTCCTCAACCCCACGCTCGACACCCGTCTCGAAACAATCCTGGGACCTGCCATTCCTCTCACTCCAAACAAACTCCTACTGGTGCTCCTACTCCCAAACCCCAACCCATCCACAGACACCGACCGGGAACCAGAAGCAGAAATATCCGTGCGCATCATACCACTCCCACTCTCCGCCCTCTGTCGTCACCGTCCCCACATCACTATACCTCGACGACCCCGCACCACCACCAGCTTCACTCCAACTAACTGGCCCCAACCCCGCCTCAGAGCTGAACGACCCCACACTCGCATCAGGGGTATGATATGTGCTAAAGCCCGATATCGACCTTGAATGTGTGCTATTAACGGTTCCCGTATAAAATGACTGAGGTGCAAGAGGGAATGCTCGTGAGATGACACTCTAGACAACGCACATGGTTCGATATGGACAAAGCGTGCTGTGAGACCTTTAAGGAGGCGTTGAGAGGGTGAAGGTGAGAGAGAGAGGATGATGATGCTGTTGGATTTTGGGTCGGTGGAGAAGGTCGAACGTCAGTCTGAGATGAACTGGGTATCATCGTGGTGGGTATCGTTTCATTGGTTTCAGAGTCGATGCTAGACGTCGTTGATGTCGAATATACGAGCCCAACCCTCATTAAAAGTCTATTCGGAAACGTGAATAACCTACTTGTCGTTAGCACTTCTGCTTTTGATGTTGCCGGCGTCTCCGTCATCCCTGTAGAATCACGACCAGACATGAGTGTATGCTGAGACGACGACAGGTCCCCTTCACTATCTCCTTCCACCTGAGCCTCCTCGCCCACCACCGACCGCACATCTTCATCGTCAAGTGGGATCAACTCGCTCAAAGACCTCATCGCTTCATCCCTGCCCACTCGGTCTGAATTCTGGTCCTGTTCATCCCGACCCTCCGCTCCTCCCTCCACCACATCCACCTTGTTCCCCACCACCACCACACAGAATTTCGCCCTATGCTCACCTCTCACCACTGTATGCGCGCAGAAATTGCACCACCATTTCTGAGCTTGTAGAGCGAGGACGTGGCGTTGGCAAAGGGCGTCTGCGCCTCTGAAAAATGCCGTGGAAAGGGATGAGAAACGTTCTTGGCCTGCAGTGTCGTGCGGTTTGGTGACGAACCGAGTACGTGTTTGTCAGCAGAGAGTCAATGAAAGAAAGAGAGCCATAAAAGCACAGAGGCATCATGAGAAGGCCTAAAGTACACGATCATCACCCATATCTATAAGACCGAATCCAGACTTTGAATCGTTTCGGTGATAAAGTCAGCGCCAATTGTAGGTCGATAACCCGTTGAAAAGCGGCCACTGATGTACTAAGTAGATGTCCAAGCGTTTGTTATTTTGTTGAGATTGGGTCGTCGTAGTTATAGCGAGGGCGTAGGTCAGGATGTTGTCCGCGGTGGATAAATGGTACGATAATCAGATTTCGGGTTGCAGGTGGCGATCAATCCAAGTTTAAAGGTTTGTCACTGTTATAATCGCATTCTGAATTCACGAATTTCATTAAAGCGCTCACTCTTACGCGAAAACTCGTCTTGCCATTGGCCCACACCAGACGTTCCAACGATAACTGGTTCGATGATCAGCGGGGATCGTAGTTAGGTTACATCAATTTCCCGTGTCTAGTTCCCGTCTGTTTTCATATTTCTCTGTATATTCCTCTAAAATCAGTACATGTTATGAACACCTGAGCTCTACAGCTGGAGGAGGGGGGTATCGCAAGCAGCAGGGAATGAATGTCGAGGAGAAAGGGAAGGAAGAGGAACGGCACAGCCGCCCGGCCTTTCCTGATCCAGTGATGTCATTGGCGGGTCCAAACTGCGACGCATTTTTGGGATACTTGGCGGGTTTGGTCGGCGGGACATGATGAAGTGTGATGTTTGTGAGGTGAGAGCAGGTTACGTGGATCGTCGGACAATGCTGAGAAACAGGGGTGATTAGATTCGTTTTTGACATGGTGGCTGTGTCTCCACCTGTTCTTTCCTTTCAACCACCACCACCACAGCACGTTGCATGTCCAAGCATCCTTTCTGTTCGTTGTCGCCCTCGTTTTACCTATAATGTAGTCGTCTCTCTCCAGACCTAGTTCTGAATCTTTCCTTCTGTTGAATCAATGTCGTTCAATGCCCAACCATTGACTCTGAATTTCATTGTGCTCGTCGGGGTCTGCCTCGTGTTCTTGGGTGGTCTCTTTATCCTCTCAGTCAGTCCCAATTTCCTCTTTTTGTTTCGCGTTGCTGATCTCATACTACGTAGGAGACGTCTTGGTACTTCCTACCTGAATCCTATCTGGCGGCGTCTCCATCATCCAGTCCCCACCGACGTGTGCACGCCAAATCTATTCTTGCTCTCACACACGCCGCGTGTATGCCTGTCGTGTCTGACACGAGCATTGAAATGAATTCACCTTTTCCCTAATACAATGATCTGACATTCTGTCCTGATTCCAATTGATATCGGTCAACATACCCACTTGGATCTCCGGGTCATGTTACTTGTTCTATCAGTCTGGTGTGTTCCTGTCGTGCAAGACCTTATCATCCCCACTCCTTTGCTTTTCCATCCGGTTTTCTCGGGCGATTTTGCTAATATCGCTAGCTTGTACTGGTATGTGGTTGTGTCTACAGATTCGCTACGGCTCATTCAATCCGCTCATATCAGCTATCTCAGGTGCGCCCTGAAGGAATCCCACCGTTAATATGTGCTTCAATCGCGTCTTAGACTTCTTGACCTCGTCCTGGTATGCGGTCTTATTCCATCTTTATCTCCTGACGATAAACTCATTCCTCCCCTCCCCTTCCCTTCTCATCTCATCACCCTCAACAACGCTTCCCCCCAAACATTGCTCACAAACTTTGACCATCCAAATTTTTTCCACCAACTCAATCTTTATACATTCTGCTGCGCATACAGACAGACCGCGATCCTGATTCCCCCCTGGTCGTGTTTTCTTAGAGCTGGGATCATGGTGGAAGTAAAGGTCAGTCCTTTTCCAATGCGCATCACGCCGATGGTCAAGTCGCTAATTATGCTCGTCCAGGCAACTCTTTGTTCCTGACCATTAAGATCCCGCGTAGGTTTTCAATCGTTTATGAGGCTATTCACGACAATGGATCGAATAAGTCCTGGAGTCCTCCGGTACGTATACCTCAATCTATCGACGAAAAAATAAACATACTCATCGTTAGACGTGATCATAGGATACGGACACGCACCTCGACGCGCTTCGCTAGGTCCTGCCAATTGAGAGAAGTCGTCGGTATATGCGCGGTTGGAGGGCGAATTGGCGATATTGAGGAGCGCACATTCGGTTAGTAGCTCATGTCTTTTTTATTGAGTGCTGATTGATCCATTGCTGAACCTTCACAGGCGTCTCCTCGCACAACGTCGCACTATGTTGAAATACCCATCGCGCTCTACTCCGTGCTCAAACGCGCTCTCAAATCCTCTTCCGTTCCGCGATGCGTATTCGTCATTCGTCTTATACCTGTACCTCCGGGACTCCCCACCTGCTACGTACAGTTTCCTCCCCGTCAGTCACGTTGACATCCATCATATTCAACCCCGCCATGTCTGCTCTCCTCTAATGCCGTCGCTCTACCTCTCACTTCATGTTTCAATCCTCCTCCCAAAGTTTGTTCACGACTATACGACGCAGGGGCGAACTCCGCATATCCGACGTCTATGTAGGCAAGGTGCGAAGGGTGATGATGGACGACTGGATCTCGTGCTTGGTAGGTCTTCTAAACACATACCTACACGCTGTCTTTTTATCATGTGCTGACGCAACCTTCTCTCTACCAGCTTCGCAAACTCGCATCCCCTTGTCTCTCACCTGTGGAATGCTTGAGAGCGCGATCTCTGCCTTGCGGATTTGCGCCATCTGGTTCATCGGTGGGTTTCCTGCTTATGCGTTGTTTTCCTTGGTGATGACGATGTTCATGGTTGCTTTCTTTCCTTTCAGGCTTCTCTCTGCTATCATACACGTTGCTCCTTGGTACCCTCACCTACCCTCACCGATGGTGCTCACCAAAACGACGAATCTACGCAACCTGGCTCCAACGCGGTACGTAGAAGGAGACTTTCAAGACGGATGACGAATTTTGAACAATGGAGCGACGGACACAGGTTCCGTAGTGTTTAGTACATAGCAGTAACGTTAGCGAGCGCGAGGCAAGGATAATATATGCTGTTGTATGATGAATCCAATACATTCCGCTTTGAAACGCGATCGTGAAGAAGTCCGACCGTCCACAATGAGAACTGCAGAGACGAGAAGGAAATATGTCGGATTTGATCAAATTTAATCTATTCCTGTCATTGACACCGTGCTCGTCCCATGACTAATTAACAGATGGAATGCACAAGTTAATCAGATTCTGCGATGACAGGCGCAGCTGCCCATCGTTTGTTTCTTCCTCCCATCATCTCGCGCACTTCGCCTGCTTGACCAGCATCTCTATATCCTTGTTTTTTGCTACCAAATTCTGCACTGCAATGGCCACTACTTCGAAGATGGAATACAAGGCGATCAACGTCACTGGGGCTGTTTCTGTTGAACGAGTAGACAGGATACAAGTTAGCCACGGCAGAGTGCTGTAGGTAGATGGTTGAATACATGATTATAAGATACTTCTAATCCTGTCATGACCATAGGATTATGGGTCCGACAGGAGCGGGAAAGAGCTCCGTGCGTATTTGCCATTTAGTAGCGCTTACAAAGTAGACTACTCAGGATTTTAACGCGCTCCATTTCCGTTCTCCGTGTCTAGTTTATCGAGGCCCTTGGCCTCAAGGACTCCTTGAAGATATCCAGTAATGGTCTGGATGGATACACCCAGGCTGTATCCACCTACAAATTGAACAATGTCACTCGAAATGGTTATCCAATTTATCTTGTGGACTCGCCTGGCTTCGCCGACACAAAAATATCGGAGATGGCCATTCTCTCCATGTTACAGAAATGGATGAAAGACAATGATGTGTGAGTCCAGCTTCTTATGCTCACTGTTCTGTTGCATGGGTTCTGTTGATTTTCATTGTAATGCTAATGATATGTTTGCTTTATTAGGTATTTTAATCGCATTTTATACTTGACACCCATTACAAGCACTCGCCTGCCTGGCACCCAGCGGCAGGTGCTGAAGACATTCAATGCCCTCACTGGTGTCAAAACTGCAAAAAATGTGATGATAGTAACTACGATGTGGGACAATATTTGGGGTGAGAATGCAACAAAGCGTGCAGAAGACAATTATCAGCAGCTTCAGAGTGATATATGGAAGGTTGTCACTTTCTCATTCATATGTTCTCAATTATGAGCTCACTTATCCATTCAGGATTTTATTGAAGAAGGGGCTCAACTGATGCAATTCCACAACACCCAGGAATCAGCATTGTCAATCCTGGATGCAGCCTTGGTCTTAGGCATTAGGCATCTTTTTTCCTTTGAATATCATCAAAAAATCATACAAGGAAGTCCATTCGAAGGCAACCTCATCACAGACCTCCAAGATCGAATCCAGAATCTCAAATCACATATCCCCACCCTCTGTGATGAGCTTGCTCATGCTGAAGCAGAGGGTGATGACCTGCTTCTCTCCACTCTTTGCCCAAGGATTCAAGAAGCCAAGGAGGACCTCTCTCGATTCCAAAAGGAGCTCAATGATTTCCATGCCCCACCAGTGTCCAGTGAAGATGAAGAAGATGAGACTTCTGAGGATGAAGCAGGCTCACATGATGATGATGAGGCACAGTCTGAGCTTGAAGCTGCTGAAGAAGGTGACAGGGAACCAGAGCAATCTCATGGTGAGCAGTCTGAGGTTGTGGGTAGCTGTAGTGCCACAGCCTTCCATGTCCAACCCATCCCTATTGTTCCCACTTCCCTTGTTGGTTCCATTGCTCCTCTCCCTGATACACCCCTTACCCCTGAAGTTGGTGCATCACCTATTCACCCACTTGATGAGCAACCTGTTGCCCTGGCAGACAACCCTTCATGCCCCCCAATTCCCACCAACTCTCCATCTGGTTTGCAAGAGATCCAACCTGTGCTGCCACAGCAACTCTTCCCAACAGCTCATGCTCCTAGCCGATTTGTGCAAGTTATGAAGAAGCTCAAGTGTTGGGGTGATGCTGCTGCTGACCTTCATGAGAATTGAGTGCCTATCAGTGAGTTCACCATCCTGCTTGAAATGCATGGCACTAATTTTGAGTGTCGACAGTCTTGGTTATCATGAATGTGCCATGAACATGCTGGGGCATCTCCCTTTTCTCAAAGTTTATACATCTTTTGTCTCCATTTTTTCTATATTCCTCATTCTATCTTTCATTGATTTGTTACATATGCTGTACCTATGTATGCTACCTCATTACTTTTGACGTCTTCTGACTGCCTTGTCTGTTTTCCCTTAACATTTCTATACACTTTTTGTTTTCAATATTCTCTAGGAATGTTCTAGTGGCTTCATTTTGTAGTAAACTCAATACCATTTCAATGCTACAATGTATTTATCAGCTGGATACAGTTTATGGATGGGTGTGGGCCAAAGCAATGGGCATGACATGCACACTGTTTAAGCTGTTATCTGGGTGATCATGGATAAGGAGATGCAAGGTGGATTCATGGTGGCAGTGGGTTAGGTTGAATGGATAGGTGTGACAAACCCTACAACAGAACAGCCTGTTTCACCTTTTTCATTCATGATCCCTAGTTCAGTTTATCCATTGTCTTCATTGCTACCCCCAACATTGTTATCCAAGTGAATCTCCAGTCTTTGTGGTGATTCTCACATCATGAATCCTTGCCTGATGCTCTCAACCCTGCTTTCACCTGCTCTGTATAGCCGTCCCTGTCTGCTGCATTTTATTTTCCACTAACAATGCAAGTAATCAGAGCAGCATACACCCATTGACTGTCTTGTGCAGGAAAATCATTGGATATCACCCCTGTTGTCACATCAGATGAGCTAACATCACCTCCTGTTAGCTTGTCCATATTTCTTCCTCTGTCAACACTGCCCTCCTGAACAACAATGTGCATACAAATGCACCTGACTAAGTTAAATTTTCGTTTGCCCATAACTACCTTGAGTTACTTGTCCCTCTCAACCATTCCATTTGTAGCTAGTGGACTTCAGGTAGAACTTATGTCAACATGCATGATACTTCATCCTTTGAATCTGATTATGCTATGGCCATCAGCCTCACTCACTTCTGGTTATACACTATGTATTTTGTCGTCAGGCAGTGTAATGCTCTATATCCCACACCACTACTTAGCAGACAAGGTCACATATCTCATTGCATCCCCAAAACTTGCATTGGTCTCATTCAATCATTCAGTGTATTTAATCCTTTATCCCACCATCGCCCATTAAGTGGCTGTGAGTAAGTGCTCCATGTCCCCATTGATGAGCACTGCATTGGTATCCCCCTATTTTTCAGTTTTTCTCCTATTTCTTGTTTACTTCTATTCACATCAGCGCTTCGTTCACGCACCGAGCGCTCTTGGTTTCCCAATATTTCGAGCATTTTCTTTTAATTTGTATCATTTTCCATAGTTTTACATACATAATGTACTTAGTGTATGTTGAAGTGGATATCCCTGTAGAATAAGACAAGTATACTCAGTCGTAGGTATAACGAACTCTATTGCAGAATATAGTACCTGTAGAATAAGACAAGTATACTACAGATACGTTAATAAATGTCTTGTAGGAAACAGTTAAAAGAAAGTGGCTCACCTCAGTCGTAGGTATAACGAACTGAGGTGTCCGAACGAAGGTGCATGGTTAATATACAATCTATACAACAAAGACCTTTTGTATTATTACGATTGTCCGTCCATAAGAGAAAAAGAGATAGAAAGATAAAGTGGACCAGAGACATCCCGTCTCTGATCTGTTGATCCGTCAGTGTCCCTGACATCACTTCTCAACAGTGTACAATGACTACAAGCTTTTTTCGCCCTTGTATTTTGTTTCTTGTTTTCGTTTTTCGTCTTCGTCCTCGTCCGTGTACACCTTCATCAGCGCTTATTTTCGTTATTTTCATCGTCTTCGTCCTCTGTCTTCGTCTCATTTCACCTCACACTCACCTCACCTTCCCATCTCCTCTTTACTCTTGCATATCAACCCCACGAACTTGTACTGCTCGTCTCACTGTCCTTTTCCATCCCACCATCTCATTCCCTCATCACACCTTCACTGTCACTCACCTTTCACTCAGATATCCCCATGCACATCACCGTCTTGAGCCAACACTGACGCTCAAATATGAGATTCAACAGATGAGCAGGACTTTTATGTTGCGATGTTGAGAACAGGGTGTCATGTCAAAGCATTAGATGTCTGTGGTGTCCAGGCATAAGGTACACATATATCATCGAGACAAACAGGAGGGTAGTTCAAAGGTTTGATTGGTTATGGCTAGATCATGAGTGACCTCCTGATACTTTTAATGGTCAACTAATGACTATGCGATCCTGGAAGTCCTCCATATCCCTCATTATCACCCTTCTCACTGCATTCAAATGATTAAATCCTGAGTGAGGATTGCTCACTGGAAAGCAGATTAATCAAGCATGCTGTTTCGAAAAAGGTGCGTTCTGCAGAGTTACCTGCATGGCAAATCAAAAGTTAAAACTTCGACGCACACAAGGGTCATCTAACTGTGACACACAAACAGGCACAGGCACCGCACTGTCCCTAACCCTATCCATCACCCACACTCTATTCACACCTCCCTCAACAACTTGTCTAAACACGATAATGTTTCACTTATTCCGGCTTTCGAAGTATTTGTGAATATGAACTCACACTGGAGGGAGCTGTTGAACCTGACAACAGTGAGTGTTCTTCTCCCTCCCCCGTCTTCTATTTCAATCACAACCAGGTTAATCAATGCATCATTGAGCATAGGAGTCAGAAGAAATCACCCTCCTCAGAAGCCATGGGACATGTAGAGTAAGTATGCCAACGTGTGTGCGCACTAGGTCTGAATTTGAAGGGGGCGTTGAGGGAACACATCGCAACTGAGCATCTACCTCTTGTCTCCTTTTTTCTTTATCTATCATGCATTGATTGACCCATTCATCGCCTTCCATGTTGCACTGACCTCCCATCCATCACCCCTTCGCCCTCCATCACTCAAACAAACCACCATTCGGTCTCACCTTGCCTCTCTCAGGCTACTGAACCAAATCTGCTGTTTGTGGGACAGGGAGTCAGCTTTTTTCCCTTCATAGTTTCAGCAAATTACTGTTGTGGATGGTATCACTAGGGGTCAGCAGGGAAAGTCAAGGCATGTCCTGGTGTTGAATACTCTCTGCCCATCTCATCTCATTCATTACCTCATACCTTTTTATCACATTCACAATGCCCAGCCATATGTTCAATCCCATCGGTCAAGTCCAATTGCGTGCCAAGATGATGTGCTCAACAACATCGCTCACTGCTGGAAGGCTTCGAATTTGACATATTCTTGTTTAGCTCATGCGTGAGGTGTCATGGATGTGAAGATCAAGCATGAGCACCAGTGGTGGCGTTGGAGCGGTAGGATTACAAACAAGCCAGCACTTGGTAATGAACCCAATGTAACAGTCATCTATTTTTAGATCTGTGTATGCTCCCTGTCGATGAGCGTCATGAATGCTGATTTCATGAAGCTGATGCACATACATCTGTCTGGGGTTGCGTGGTTTGACTTTGTCTCTTTTCCATTTGCACTTCGCATGTCCACCTTGACATGGTCTCACTACGCGTCATGTGTACAAGTTGTTATTTCATGTTCAAATACAGTATTCAACCGTCATGTGACACACCAAAAATGAATAAATTAAATAAAAGTTCAAATACATAATGAAAATACATGAAACAAAATTCTACGTATAGCAACAAGTCCATAAAATGTTCGTATGAAATATCTAAGCAGAAAACGAAGAGGATGAGGAGAAAATAAAAAAATGGTGGTGAAATGCGATTTGATGGCATTCCCACTATTTGACACACCGGCCAAAATAGGGCCGGAACTGATGATTGATCACATCAATCATCATCATCCCCGGTCTCCTCTTCCTCTTCCGAGCCCCTATCCTCGTCCTCGGCATCCTCATCCCCCCCGCTGCTGTCCTCCTCATCCTCGGCATCTGCTTCGTTCAAAAAGTCCTTCAGGAGGGGGCAGGGTGGAGTAGTCTTGAGAGGACCTTGCTTGGGCCTCAGTGTACTAAAGCGAACCTTCTTGGCTTTTGCTGTCGCCCTGTCCTGTTCCCACTTCGCAATGGCCTCCTTATACCGCTCCTTCCACTTCGCATTATCTGCCTTGATTGCCTCCTTGCCATCCTCCCACTTCTTTATTGCCTCCGCATGCCTCGTCTTGGCGGTGTCCCTCTTCGCCTTCTTCGCGATCTTGGCTTTCTTCACTGCATCCCTCTGCTTCACATGCTCGATCACGGCGTCGTTGGTGAGTACAGCGGCACCCTTTATCACGAACCTCGTATTCCCCTCCTCCTTCTTCTTTGCCTTCCTCTCCAACTCCCCTAGCTGATTGTGTATGTGATTAGTGTAGTTGTGATTGAGAACATGGGCGGCATGAAGTGCCACCAACCATTTGTTGGTGTCGTGAAGCTGACCCTCGCACATGCGAAGGGCAGCAAATAGGGCCATGCCCTCGGCCGTTGTGGGTGTGAATGTACCGGAGAAGGGGTGGGGCGTTGTGGTGGGGATGTCAGTGATGTTGATTTGGGGAGGAAGGGGGTGGCTGGTGGTGATCCTGGTGCTTGCATCGAAAAGGTATGCCATATCGGTGTTTTGAAGCGTGATGGTGGTGGCTTGAATGATGTCGTTGGGATTATTGGGATTGGAGGAGGTAGGAGGGGGTGGGGTTCCTGACGGTGATGATGGTGATGATGGTGATGATGAGGTAGCTGTTCAAGTCGTGAATTTAATGAACTTGAACCACTTGCCACATTGGGTGACAGCTTGTTGATCGTGAGAGCGTTGATCAGGGTGGCAAGCTCATCAAGAGCAGGAAGCAGGGGGGTTTGGGCAGGAAGACCACGCTGAGTGGGATTTGTCTCCTTACTGGGAGCGACCTTTGACAGGTCAATCTGAGAGGGGTCGAATGGATGAACGCCCGTTTTTCAGAAAGCAGTTTTGATGAGATGAGGCGTGAGAATTTCAAGAAATGACCGGCTGAATATCTTGATGAAAGTTTTGCGCGACATTTCTAGATTCTCTTCACGTAACCACCGATCGCACTCCTTTCCTAGGTGGGTCTTGAGGGGGCCAAAGATGACAACGTCAAGGCCTTGATACACGTGGGTACCATGAGGGATGTAGCAAACGACGATGATGTTATGATCTCGGGCATATTGCAGGAAGTCGACTGTGTGATGTGAATTGTGGCCGTCGACCAGGAGGAGCTGGTATTCGTCAGGACTAGTGAGTTTCACCTTTGTTTCTTCGTCAAAGATCTTCATCCAAGCTGCGCCGATCTCCCCATTCGTCCATCCTTTTACTTGATAACCAACACTAGATGTGAGATGTGAGATCAAATGACATCACCAACATCAGCGGATCAAACATATTCACTTACTTCGGTTTCAGCTCAGTATCTGAGAGCCAGCTGCTCTGAAACGCCTGGCCCTTGAAGATAATGGTCGGAGCTGTGTACGTTCCGTCTGCACAAATTGTGACAAGCACAGTTGTGTTGTCGCGATTTCCCCCCTTTGCCTGATAAACAGGGCCCTTTTGATCCTGTGGCCCGAATACTTTCTCCCGCTCCGCTCCCTGATTCATGATCCCACATTCGTCAGCCCCATAGATATTATGAGGCTTGACATCATACTTGTCGAGCACACCCTTTAGCAGATCCCACCATGCCTCATTCGCCTCTGGAGTCATTGCTTTCCCGCGCTTGGTCTCAAGAGGTGATGACCGAGCGATCCGCAGCTCATCAAAATGGCAGGGCAGAAATCGGTAAGTCCAATTCCGTCCCACACCAGTTTCAGGAAAATCTCCCTGCAGATATTTTGAATGACAGATTTTATCGACGTGCTCTTTGACATGTCGGTGACTCAACGGGAAGGCACGTCCAGCCATCTCCAAAATGAATCTCACGACCTCGTCCTCTTCAGGAGGCGACAACCACATTTTGTCCATTACGAAAGCACGACGAGAGCGTTCACCCCTCACTCGGCGACCCAGAGTAGCGTAGGAGAGGTTTATACGCTCACCAGTCTCCTCGTAGTGAATATCCGAGACACGGATAGCGATCTTTCGAAGGCCGCAGGGCACATAACTGGTCTTGGGACCCCGAGCAAGCTCCTGTTCATCACGGTACATGTCAACTGCGATTTCGTAGAGATGCTCCTTTTTTGTCATCTCTTGATAGGCGGCAGCAGGAGCAGGGATTCGACGCTTTTGTTTATGAGTTTGTCAAGGCATGGCAGTGTGTTGTGGGGTTGAAATGGGCTGCTACTACAGTAGCACTTTATAGCTAAATTTAATCATTGAATATTTGTATTATAATAGCTGTAGGCATCGCAAATATGACTATTTCGCTCTCAATCTTGCGTCACGTATACCCCTACTTACCCTCAAAAAAATGGTACATGCTTCATATGCATGTGCTTGCGTGTTATTGCACAGTAGGCCAATACATTTTTGTGAAAGGCCATTTTCACACATTCCAATTTCATTGATTCATGTATATTAATCGACACAAACGACTTCGAGCCTCATGGCTTCGTATATACATGTGCCACTACGTATTAATGAAGACGCGTGCATAAGACCAAGTGCGCGTCCCTGTATACCTGCGCGCGCGCAGGCTTTCTACCTCACTGTGTCATGTTGTAGGGGTGTGTCACATGACGGTGAGACACTGTAAATGTTACAGTTGTTCGTGAAAACGACAGTTCAGTTCAACCCTACCCTAAGGGTAAATGATGGGCTGAATACCCTTCGTTTCATCTAGGGAATTGGAATCGCGTCACGTTGGTATATTTCAAATGAAACCCAACAACGAAAGCTAAATAGTATTGAAACAGATACGACAAGGGCATAAATTATGCAATGCAACTATTTTTATGCCTCCAGAATTTTGCTCAAAATGCGGCTTATTTGGTCATGCTACAAACCATTGTGGTTCGCGTCTCAACTGGGGAGGCAAATAATGAGATAGTGGTTACTAGAGACATTTCGACCCTACTTTGCCTGTATTTCATGCACACTCGGCAGTGGAATGAAGCGAAGCCGTCCGAGACGTGCCTGTGAAATGAAGAATTCAGTTGCCGACAGGGTGGCTGTGTCTCCACCAGCTCTCTCCTTTCAACCATCATGACCACAGCACGTTGTATCTGTAATTCACTCCTGCTTTTAGTCGTCGCCCTCATTTCACCTACATCTGCTCTGTCAATATGCAGCTCTGAATCCTTGATCAATGAGCAATATTACTTGAGGAAATCACCCTCCAATTGTGACTGTGATGGGATACGCGGACCTGCGGAGTTGATGCGTTGGATGCACGTTTCACGGTGAGTGAGCGTATTCCTTTTCTTCTCGCTATTCTGACGCTCTTTATCATTCCTTCTGTTGATTAAATATCGCTCAATGCTCAACCATTCTGTCTGAATCCATTGTCATGGTTGTCGCTGACCTCCTGTTTTGGCCTCGTCTCTTTATCCTCTCTGTCATTCCCTATTTCCTCTTCCTTTGTTTCGCATCGCTAACCTTATATCGCGTAGGAGGTGTCTTTGTACTTGCTACCCCAATCCCATCTGGCAGCATCTCTCCATCCGCTAGTCCCCACCGACTCGTGCCCGCCAAATTTATTCTTGCTCTCACACACGCCGCGTGTATACCTGTCATGGCTGACACGAGGATTGAAATGAATTCATCTCGTCCCTAATACGACGATCCGACATTTTCTCCTAAACCCTTTTGATATCGATCAACATACCCACTTGGATCTCCGTGCTGTGCTACTCGTTCAATCAGTCTGGTGCATTCCAGCCTATCATCCTCACTCCTTTGCTTTTGCATCTGGTTTGCTTGCGCGATTTTGCTACGATCACCTTGTACTGGTATGTATTTGTGCCTACGGATTGGACGCCTGCTTCGCTCCTAGTCATGTTGGCAGGCACGGTCGATTCAGAGAAGTCGAGGGTATATGCGCGATTGGAGGGTGAATTGGCGGCATTGAGGAAAGAAGCTTACCTTCGGTTAGTAGCTCATCTCTATCTCTTTTTTTATCAACTTGAATGACCCATTTCTGAACCTTCACTCACACTTCTCACCCATAGTCTCACCATGTTATTACCTTCCAACCTCACATCCCCTCTACCCCTTGCTCAACCGCGCTCTCAAACCCTCTTCCATTCGGCGATGCGGATCTGTCATTCGTCTTATACCTGTACCTCCGGTAGACCCCACCTGCTGCGTACACTTTCTCCCCATCAGTCACGTTAGCATCCATCATATTCAAACCCACCATGTCCGCCCTCTCGATGCTGTCGCTTTATCTCACATTTAATGGTTCAACACTGCTCCTGTAGTCTGTTTAGGACTATACTACGGAGGACGCATATCCACATCATTGTAGGGTCGGCACAAAGAGTGACGATGGATGACTAGGTCCGTGCTTGAGGAGCTTGTAAGTATAACCTTGTGCGCTGTTTCGTTATGATGTACTGATGCAACATCTCTTTCATCAGTTTTGCCAATCCGCATTCTGTCATTTTCTCGCCTGTGGAACGCTTGAGATCGCGATGGCTGTCAAGCGGATTTAAGGGATCGGGTTCACAGGTAGGTTTTCCGCTTTCCCATTGTTTTCCTTGATGATGACGAAGTTCACCATTACTTTCATTTCTTTCAGGCTTCTTTCCACCGATATACATGTTTCTCCTTGACACTCTCACCCACCCTCACCGATGGTGCTCACTAAGATGTCGAATCTACGCGACCTAGATCCAAGGCGAGACGGAGGAGACATTCAAGAAGGATGAGGTATTTTTAACCATGGAGCGACGGACACAGGTTCAGTCGTGTTGTACAACCCTCTTCCTCCAAACGATAGCATTATATTCCAGTGTCGCCAGAATTAATATTGCATGCAGCATATTCTGTAGAGCTCTGCGGCAAACCCATGGAGGAACATCTTCAAGGATGATACAATGTGACAAAGACGTCTTCCTTGCACTTTAAAATACCTCAGGGTATTATGAATGGAATGTATACTCGATTCAGATACATAAGTGACTTATATTGGTTATGTACATGGTTTAGGTCGCATACAAGACATTGACACTGCATCAGTACTTAGCATTGAAGGGCTCTGGGTCCAGGAATAGCGTAAGGCTTAAGACTGTTGTTCGGGACGCCTTTCGAGTCGTATATATTGATGATAATGCTCCTGGAAGAAAAACACCTCACATTATTGTTAAGACGTGATTGGATGACAAAATGAACTCACGGATCGTTAGAAGCATATGCGCCAGGGAAGGTCACTAAGTTGCTGCTTCCTGTGTTCGTCCCAGAACCCGTAACGTTGATTTGACCGCATTCAGCCTGGTGGAAAAAGAAACAGCAGTTATTGAAGTGTTGTGGTCACAAGCCAGACAGAAACCACTTACATAGAACTGAGCTCCACCGGCAGCATATGCAGAATGAAGGGCCAGAAGCTCAACGCGCATCAGGTATTGCCCAGGTGCAATACAAGTCGGCATGTCGAAGTATTGCCACCCTCCGTTATCTATCATATGGTCCACACCCCACTTTGCGGTGGAAGGGTCGAACCCGTCCTCGGAAATCTTGAACCATTGCAGACCATTAGTGCCTGTGGCAATGGCGTTATCAACCTTTGCGAGGTACACAGAAACAGGCCCTGCAAGCTGATGTTAGCCTCTGAGAAAGCCCAGGCTTGTGATAAATGTCGGAGAGATGCTTACCTTTGTGACTGGGAGAGATGGGATTGTCTCCGTCGTTTGGGTACTGAGCACCCCCAATGACGTGCCCCCACCATGCCCCGACTCGAGCACCGGCAGGAATGTCAACGATATTGCTGTCCCTGAATACAATATTCCTATTGCATGCGAGATCGGGATCGTTGACGTCTGTAATGGGCTATTCAATGGGAATAGTTACAGTTAGCTGGTCTCGAACACGGGAGGGGAGGTAGGTGCTCACACCGTCGTCAGTTGGTGCACGAACTGCTTTCAGCTGCCCTTGATCGACGCCGTTCACAGAGATTTTCTGTTAAATTGAATATGTTTGATCAGTTTATGACCACTGATAAGCGAAGTTGGGTCGAAACTGAGTGGCTGAATTACCCCGTACCTGAAATATAGTGTGTCCGTATGCCACTGAAACGAAGGCGAACAGTCCAGCGAACTTCATGTTGACAGTAAGGGTCAATGGAATCTGGGCTTCAATGGCTGGTTCAAGATCGAAACTGCAGCTTTTATGAACAGACATAACCGGGTCAACCCAAGTGATATGATGCGCAAGTTACGCCGCATCTTACAATGTTGCATGTGAGTCGTAGCGAGATTCTTCCCTGGTGAATGCTCTCAGGTCAGTGCCGCATACTTTTCGATGAAGACAAGCTTCTTTTCACTTTAGCATCTTCTTTTAATAAGTTATTCGTGTTCCGGTATTCGTTGACAAAGGGTAAGTGCAGTCAGTTGATCATGGAGTACAAGCTGAAAACACCGAATGATATCCATAATGAATTCTTTACGCAAACCAACTCAATTGAGAGGCGTCCTGTTAATGAATGATCCGATGATGCAAACGTTGGAGCATCACTGTCCACGAAGAACCATAGATTGGCGCATGTGTTCAGTACTACCGTCAGCTTCATCAAATTGAATCCCCTTGACAGGTTTCTCAAGGTGTTTATGCAATCAAGCTGTGGGTGGGCGCAGCTTGATGTTGGTGAACAGCCTGGTGGATAATCGGTTCGTAAGTTCACATCATTTCCTTCCCCTCAGTGCACAAGGTGACCGCCGCGTTCGGCAACAACCTGCTTCACACCAACCAACTTATCTCTGCGCGAGAATCTCGAACTAGGTCCCATTTTGTCTTAATCTCGTTTTCTTGTGGTATAAATGCAGCTGGACATGTATCTTTCTCATATCTAGTTTGGATCTGTTCCAAAGTCTTTGGCGTTGTCTTATTATCGCTACAACTCTGTACTTTTCATTGATATACTATCACAGACATCTCCAGCAAGGATCTGTGAAATTTCCGCTGCTAGTCAATTGCAGCCCGAGTGACACTGAAGGACCAAACTCTCCCTCTCGGTGCAACGAACACATCATGAATTCAAACGCAAATCACCATCGGTCCGAAATAAATACGTTCATTAAATTATAATAAATTAGATTTCTCGTAAATCGTCAATAAATGACTTCCTGCATTATCATAGCATCATGTCGCACACCCTGGACATCTACCCTGTACATCCTCCTCCGCAAGCCTCACAGTCCCATCCCTGACATTCCCAACACCGCCCACCCCCCCTCCCCCCTCGTATCTCCTACCTTCCTATTGCCTCTCCCCCTCCCCCTACCAGTCGTTCGCCCTCGCCCTCGTCCTCTCCTACTCCCTCCAACCTTCATACCACCCCTTGCAGAACCGCTAACCTCGGCGTCGGCCTCAGCTTCATCGTCCTCCTCATCCCACTTTTCCACAACCCTCCTCGCAACATAATGAAACACCTCCTCGACATTGAACCCCGTTTTCGCAGAAGTGAGAAACAAGGCGGGACCCCTGGCCGGTTGGTATGATGCGCCTGATGAGATAGTGCTCCCAAGTCTAGAATGCGCTGTGAGGGCGGAATTTGATGACGATGAGGACGGGTGAGCATGAGCTGCACGGGATGTAGATATCGAAGGCAGGGATAATGAGCTGCTGGATCCGAACATCATCAATCTCGCAGGAGTGATTGTAACCGCGCTCCCCGAGCTCTCACTCTCGTTCCCTGTCCCATTCCCTACCATATCTTTGTTCTGTTTGTCAACTTCAACATCTTTATCACCACCCACACTCGTCACACCTGTACTCGTACTCGTCCCCGACGTAGAAGACTGAGCCGTCGCCGTCGTAGTGGTACTACTCCCACTCACAGTGGTCGTTATCGCCAGCGGGGGTTGTGAAGCGCGTAGATGTCGGTATGAATCCTTCTTTGCATTCGTCAATGTTGTGGCTGCCGTCGTTGTCGATAAAATCCCCGCGAACGGCGTCGTAGACCCCGTCATCTCCCCATGAACCGTCAAATTCGTAAGTGTAGCCAACGAACTCGTTCGTCTCGGCTCACCACTCCCATTGGCTTCCTCAAGCCCATCCTCATTCCTCAAGCCCACGCTCGAGATCCGTCTCGAAACAATCCTGGAACCTGCCATTCCTGTCACTCCAAGCGAACTACTGCTGGCGCTCCTACTCCCGAACCCCAACCCATTCACAGACACCGACCGGGAACCAGAAGCAGAAATATCCGTGTGCGCGTCATACCACTCCCACTCTCCGCCCTCCGTCGTCACCGTCCCCACATCACTATACCTCGACGAGCCCGCAACACCACCAGCTTCACTCCACTTAACTGGCCCCAACCCCGCCTCAGAACTAAAGGACCCCACGCTCGCAGCAGGGGTATGATACGTGCTAAAGCCCGACATCGACCCGGAATGTGCGCTATTGAAGGTTCCCGTATAAAATGACTGAGGGTGCGCGAGGGAATGAGGGTGAGATCGCACTCTAGACAACGCGCGTGGTTCGATATGAACAGAGCGTGCTGTGAGACCTTTAATGAGGCGTTGAGAGGGTGAAGGTGAGAGAGAGGATGATGATGCTGTTGGATTCTGGGTCGGCGTAGGAGGTTGGACGCCAGCCTGCGATGAACTGGGTATCATCGTGATGGGTATCGTTGCGTTGAATGCTGAGCTGACGCTAGAAGTCGTTGAATGTACCAGTCCAACCCTCGTTAAAAGTCCATTCGGAAATGCGAATAACCTATTTTTCGTTAGCACTTCTGCTTTTGACGTTGGCGTCGTCTCCGTCGTCCCTGTAGAACCTTGATCGGGCATGAGGGTATGCTGAGACAACGACAGGTCCACTTCACACTCTCCTTCCACCTGGGCCTCCTCACCCACCACCCACTGCGCATCTTCATCATCAAGCGGCACCAACTCGCTCAAAAATCTCATCGCTTCGTCCCTGCTCACTCGGTCTGGATTCTCATCCTGACCCTCCGCTCCTCCCTCCACCACATCCACCTTGTTCCCCACCACAACCACACAGAATTTCGCCCTATCCTCATGCCTTACTGGAGCATGAGCGCAGAAATCGCTCCACCATTTCCTGAGCTTGTAGAGCGAGGATCGGTCGTTGACGTCGTACATAAGTATAACGGCGTCTGCACCTCTGAAAAATGCTGTGGAAAGGGATGAGAACCGTTCTTGGCCTGCGGTGTCCTGTCGGTGCTTGTCAGCAGAGAGTCCAGGAACATGAATAGCAGTATGAAGGCGCAAAGGCGCCATGAGAAGGTCAGAAATACAGTAATACACCAGTCCTTTATACACCGCCACTCCTTTATACACCAGCACAAAAAATCATTTTGCAAACCATTTAGACTCGGCTTCATGCACTTGGGGGTGTTTATATATTATTCTAAGTGTATATAATCTACTCAGATACTCACTTTTTGGAGGCCTTTCATGTAGCTTGAGTAGGGTGCCGAAACGATGGGATCAGCCAAGTGTGATTTCAGAGATTTTAAGGAGTATATCCTTCCTACTGCTCGCAGGAGGCCATTATATAGAATAATTTTCAGAGTGAAGGAAGTATATATATATTTGAGTGCATATGCCAAGTTTTGTTTATCCAGGGGCAAAATTGCGTCCAGAGATTAGAAAACAATTTTGGTTTATACAGATGGTGATATCTGACCCTGATGCTTGCCTCCTGTCACACGGGCAGAATTTGTCACTTTCCTTGCCAAAATTTGGCTTGTCACGCTATTGTGTCACACTGTATAAAGGACCGGTAACCATAAATTTCAAGTCCTCCGATTAACCTCGCCATTATAAGAGCATTATGGACTCTATCATCATATTTTTTGTACATATCGATGTATTCGATGTTCTAGTTTCATAATATATAGTTTTTGTCAAGTAGAAATTATGTGCAGAACATACAATGTGAATTTACCAAAAAGTGTATAAAGGACCGGTGTATTACTGTACACGATAAGAAACTCACCCATATCTGTAATACCAAATCCCCATTATCCGGACTTTGTATTGTTTTGGTGATAAAGTCAACGCCAATTGTAGGTCTATAACCTGTCGAAAAGCGTCCACTGATGTACTACGTAGATGTGCAGTATTTGTTATTTTGTTGAAATCGTGTCGTCGTAGTCATAGCGAGGCGTTGTCCACGGTGGATAAATGGTACGATATTCGGATTTCGCGTAGCACAGAGGTAATAAATCCAGGTTCAAAGGTTCATCACTGTTGGATTCACATTTAGAATTCATAATATGCATTAAAATGCTCACCTTTACGCGAAAACTCGTCTTACCAACCCCAGACGCTCCGACGATAACCAGTTTGATGGTCGGCATGACATGGGTTGGGGTCGGATTAATGCAATTTGCTGTGCCTAGTTCCTATTCTGCCTTTCAAGTTTCTCTGTATGATCCTCTAAATCAGTATATTTTATAAGCGCTTAAGCACTAAAGCGTAAGGAGGTTGAGTATCGCAAGCAACAGATAATTGTGGCGAGGAGAAAGGGAAGGAAGAGAAACGGCACAGCCACACCCGGCCTTTCCTTTTCGGATTCCCAGAGGTTGTTGATCCAGCAATGTGATTGGTGGATCAACAGCGACGCTTTTGGGATGCTTGGCGGGTTCGGCAGTTTGTGGGCGGTGAAGGGATGTGTCGGCGGATTACGAGGTGTGAGGTTTGTGAGCTGAGGGCGGGTTAGGTGGATAATCGGACAGTGGTAGCGACGGAGGTGATTGGAGTGTGATTGGCTTGGGGCAACACACAACCAATAACGAAGACGAAATATATTAGTTATCATCCAACTTGCAGGAAACAGTGGATAGTACAGAAGGGACGACAAGTTGACAGTCTGAGTGAGTCAAGGACGAATCACATACTCATCAGACATTCGAATAGCAACGTAGATTAATTCCAAAACAACCCACAAACACAAACATAACATGTCGACATGCAATATAGACTAGAAAATATATGAAAGCAGGACGAAAGCAAGGTGGAAAGCAACAAGAAAGCCAGGAAGAGCGACAAAACAGGACAAGAGAACACTGATAACTGGGAAGAAACAATACGCGAGAGAATGGGAGAAAAGACGCTGATCTACAAAACAAGGTCAAATGATTAGGATCGAGCAGCGGACCCATACAAATGAAGCAAGTTGAACGCACTGAAGTCATCAATCTTCATAATGTTTCCCCCAGCACTTCAAGAATTCTATAGCACGTGCCAATCTGCTGCGCTGAGCTCGGTCCCTTTCAATGGGAGATGGTGCTGCTTCAACTTGAGCTGAATGACGAATCATCGTGACTGAATCTGGCACTTGATTCGGAGACGATTCAGATACCGACTGGCTGGCTGGTGAAACGAGAGGGACTGAGGGAACATCAGGAGAAGTTTCTGTCCTAGGAGGGACTGCGGAGGAGGAGGGACGGGGCATCTGGATGGCAAATTTATATATACCTGACAAGGGCATCGAAACGAGCGGGTCATAGGGGAGAGGTTTCGGAGGTTCTCCAAAATCTTCAAGCTCCTTCTGAAATCGCGATAGGTCTTTCTCGACCTCTTCTAGACGCGAGCGACAACGAGACTGCAGCTGAGTATTAGTGCGTGTATTCGCCTCCTCCAAAGCCGATCGACAGTGCGCACGTTCCAGCTGCATGTTTTGAACTCGATCCTGCAGGTCAGTATAGACATTGACCGCAAATGGGCTTCGGCGGACATGATCATTAAATCGCACCAGCTTTTCGATTGCAAACGTTTCACCGCCACGTGAATGGCTGATAGCTTGATCCAGCACAGACAACGCTGAGGCATGTGTATTGTGAAATCTAATAATTTGAGAGCCGGTCGATATTAAAACCTAGTACAGCACATGGTTAATGCGCTTGTTGCGAAGAAGAACAGTACATGAACTTGAACGTACATACTTTCCAAATGTCTTCCTGTAATTGAATGAAATTCCTTTCGGCGCGCTGGGACGCACTTTCTCCCCATACGGTATTCCACATAGTGGTGACGATGGTGGTTTGATTTGCTGCTGTGATGCCTGTGAGAATTTGAAATGTTCTAAGGGCAAGTCGTTGACTTCCGGCTAACCGCGCAGGTGTGATAGGAGTCAAATATATAACTCGATTGAGGACTGTTCTGGCAAGGTTATCAAGAATCCCAAAAAACTCAGCACTGCAGCAAAATCCAATAATCAATATGTTCAGACTTACTTATTGTCCCGAAGCCACTTGGTCACCATAGAGACAATTGCCAGCTCCGAAATCTTTGCATCTGAAAACCCGGGCGAGTCTATAAGATATATAGGGAGATCATGGGTAGTGGCATTGTTGAGCCTGTATGCGGTTACCGATTGAGTGAAGCCATCCAAACCGCCACTAGAAATCTTGTGGGCGCCGTGCCATCCTAGGGTTTCTATGAACTACATATGGATAGGTCAATGACTGATGATCATGCGTACAGAATATAACTCACTCTACTCTTTCCAGCTCCAATTGGACCCATAATTCTATACCAGTTGTGCAAATTCAGGTTCTGGGATTCCAGGGTGCACTCACTTACTCACAACATGTTCCAGTGTTTGTCCGGCACCGAGTCAACTCTGTCAACAGATACGGGACCAGAGACTTTGATCGCTTTCAGCTCCGTTGATGAGCACCGCACCTTTATCCCCCTATTTTTCGATTTTTCTATGTTTTTCCGTGTATTTCCGTTCGCATCAGCGCATCGTTCACGCGCCGAGCGCTTTTGATTTCCGAATATTCGAGTATTTTCTTTTTATTTCCATCATTTTCTATTATTTTACCTATATCATGTACTTAGTTTACAGCCAATACAACACTCTTTCCGCCCTCGTATTTCGTGTTTCGTCTTCGTATCTCGTCTTCGTCTTCGTCTGGTGTCCGTGCACACCTTCGTCAGCGCTTATTTACATCATTTTCGTCGTCTTCGTCCTCCGTCGTTGTCTCATTTCACCTCACACTCACCTCACCTTCCACCTTCTCATTTCTCTCACATATCGACCCCACGAACTCGTACCGCGCGTCTCACCTTCCTTTTTCATCCACTTATCTCATCCCCCGGTCACATCTTCACCACCACTCACCTTTTTACTCAGATCTCCCCGCGCGCACATCATTTTGGAGCCCACCGCGAGGGGTCTTTTTGAGAAACCTCCCACTTGTCTTCATCATCACCATTGTTTTCACACATCCTTTCCTCATTATCATCAACCATCTCGACTCTCCGTTCGTCACCTGTTCTATCCGGCACTACCATCCCTTATTCGTCTCAGCGCTCGTCTTTCCACCGTCTTCGTCTCTGTCCCAGACCCCATCCTTTCATTTTCTTCGACTCGCAAGTGTCCCCTCAACGATGTTCATGCCAGCATCAGGTTCCGCATCAGCGCCTGTCTTCGATCCAGCCAAACCCCGCCAGCTTCTCCGGTATTTCGACACACTCGAGTTTCTCCTGTCACAAGCCAACGTTACCGACAATCTCGAGAAGATCAAGGCCGCCATTCGATATGTCGACTTCGATGTAAGCTATCTCTGGCGCTCAGCAACAGCATTCTCAGCTTCACCCGCCAATTACGAAGCATTCAAGCAAGAGATCATCAGCTTTTACCCTGATGCCGATATCAGCAATACGTTCACTATTGGTCAGCTCCTTAATCTCGTGTCTCAGACCCGCGAATCTGGCATCCACTCCGTCAGCGATGTCAGCGAGTATCACCGCCAGTTTACAACTATTGCTTCGTTTCTCAAGTCTCAAGGTCGCTTATCAGAGCTCGAAACGAATCGGGAGTTCGTTCGAGGCTTTCAGGACACGCTGTGGCAGCGCATTTCGGCTCGTTTACAGCTCACGCACCCAGATCACCACCCTGACGATCCATGGCCCGTTTCAGACGTTCAAAAGGCCACCTGCTTCGTTCTTCGTGGCACTAGCAGCACCTCCAGCACCTCCAGTATCGTCCCGCCTCCCCATTCGTCTGCTCAGTCTCCCTCTCAGCCCCTATCGTCGCTGGGAGCATTCCCAGTGAAGTCAGAGCCTGATCATGTCGCCCAGCTCACTTCCCTCGTTATGGAGACCGTCAAGGCGACTCATGCGCTTTTGGAAACATTTCAAGGCATTGCGGAACGCTCAGCAGCTTCGCTACCACTATTCAGTCCCCCCAAGACATGCAATTTCTGCGGCCGTGGCCATTTCATTCGAGATTGCGATTCAGTTATGGAGTATATTCGCCTCGGAAAGTGTAAGCGCAACCACGAGGGTAAGATCGTGCTTCCCTCTGGAGATTTCGTGCCTTCGTCAGTCCCCGGTAGGCTTCTCAGGGATCGAATTGACGAATATCATCGCCGGAACCCCAGCCAGTTCGTATCAGCTCACCTCCTTCAGCCGGTCATTGATCATCATCTCTGCAACGTCGTTCACCCTCCCCAGTTCGTTCTGTCTGTTTCAGATAGGATCGCAGCACTTGAGGCAGAGATCGTATCCCTCCGTTGTCTCTTAGGTGGCCCTTCAGCCCCTCCAGCCCTCTGTGCATGCACCAGCATTCGTCAGAACACCCAGACAATCTCAGAGCCACCAGTCGCTTCACTATCGCCCCCTCAGCCAGCGTCTCCCACTATCACTTCACTCTCCGCATCCATTACTCCCCAATCCCCTTCGTTTCGCGCCGTTCAGCCGAGCCGCCCCTCAGACACATCCAACGGTACCACCTCACGCTTCTCAGACGACACTACGATCATTTCACAGCCCCCATTCTCGCCTTCAGCGTCTCGTGTACCCCATCAGCCTGCTGTCGCCACCATTGCTTCGAATTCAACGCAAACTGCTCCCCCATCACTGCCAGCGGCCAGATATCGTCCTTCATCACCATTCCCACCCCGATATATCGCTACCGGCGTCACTCAGCAACCACTCGAGTATTTAGTAGCACCTGAATCACCAGCATTTCGACCCAACACACAGGGAGCCACAGCAGCCAGATCTGTCGCCTCGAATGGTGCAGACGCTTCGAGAATCGAGTCAACAGTTCCAGCGATCTTGCGTCTTTCCGTTCGCTCGTCATCCAGAGGAGGTAGTAGCCTAGAGGCTACAGCTTGGGGGTGGAAAGAGGGCGATGGCCCGAAGACCACTGCCCCACTTCCCAGGTCAAGAGCCAATGGTCGGATGAGGATGCGCCCCACCGTGACCAATGGCTCTCTACCCCTAGGCTACCACTCGAACCTGCACAGATGAGAGAGGGTACAATGGTTAACTTATATCTTATCACACCAAACCAAAATACCCTCATATCTAAGGGTGTGATTTGGTTGAGACTTTTTCAAGCAGAGAGGAGAGATGAACTCAGATGGTATTAGCCGTGAATCTTCTTCCCAGGTTAGAAGGAGAGGGTGGGTGGGAAAAGAAATTAAAAGGATAAAGATATAGAGAGCCGAGCGAGAGACGCTGAACCGGCGAGAAAGCGAGGCGGTAAAGATAATACAGATACAGAGTGGAATGGATGGCGAGTGTTGCGGCTCGCTCACGTGACCAAGAAGAGCGATCTGTGCGAGCACAGATCTTCTCAGTAACATAAGGCAGTGTTTCAAGCTCCCGTCGCCGAAAGTCGTTGTTTCATCAACCAACCTTTCCCCGAACTCGGTTTTATGAAGGTTTAGTTTTTATATTTTGCTTGATTTAGGACGGACCCCCTTCTATTCCTCATTTTCGCCAACATTCTGTTTAATGTATTGTTTATCTTTCAGTTTGCTTTATTCATCGTTTATCTTCGAGTCCTCTGGTAGCTATGTCTACATTCCTCTCCCACGCCGTCATCTCGATACTCGAACGCTCGTATTGTTCCATTCATTCATGCTTCGATGGTTCACGGACTACGGTTAAAGTTTGATTGGGATCTTTTTGATTTAGTACATCTTCTACCAACTTCCATCTTTGTTCATTTCATCTTGCCATTTGGTCGTTAATATCTTTTAGTATTTAGATTCAGTTATAGAACTAGTTCCGTTCTCTTCCTCTTCGCCTTGATTTTCGTCATTGATTATTATGTAGATTTATTTGGACATTTTTATCCATTATTCTCGCATGCTTCGAGTTCCGTTACTTCAGCCTCTTTACTTCGAGATTCGGCCCGTTTTGCTTTCGTTTCATTCTCCCGCATCTATTCTCGTATCTCGGAGTGACTGAGGACAGTCACAATTTCAGCAAGAGGGGAAGATGATGAGCACCGCACCTTTATCCCCCTATTTTTCAATTTTTCTATGTTTTTCCGTGTATTTCCGTTCGCATCAGCGCATCGTTCACGCGCCGAGCGCTTTTGATTTCCGAATATTCGAGTATTTTCTTTTTATTTCCATCATTTTCTATTATTTTACCTATATCATGTACTTAGTTTACAGCCAATACAACACTCTTTCCGCCCTCGTATTTCGTGTTTCGTCTTCGTATCTCGTCTTCGTCTTCGTCTGGTGTCCGTGCACACCTTCGTCAGCGCTTATTTACATCATTTTCGTCGTCTTCGTCCTCCGTCGTTGTCTCATTTCACCTCACACTCACCTCACCTTCCACCTTCTCATTTCTCTCACATATCGACCCCACGAACTCGTACCGCGCGTCTCACCTTCCTTTTTCATCCACTTATCTCATCCCCCGGTCACATCTTCACCACCACTCACCTTTTTACTCAGATCTCCCCGCGCGCACATCACCGTGACGCCTGCGTCCATCCTGCTCTGAGAGAAGGGATAAAGGGGAGGTGGTGTTAAGGGGGGCTGAGTGTTACCAACAACTGAGAAGAGGGAAGGTGAGAAGGAAAAAAGGATACACATGCATTTCGGTTGCCCCTCGGGCCATCCCCTGACATGTGTCTCGTGTATTCATTTTGACAGTGCTTTTGTTTCTGAAATCTCACGAAGAGTAAGGGTTGACGGTTGGAGGCAGAAATAGATCAAGGCAATGACAATGTGGGCGTTACGTATAAAACAACAACTTCCCATCTGGAAATCAACTTGTCCCTTGACTGGCCCAAGGTCTCGTCCTGTTATGCATCAACTTTATCGTGTGGTGGGCACATGATGAATTTCAAAGCGATATGACGATGGACTATGAGTAGTATGTGTAATGTAATAAAAACTAAAAAATATTTGTATGAAGGTTGAGCGAGTGTAAGCCCCTACCTAAACAGCGACGCAGTCGTGGGGGGACAAGTGAGAACCCTCGATGGTAGACAGGACACCGAGGGGAGAGATGGGGGTTCAAAACCATCAGGTTCCTTCTGAAACTAATCCAGAACGCCCTCTATTTCACGTCGCCACGATTTAAGTACAGTCGCAAGCCTGTTCCCCCTTTGAATTTCTGCCGTTTTTAGATTTGAATGAGTGGTTGTCCACGCCAATTGCAAGTGTTGAATTCGGTCCACAAGGCCAGGGTACACTTCTACCTCAAACAGCGTTTATTGAATTGCTTGTGAATCCTTGGTCATTTGTTTAAACGTGATGTAATTATAAACTTCAAAAGAAAAGGCTCGATCGCGAATCTCGTGAACCGACTCTTTGTGCTGTAAAACTTTACAATTTGAGCACTGACTTGGATGTAATCCTGGATACAAGTCGTCAGCACGGCACTGATACCAAACGGGCAGCCAGGATCTACTAGATATCAATCTGGAGCTGACAGTATGTCTTCCCAATATGGGCCTTGGGGTTTTCTGAATCCGTCTCATCTGTACCTGTGAGCGCTTGAATAGTTTTAGTACTTGCTTCAGGTACCCAGGCGACCGTATGCGCTGATGTGCGCGTGGGGATATCTGAGTGAAAGGGTGAGTGGTGGTGAAGGTGTGACTGGGGGATGAGATAGGTGGATGAAAAAGGAAGGTGAGACGCGCGGTACGAGTTCGTGGGGTCGATATGTGAGAGAAATGAGAAGGTGGGAAGGTGAAGTGAGTGTGAGGTGAAATGAGACGACAATGGAGGACGAAGACGACGAAAAACGACGAAATAAGCGCTGACGAAGGTGTACACGGACACCGGACGAAGACGGAGACGAAATACAGAGACGAAACACGAAATACGAGGGCGGAAAGAGACTTGTATTGGTTGTAAACGAAGTACATGATATATGTAAAATAATAGAAAATGATAGATATAGAAAGAAAATACTCGAATGCCATATACGGAAACCAAAAGCGCTCGGCGCGTGAACGATGCGCTGATGCGAATAGAAATAAATGGAAAATGGGAGAAAAACCGAAAAATAGGGGGATACCAGTGTGGTGCTCATCAGCGCTTTATGGGCGTAAAATAGAGGACATAGTTGAAATAATATTCTCTGTAGAGTAAACGTATATTTCAAGTAAAATTGGTTTGTCAATCGAAAGAAACCCGGAAAAAGACGAGACCAAAGGCCAACAGAGTACGTACCCATTTTGCACAACCTACTCTTTGAGCATCGATACGACGCCAATCTCTGGAACGTTTATATCTCCAAGGCCAGGGAAACTAGCATACATATCGATTCCTGACCAGTGGTGACACCGTCCGAGTAAACCCCTCCATACATATCACTCGATATTCTTTCAGATCCGTCAAGACCCAGCGCCTCAACGAGGGATCAAAACATCTGTTCCAATGTTAAATTTCAATCATTATAATTTGTCTACATAGCGAGAGCTCTTTCCGGCTCCCGTTGGACCCACTGACATGCGTAGTTGAATGTATTTCAACACGGGTATTACGGACATCACCATTGTGATGAGGTGGCGCCTCCACGTGCGGAACTGAAAGGGAGACTGCTTTAGTAACATTGGGTTATTTCTTTGGTTGGAGATATAATCGATGGTAGTTGACAAGCAACGCAGTTGACTCTCGAGATGCAATGTATATAGATGAAAGCCCAAACGAGCACTAATGAACGCCCAAACGAACACGGGGCGATGATAGGCAACAGATACGAACGTGACACAAAAAATATGAGTGGGAGAAGTCCTTGTATTTGTTGTAAACTATGTACATGCAATATGTAATCCATAGAAATCATGACAATCAAGAGCGTGCGACGCGTAAACGAGGCGCTGATGCGAATAGAAATCAACAAAATGGTAGAAAAATCGAAAAATAAGAGCTTCCTGCTCATCAGCATCAAACGAGCGTACCAGTGAGTGATATTGAGGAATTTGAACATGAGTGAAAGGCATAGTAGAAGTTGGATACAGAGTTGTTCTTGGTTCTTCGTGAGACCCCGTTGGGTGATACCTCGTCGCTTCGGGTTTTAAATACCATATATATCTTGGAGGAGATAAGATAAGACCAAGACTGAGGAGGGAGTATTTCAAATTACTTCAGCGCTGCTGGTAGGCTCCCCTAGCCCACTTGTGGTACTTCAAAGCTTCATAAGCGATGTTTTTGACAGTGAACACCGTCAGGGTGATCCCCTCCAACCTGGTGCTTGATATCCTCTGGGATCCATCAAGACCAATCGATAGACGGAGCACATCGACAGGTTGGCGCATCATTGGGTTCGCATACACCTAGAGGCCACCGTTGGGAGTGGGCACGGCAATCAATCACCATATTGTTATCTGATAAGTACACAGAAACACATATATATGTACATACAGTAGTAGGTTATTGATATGTGTGGTTACCTTGTTCTCCCTCATTAAGTCATATTTTCGACGTGTGCTTCCGCCCATGCAAATGGACCAGCTATCACATAGCTACTCATGTTGAACGGAACTTTATCTCGCAATGCTTTGTAATCAATGTTTTAATGATCTTCTGTGGGGTGTCAACGTTTCTCGGATCGGCAAGTCGCCATCATTACGCGTCCTCGGTTCCACTGGCGAATTTATTAGACCATAACCCAACTACATATGCTTGCTCAACTCCAAATCAGAGCATCGACATCGATAGTCTTGGCTAGAAGCGCACAGACCTTACCTCACCACCAACACTTGACCATCACACCACCCCTTATGGCGGTCTGGCATTGTTCAGCTCATCGGTCTGGATACTCCTGACGCATACATACCCAGCACCTAGCCGAGGAAGGCTGCTAGTTATCTCTCTCGCGAGATTATCGATTTCTGATCCGCGCTCGGGGACTTCATTCAATTTGAGACATTTAAATATCGGACATGGGTGTCAACGACTGACATCCATGTACATTTAATTTATCTCTCTGCTCCACCAGTTCAGGTACAAGTCAATTCTAACTTATCTTGTCCTTGAGCGAATGAAGGCTTCTCGCTCAGACGACTACGACCTGTTGTTGGTCAGTATTCATCTTGATTGGGCGTTGTCATTGGTAAGTTCCGAATTATGAATATATCACTTAGTGTACTGTAACTGTTAACTGGTACTAAACCATCACTTGTGCCATGAAGCGTTTTCTTTTCTCATGGATGTCTTGAATGCGACCCACTTCGCGGTTCCGATTGTAGCTTGGTCTATGTGCTGGGTGTGTAGCTATATACCCCATTTGACTGAAAATTAGCTAACGGAACGCATCATCATCGTGCTCCCTGTCTGATGTTCTTATACTTGTTCTCAAAGCTCTTGATACTGGTAACTATAAACATTGAGCCCTAATCCCGACACGTATTTTGTTCATCAGGTCCTTAAAGTCTGCGTTCCCATAGGAAATCAAATTCGATATCAAATTCGTGGTGAGGAGAGCCAGGACACACTCCCTGCTAATTATCCGCTCATGTCGCCCTCAGTTATGTTCATTCCACTTATCAAAGGTCATGATCATCACCCATCATCATTATTTTAAACATCTATCATCCCACTCCGCAGCCTGCATTTCGCCGAGAACACGCCCACATTCTTGCCCCGATCCGACGACTCGTAACATAAAGCGGTGCCATTTCCTATTTATACAACGTGCTAGCTTTCAAATCCGTTTTCGGAGTACGCCCATCCGATCCATCTCATATATAGGCCGATTGATTCTGCTGTCAGTTCTATCCTTCCTATACTCCCATCCTTCACATCAACTCGCCGATTTCTAGCATCATGACCATATCATCGCGTACGGCTCATACTGCCACAACTGCGTCGACTTCTTCCGAACCTCAGAAAGCACCTTCAACGTCGACGTTATCGTACAGGCACTTGAGCTACTCTGTTCGGACGACATCTGGGGAGAACAAAATGCTTATCGACGACATATCTGTCGATGTTAGAGCTGGAGAGTTGTTGGCCATTATGGTATGGATTTTATTTTACCGTTGGCACTAATATTTTGGGGAATATCCCTGCTCATTCATTCTGTAGGGTCCGTCTGGAGCGGGAAAGAGCACACTGTTGGATGTGATGGCATTTAGGAAGGATATGAAGGAGGGAGGTTCTGTGAGTGCGCTGACCGTCATTAATTTTGACATTGTATTCACGTTAGCATCAATAACAGGCCTACCTGAACGGCGTTGCGTTGACTAGGGCATCAATGCACAAAGTTTCCAACTTTGTCGAGCAAGAGGATGCCCTGCTCGGTGTTTTAACTGTCCGAGAGTCCATTACATATGCTTTGCGGCTACAGTGCGTACTAATTGTTCTCGCCCTCGTGTATAAAATAACGCTCTCCCCTAATGATGTGTTCTATTACCAGTCTTCCCCTTTTACCTCGGAAACAAGTCAAAGCCCGTGTAGACCGGGTGATCACAGCGCTCGGTCTATCTTCTTGCGCTGAACAGCAAATCGGGACGCCAATTTCTAGGGGCATCTCCGGTGGGCAAAAGAGGAGGGTTACCGCTGCTTGTGCGATGGTAACATTTCCGTATGTAGTCCTCCATTCTACGGTCAAATGCTTCTTCGGCTGATGTGACTCCCGTTACCCACCTATCTTTGTATCGCTTGATTGCTACTATAGGCGAATTCTCTTGCTTGACGAAGTTACATCTGGGGTATGTCGTTATTTGTCAACTTACCAATGACCAAGACTAATCTAATATGCTACTCAGCTGGATAGCACGTCTGCGCGTGAGGTTATCGCTGCCATATCTCGACTAACCCAGGCGGAAGGAATCATCGTTCTCGCGTCCATTCATCAACCTTCTCTCGAAACATTCTCCCAGTTCAGCAACGTCATTCTCCTTTCTGAAGGTAAAACATGTTATTCTGGACCAGTCGACGAGCTGGAAGCGTTCTTCGAGAGTTGGGGCCACCCAGTGGGAAGGTTTATCACGCCTGCTGACCATGCGATGAACTTCCTCAATACCGACTTTGTGCGTGGATCATCTGATGATGAAGGAACAGCCACAATGGAAAAAGGACCAGGGCAGACCAATAGAATTATTGACGAGTTTCGAGAGTTTTGGTTATCTCGTTCCGGGCGCACGCCACTCGCCGACCCCACTGCTTTGGGAAACCCAGACAGGAACACGACTATCTCGAGATTGGACTCTTCCTTCGATGCTGGTAAGGCCGGCCTCTTGGGAACCCTTTTTTGGAACACGATGGTTCTCTCTGAGCGTAGTGCTCTCAACTATTCTCGCAACCTTTTAGCTTATGGCGTCCGTATTGGGATGTACGCCGGTAAGTTTGCATCGTGTGTTGTGTCAAGTGACGGAGCTGACATATGAGCGATACTCAAGGGATGGGCTTCATGCTTGCGTGCGTACCTGTTGGCACGTTTTCGGGATAGACCATGTTGATTGACAGCTGTCTACTCATGCAGAACGATCTGGATTCGCCTAGGCACCAGGGATTCTACTATCAACGATCGCCTGTCAGTTCACTTCTACAGCGTCGCGTTTCTGGGTTTTGTAAGTCAAACTTGGCTAATATTAAAATAATAATCGCTCAAATTTTTCATCATAGATGTCCGTCGCTGGTATTCCTGCATGTTCGTTGTTTTGTCAATTGCTTATTCCGGATCATCATTGACCTCCGCACCCTTCTATAGTCCTCGAGGAACGTGCGGTGTACCTGAGAGAATCCAAAAATGGCCTCTACACAACCCTTCCATTCGTTCTATCTAACACGCTGGTCAACATTCCTTTCCTGTTTGTCTGCACCGTTGTCTTTACCCTAATTTGCTACTGGGCGATCGTAGGTTCATGTTTCGTTTTCGTCGTTTCAGCTAACCAGACGATCATTTTAGGGACTTCACCCTGGAGCGGCTGCGTTCTTCCGGTTCGTCGGCTTCCTGTTCCTTCCGTTGTTGGTTGCGGAGAGTCAGGCTGCTGTCGTTGCCTCGCTCCTCCCAGTATTTGTTGCTGCTCTGGCAATCGCGGCCTTGTAAGTGAAGTCTAGCTATCTTCCACTTTATTCAATGTAACTCTTTCGTAGCCTGAACGGTTTCTGGATGAGCGTAGGAGGTTACTTGTGAGTCTTATGTCCATGGTATACCTCCGACAATGAATTCTCATACTGCATTGCTCTAGCATCAAAGCGCGGTCGCTGCCTCGCTTCTGGTACTTTAGCTTCCACTTCATGGATTTCCAGAAATACGCTTTCGAGCTCTTAACAAATGTACGAAGCGAATGCTTTCTATCCCGTTCAGAACTTAACATATCTCCTGTTCAGTCGGACTTCCGTGGCCTTAACTTCAGCTGCGAAACCCAGCCTAGTGCGCCTACCCTTCTTCCACCCCAGAGAAGTGTACCGTATCCGGAGAGAACGTTCTCTCATACCTCGAAATTGGCTCCATCTCGTATGAAAAATGGAGCGGAATCCTTATCAGCATTTTCGTGATCTATCGAGTCGGGTAAGTGAAACGCGCACATCCTTCAATATCAATGACAGACACTGATGGTTTCAACAGGCTTTATTTCGCTCTTAAGATCAAGCGAACGTGAAGTGTCGAGGGTTATAAACAGTTCTGTGGGTTTGGGGCTATCCGTCAATTATCCATTTATCATGATTTATGAGACGAAACGAGTGCGCGATGTCCTGTCTGTATCCTATGCAGTAATGTTACCTTAATCTTTAACGAAGTGTTTAATTCTGTTGTCGCTTTTACCTGACACCAGCACCATACCGACTCCCTTAAGCCCGAGTGATAGATTCTGTCTGCCAAGATCATGGTGTACCTCACACATACAAAACCCTTGAGGACATCGGAAACAGTACGCACCTGGGGTTAGCTAACACGAGCTGCTAGTATCACCAACATTTGATTAGTATTCCGTAATGATAACAATTTCAATGATTTCTAGACTCTAGTTGCTGCGAGGAGATAGTGAGGGTCGTGAGTTCGGAAGTGGGTCGATTCCGTGACTCCGAGAGACCTGAGCGCTCGGTCGTTTGACTATTCATACACCGATTGGTATTGTACATTTCATCGGATTCAAACACCCTGTGTCGGAACTGAAATTTTGTACCGGGATGGGCTCAGTTGAAACAGATTTACATCGTTCATTCCTGACGGTGATCCAGCAGGGGGTCATCGGGTAACGCTGGTATGCTCTTCTGAATGGATAGTGGTTAATTGGCACCTATAAGCGACTGATAATAAGCATATAATACCCTCTGAGTCCAAGGTATCTCATGTAGATTCAATGTTCGGCTGTATATCCACAAAAGCGCATGGCAAGGTTACAAACTCGTCCAGAAGTGTATTTGCGATGAAAAGGAATGAGGTATCTCGACCTGCAGGCGTGCTAAGTATGCTCGCTGTGTGTTACTAACACTAGTATAAATTAAGACCAGCAGCCATAAGCCAGGCTGAGTCCACATCCTGGTCTGATTGCGACTTGATGTACAACAGAAGCAAAGGCAGTTACGATTTATGAACGAGATGGCGAAAATAAGTGAGACGCACCAAGCGTACCCGGAAGTCCTTCACCAAGACACGGATTCAGTTGGCTATATCAGTTCACGACACACAAGTTAGCATGAGGAGGTGAATGAAGGAAACCGAGGGGAAGACACGTACAGGATCAGCGACTTGGATTGTTGAAAGACGTTCTGGTCCTAAAACACAACTCTTAAACGAAAAACTTTGTGGATGAGATGTACGCACAGGTCTCCCATATCTTATGATAATAGTCCCATCCGGCGACATGGAAGATTCGAGGAAAAATACCTGTTCATCATTAATGAAAACCAGCGAAAAAAAATCGCTTAAAAAAGGAGTGAAAAAACGCCTGAAGAGCGAAGATGTAAAAAGGACTGAAAAACGCGTAGAAAGGATTGAAAAAGCACATTGTACCCTTGAAAAACAACCGCGAAGATGGGCCAGGGATATAATAGATATCCGACTTGTCCAAAGACAACGAAGCTTCCACAGAGCCCATGTTGCAAGGGTTATCTCAGCGTGTTTGATCACGACGTGCATGGTCATTGTGGGCTGATGAAAAGTAAAAGAAAGGAGTGAAAAGCAACGGAGTGTGTGTGTGAAAAAGAGTGGTCAGGATACTGACCCAGTGGCAGAGATCGTTTGTTGATCGCCTGGCTTCGGAAGAAAGGGCAGTGGGCTAGACTCTTGTTCAAGGATATACCACCGGGTAAGATTTCAGTCAACGACAACCCCATCCCCAACGTATATATATGCGTGTTTGGATGCATACCTCGCGGTACCCCACCCATCCATCAATTTCCTGCTAATGAGTAGATCATCAGGCATCGTCTACATAACCGAACCCCCTTGACGCAATACACAGACCAGGTATACCCAAGTGAACTTGAGCAGGACGAGATGGACGCGACAATCTCCGTCGACTAAGCGAGTTGCTTAAATTCAAATTTCCAACGCGTGCCGCCAGCTTCTCAGTGTTGTGGACGATATGGCCCCCGGTGAAGCACATGCCAATGTAATTGACAAGCGCGAATCTAAGGTACGCGACAAGGATTTCCCAAAAATTTGCTCGTGGCTAGAATTGAAACTGAAACTGTAGGGCGAGGTAAAATCAGCTCGAGTGTAATATAAGTCAACTTACGACTGACCAAATTGAAGTTCACCATCGCTCTCAGCTCTTCAAAAGCCTAGGATGAAGATGATGATGCAGCATTTGACAAACCACCGTTCTGCGAGATCCATACTGCCATTGGGGTTCTTGGCACATACCGCTCACAAAGTTTATGCTGGAATACAAAAAAAAAAAAACTTGACAGATGATACAGAATCAAGGTTGAAAACGAAGAGAAACAGTGAACACGGTGCCAGCGAGGGACAACGGTGGTGCGCTGGTAATGAGGGAAGGAGAGTGGTGACGCGGTGGCGGGCTTGGCTGGTTGCAATGATAATTCACACGGCATGACTAACACCTCTACCTAGCGTCCCTCTCCTTCTTCACGCTTGAGGTACACCTGCTTCATTCGGCGGGTTGGAGGAAAGAGAGAAATTGAATTTACATGACGGGATATGGGTTTTCGATGCTTGTCAGGTCGTGCAGGCTTTATTTTTCTCCATTATGGTAATGAATCTATAGCCACTATAATGTAACGTAGAATGGAAAGAATAGGACAAAAGCTGGTCGCAATATCGGGTTTCGAGAGCCCGTAACTTGCCTTTAGCACCAGAAGTTCCGACTTAATGAGATTCATACCTCGTCCTAAGATGAGTGTCATGACAATCGAACGCCGTATTACTACTCCTTCCTAGACCTCAAAAAAAGAAAGCAAATTCGACAACAGTATATATAACCCAAGCTCTACACCTCGCAGTCACAAATCCTTCGCGGGTCGATACTTACCCCATAGCGCTGGCCGCTTTACTTGAATTCTTCCAAATGAGCCTTCTAACAAAACTCGTCTCCAACCAACAATATATAATCACCCTCATAGCATTCTTGTTCATCAGACAGGTGACATCATCACCTCTCCCTCTCCCCAGCCTCACCTCTCCTCAAATCCACGACCCAAAAACTATTCATCAACGTGATCAAGACCCGCCTCCCTCAGGCTTTCGACACATATCCATCCCGTCCTCAAGCCAAAACCGCCCGCTCCCTCCTCCTCCTCCCCCTCAAGTCAACTATGTCCCAATTGGAGTAAAACACGGTAAAATTCGTGCTCCAATCCCACCCCTTCGCAGCGCGAGCTTTGGGCCTGATGCGAACGAAAGAACAAGATATGTATCATCAGGCTCAAGCCGCGACCCACTCCGCCATCAATCCGATGTAGGGAGTACGTCTAGATCTGGGTCCAAATACCCCTCTGGTCCTCCACCCAGTCACAACACAGTAAATGCTGCTCGGCCTATTCCAGATTACGAATACGGAGAAGGTCCGGTCCCTAGTGGGAGCAAACGTCCTTCTGGATCAGATTCTCGTCAGGCTCATTCCTCCACTCAACACACCGCGCAAGACGTTCCTCCACCTCCTTCCACAAATGACAATAGATATAAAGGTACAGCAACGCACTTTGCGCGTCCCCCAATTGGCCCAGAAGAGGAGCAAAAGCTACCAGGCGCACGGAGGCTGCAATATTAACTCGCTTCATACCAGAGATGATACATATTCCAGGATATTATTACTTATATACATGCACCCCTACTTCAAGATCACAGACGCTGTAAGATGGGCATATGTCGATATTTATGCAGCTACCTTGACCCTCAGAGGCATACACGGCTTCGACCTATCCCCACTTGCGAGGACGGGGATCGTCACACCTGTCATCTGCCATGAGATCTCTTCGTTGGCTAGTGAGAACTCGAAGCGCGATATGAGCGTGGCTAGGACTGCTTCTGTGGGTGAAATGAAAAGTCAGACAATGACGGTATGTAAGCCATGATGAAAGGAGGTAGGTACGTACTCATCTCGAGTTGCGAGAATTTGAAACCACTGCCGAAAATCCATCAGCCGTCAGTTCATCAATGTCAAAAATAAAAAGTTTCAACGCACATGCAAGCCCTACCACCTGCCCCAAACGTCATCCTATAATGCGTTATTCTCGAACAGCTTCATATCGAACCGAATGAAAACTCACAAATGCGAATAAATCCCTGGAATCTTCGCACCCACCACCTCATCCCTCATCGTTCCCATCCATCGCTCCGGTTTCCACTCATCGGCGTCGTCGCCCCATATCTCCACATTCCTAACCATCACAATACAATAAATCACAATCAAGGTCAATCGATGAAATCCCGGTACGAGGGAGACCACCAGGATAAAGTTAACTGGTGATAACGTGAACGCACCTATTCGACCCCATAAGGCTGAGAATACACTTCGTCCCCTTCGGAACCATAATCTCCGACGTCTTCTCTCCCGATGTGAGCGTAATCGGATTGGAGAGCGGTAAGACGATATCGTGGATAGGTTGTCGGATCATCTGGCTGATGGGTGCGTACCTATCACGGCCATGACGTTATATCATAAGAGTCCATAGAGGTACAGATGCAAGGCAATGAAAGGGGTACTCACAACCTCAAAGTCTCCCTACACACCGCATCCAAGAACGGCAAGCTCACGAGCTCATCATACGGCACATCACCATCCGCCTTCATCCTCGCCTCACGGATCTCCACTCGCAACTTCGATTGCGCCTCAGGGTACTGCGCGAGTAACCATAAAGTCCGCGAGAGCGCGTTCGAGGTTGTGTCCATGCCTGCAAATGTGAAAGTTCTACGAGGGAAATCATAAGCTGAGAACAGAACACCGCACGATGGAGGTAGAGGAACAGGACATACGAAATCTGCCCATATATCTCATCCTCGTCCAGCCTGTCTTCATCATCCGCCTCCATATTCTGCTTCACTAAATCCTCATCAGCATTCCAATGACCAATACCCACACGGTGCAGAACACGGCTCAACCAAACACTCACTCAAAATACTCAGAATATCCTTCCCCCTCCCCACCTGCTCCCTCACCTTCTCCTCTCCCTCCATCAACGCTTGTTTCTTCCCCTGATAGATGCTCAAACTCGTCTGATGCAGTTCGTCCACCAGATCTCTCAGCTTTCGCAGGGCAGGGATGGGTAGGTATGTTATTGCCCAGTGCCTGAACGCGGGGGTGCCTATTTTGAGAGCTGGTTTGAGGAAGTAGGTGCGTAAGAGGACGAGAGAGAATGAGGTGGGACTGAGGTAAGGATTGCGGTGGGGTGGGGTTAGTAAACAGACTTGGAGAAGGTGGTGCGAGGGAGGAGGCGTACACTAGTAGCTTTAATGCAGAGCTATAACAGTGCTCGTTGTATTCTTCTGATAGATCATCAAACGAATGTCCGAATCCGCTTTGACCGATTAGTTCGAGCGCTGTACGACCCATCCAAAAGACCATGTCGATCTATTCCACCGAGTGAGTACGTGCGCTCAGATAGGCATGGGGAAGGGCGTACCTCCTTGGGTTCATTCTTCACTTGATTAAACAACGAATTTTCCAACTAAACCCGCCGCAAAACCCATAAGTAGACGATATAGGTATTATAGCACCCTTCACAAAACGAGTGGTCCAACACACCTTATGCGTAATCTCATAAAATGTCGGTATCATATCCCGCATATGATTAATCGAAAATACTGGGTTCAGCAATTTCCTCTGTTTCTTATGATGGTCACCTTCAAGTACATTTCAATCAAATAACCCTGATGGCGATAGTTTAAGCAAGTTGAAACGATGAACGTACCCAATGTCCCAAGCAGCGCATTTCCAAAGAACAGCTTCAACATCCTTCATAATTCCAGGGTCAACCCAAGGCAACAGTGAAGAATGCCAAGCAGGGAAACACATACTGAAGTGCACTTTCAGATTGTTGAAACACGCTTTGGTCCTTAACTAACATATGGTGCATCGCTTTAGGATCGTACGTGTAAAGGATGTTTTCCTGCCCAACGTGTTAGGTTAGAATGAAAGATAGTGATAGGAAGGGAGGAGGAAGACGTACCCCAAATGGGCCTTTGAGCTTTGTAGTGCTTCCATCTTGAATTCAAATCACCTCGTCAGTGCCAGAGTCGAAGGACTCATAAGACCAGAGCGACGTACATGTTTTCCAAAGATTCTGATGATATTCCCATCCATCAACGTTGAACAACCGAGTTAAGACACCTCAATGTTAAACAACACACACAATGGCATCGCATCATCAGCCTGATCCCCGCACCTATCAAGTACAACATCGAGAACTTACCTTTAAAAAACGACTCGCCAGGTGGACCAGGCACATAATCCAAATCACTCCTCGCAAATACCCTTCTGAATACCCTCCATAGTCCCACTGAAACAGCATATATCACCGCAGCCTGAATTGCAACGTGCATTGTTGACAAAAAAAAAAAAAAAGGACTTTAACGAAATGAAGGAGGAGGCAAGTGTAAGAAAGTTAAAAGGAACCAAAACCGGTCCCACTCACCCCGGCATTCCGCATCTTATATATTTCCTCCCAGTCCCAGCCTTCGTATATTTATGAGAACAACATCCCATCCTGATTCTTCTATAGGACCAGTGAATCGCCGTCATACCGCCCTGGTTCTAAATCCCAAAAATCTAGATTAAGCAATAAATACCTCGCTGCGCGTTCTAGAAGACGAAGCATGTCTTTGTTTGGGTGTTAGAAGGTTCCCACTCATCCGTGCGCGGACGCATGACATAGCAGATCGTACGTTAGCACGGGGGTGGGATCCGTGGGTTTGTATTGATTTTACTTGTAATGAGAGTTAGATAGGTGGAGGCGGTGAAGGGGATGACGATCGTGGTATGATGTACAGTGTCACGGGTTACGGAGGATTGTCTCAAGCCATGCCAAGACTGAATAGATAGTGGGAGATGTGAAACGAAGTTGACCGACGTCGCTCGTAGATGTAATAGTCTTAATTCACACACAGTCATTTATGACTTCGTAATCTTCTCTTTGAGGCCGATACGCGTTTTATAGTCTCGGTGAGCCAAGGTTGAAAGCAAAATACGACGAGCGCTCAAATATGAAGCGTTAACCGACGCTGGCTTGGCGCCTTCAACGCTTCAACGCTTGGCCGAGGTGATAGATAGTCTAAGCGTTGAATTTCGAATTCATCGTATCTTCAAGATCTTCACCCCACCCATCGGTGGCTCAACTCAATCCATGATATCATTCTAACCCCGCATTGCATGGTGTAATACTAAAGTACTAAGTACTAATCACCTATACATCATCAGCAGCGCGTTATTACCGCATCTCGGGCCGTGCAGAAGACCCACACCAAGCCTGAATAATCACTCTCGCGATACCACTTACTAAATTCTAGGATAGAAGACGCTCAAGAATGAAGAGAAACTAAACCGAAAGGCAGTCTAAACCCGAAGCAGGCAAAAAGAACAAGTTTGAGGGAGGATGACAATGATGCGGTATTCTGAAACGGATCATGCCTGAGACTCATTGGATGCGGCTGTATGCACGACTTCCGATTGAGGCCCCATCCCAGACTCATGCACATACGGTTGTATGCTTTAATCCTCATAGATAAATTTGAGCATGGTTGTTTGATGCATGATTGCAGTTCATGGCTATGCGGTATGCAAACAGTCGGAAGACTACATGTATTAAACGCGAATCGCTAAGGTGTTGGATGAAATAGAATTGGAACGAGCGGGGTAAGTGGAGGACCGGTTAGACATTTGGGGTCTGGACCTGCCTCATTGTGTATAACGTACTTATTTATAGCAATAAAAAAAAAGTCGAGTTGGTATTCGTAACAACCCACTTGAAGCTGGGTCACGATGAACAGATGCGGATAAATGCCAGTCCCACGCCCCATCTGGTGACATGGTTCTCTGTCACTGACAAAAGTGCCGAAATGATGGGGAAACGATATTGCGGAACAAGAGGCAGGTAAGAAAATGGAGCCGAGATTCCAATATTCACGCCACCAATTCCCCCTGTATCCGAGAGGTTTAGCCAGACTGGGATGCGTATGGGGTCTGGATATTCGAATCATTGCAGAAAGTATGAAGTACATCATAGCCGCAGAAGGATACGGTGACTGCTGGACTATTAGGGAGATACCGAAGGAATTCCATGGACCTGCCCAGAGGGTATCGAAGAACAAGATGGCACGAGGACACCCCGATGTTTGAGAATCATCATGCGTACGGTGCCAAACATCCACCTTTGATAACTTATCCTTCGCTTCGGCAAGAAGAAGGCCAAGGAAAGGGGATATATATTTATAAATGAAGCGGGGAGAGAGGGATAAATACAAACCTCATACCTTATCGCCCTTGTTCCTTGATACCTCCTCCACCCGCTGTATCCTCGTCAAGATGGAATTCGATGACAAGCTAAAGATCGTCCTTAGCTCACTATCCTCGCATCTTTTCTACAAGGCATATAACCCACCTCATGCTCCTATGGACTCCAATGTCCGGAACAGAGAAGTTAAAGGCGCGTTTACAACCAACACATCTCAGTGGTTTTCAATCATGAAATCGGTAGGTCGAGAATTGCCCACCATATTATCCGAGTTTGACAAACAACTGTGTTTAGCACCTGCAGCTCCTCCTCGGTCTCGCCGAAATCAGCTTGATTCTCACGAAACACTACCCTTCATCGTCGCTCTCTTCTCTCGCACGAAAACTATTCCTCTTCAAAAGTGGAGACGCTAACCGGCTCCACTTGACCCACGCCCACACCATCGGGGGCCTCCTCATCATAGCTGGAGGCTGCATCCGCGTGCAGGCCATGCGGACTCTTGGAAAATTCTTCAGCTTTCAGGTCGGAATACAAAAGAATCACCACCTCATCACACACGGCTTATACTCCGTCGTTCGACACCCTTCGTATATGGGGATGCTATTCACGCATGTTGGGTACTTGTTGTGGCATCTTACCCCCGGCTCTTGGGTTCGAGAGAGTGGCTTGATGAACTCGACGGTTGGGATGTTGGTGGTTGCTGCATATGTGGCGTTTATTATGGGTGCGGCATATGCGATTACGATTGCGAGGATGAGGCAAGAGGATAAGGTGATTCAATCGCAGTTTGGGAAGGAGTGGGAGGAGTGGGCGAAGAGGGTTCCCTATAAAATTATGCCTGGGATATATTGATTCGAGGTGCAATGTATGTATCCTTCAGATATGACACAAGGCTTATTGTAAAATCATTTTTGGTGCACGATGAAGTAATCCGAGCAATGAGTTCTGTACATTGCGTACCTTGCTGATCGCTTCATCCAGAAGACTTTCATTCATTGCGGCATTTAAGCGACTGAATCGTCGATTATTGAATTGGAAATGTATTCTAGCTGTAAATCTGATATCGTTATCAAGATATTTGATACACGTCTACAAATATGAAGCACTTCAAATGGTTTTATTCAATAGGCATGGCATGGGGTCATGTCGGACCCGAACCGAAAAACCAACCCCAATCCGACAACCCGGAAAACTTCTTCGGGTTGCACGATTTTCAACTCCTTATTTTGACGCTCGCATAACAGGTCAGGGTACAAAATATAATTAGTTTGATTCAGAGATGGCGTCACAACTACAGGCTGATGAAGGGGAATTGACAAGCTAAGGTCATTATAAGGTCTATCTATTATACGAACAATACATTTCGAGATTCTGGGATCATATATATAGACTAAATCTAATTAAACATTAGTAAACGCCAGGCATCACTTTGTATGGGACCCTCCTCGCCCACTCTTCCCACTCCTTCCCAAACGTCTGCTGAATAACCTTGTCCTCCTGCTTCATCCTCGCAATCGTGACCATATAGAAGGTGCAAACGATGAAGCCAAAGTAAGCAGCCACAAGCACAGTCCCCAACGTCGAGCTCAGCAGTCCAGACTCTCGAACCCACGACCCAGGTGTGAGGTTCCACAAGAGCGATCCGATGTGCGTCATCTGCATACCCATGTAAGCGGGATGTCGAACGACGGAGTATAGGCCGTGGGTGATGAGGTGATGGTCCTTTTGAATACCCACTTGAAACCGGAAGAATTTGCCAAGTGCGTTGATTGCCGAAATGCGGATGGCGCCCCCGATAATCATCAACACTCCTCCAATGGTGTGAAGAGGTGTAAGTTCAAAACGGTTCAGGTTTCCTCCGTCGAAGAGGAAGAGGTATTGAATGACATGGCTGAAAGGAATATACGGGCAGATTTTATTGAGTAGGAGAGTAATTTCTGCGAGACCTATCAGGAGTTGCGCTGTCTGTTAATCATCGTGAGACATGACACAAAATTCTAGCCCATACATTTATCACCTACCGCTTTAACGATGACCATGTGGTGCGTCCAAAACCTGTTCTCCATTGTAACCTTGTTGAAGTTCTCGTCGCGTTGACTGGCGTCCATGGGGACATGTCGGGGCGTAAAGGCCTGGTAGAAAAGATACGAGGCGAGCCCCGAAAGAATAACCTTGAGAGAGTCGTTGGCGTTCATGACGGTCATAAGGTGGAATAGCAAGGCAGCTATATAATAGCAACTGAAAGGAAGGGAGATTGAAGTGAATTGCAGAAGACCCTCAACTATGAGCTGGCTTAAATATGTTTTCTGTCTGTATTCCGTTATTTTGCTTCATCTTACGATAGAGTGGCGATGGTCTTGTCTCGCCGGCAACTCAACAAACTCTTGACGGCTAACATAGTAACAAATTCGTTTACCCTCCAGGGTTGCCACTTTGTCACGTTAAAGCTGGGCGTTTAGTCTAAATTTCAATCCCTTTGTAAAGAAGATTTGCGTTTCTTGAAAGGGGGGCGTTGTACTTCCGAATAAACAGCGGTGGCTCGCCTCCTCGCACGTATACTGTCGGAACTCTTGAACCACTGTAATTCTCCTGGAATCCACGACCGTATTGCGCTTCTCTAGCTCACCGCCTTATCGGCCTTCAGCAGAGATTCGAAACGTGCTTTTTACGTCTCCTAGTCTGGGAGTATGACTATCCGAGTAATCTTGTCATGACGTGAATGGCAAGCGGCACTACTCCTCTTACTAAAACAGCTTAGCGGTGATCATCTAACACAATTTTTACTCTAGCACCTTCGGGCCACGCTAGATTGCCATGTGGCAACATTAATTTTATCGGTAGCGGGAGGTCGGAGTGGTCTAAAATAGGCGGAAAGTTAAAAGTTCCCCATAGATTCCCCATTCAATTCGTTACACTCCACTGATTGACACGACGCCTACCCAGATACGCTTGACGTTTAGAGAACTGGTGGAGCTGTCCTTTAGACATATAGCAGTTTGGTACGCCCATAGTGTCCGTGACAACGAGCCTATGTTGACTCGTTCTTGTCGGGTTCTTGTAAAAAAGCTTCTACCAAGTACTAGCGTTGCCTAAAGAATATTTACGTATATAAATTAAAGCAGGGTCGATGTGGATACTAGCCGCACCCACAACTCTCTGATAAGCCTTCCAGTTGACCCATTATTCCACCTGATCCCCAATGATAAGTATTGGAACTGGCAACGGTTGAGGCATCCGAGGGAGGAACACCTTGAAGTCGCATCTCCCTGCTCAGTGGAGACGATGATAATCACCTCCATCATGGAACTCAATTGCCTACCTGTTTATTCTTATCACTTCCCCGTCCGCCTGTAGCCACCATCGTCGATTGCTACACAACGCCGAAATGGCGACACCAATACTGGCATGGGATTCCCTTGAGGAATCAGTTGCTCCAGCAATCTCCATGCTCTCAGCCTGGACATAACGGTAGTGGTACCGCTCTATCATCCTATCCCCTAATTCGGAACCAAGAAATAGAGTTAGGGATTATTTATAAACTGTGAGTACATACCCACGTGGAGAGTTGGAAACAATTATAACAGGAAGTGGTGTGAATAAAAGAAGCTAAATTAGATAGGACTGCAAGTACATATAAATGGCCAAGCTGCGCCTGAAAGAGCTTTATTCATCCCTCCCTATTCTGTGTACCGTACTGTCATAACCATGATACAACTTCTTCTTGAATGCGTGGCAATCTACATATCGTATCGGGTGCTTTGGAAGGTGCTGCGTCCCACATCTGATCTCGGTCGTGTCCCTGGACCTCCCCCAGAGTCGTTTTTGAAGGGTGCGCCTCCTTGGAGTTATTTACCTCCATGTTCTTAATAAAACCTCTATTTAGGTGTCTTTCCTCGACTATTTGATGTAAATGGGTGGGGGTACCATCGCATGCTTCGGGAAACATGTGAAAATCCTCTTGTCCTGCAGCGACAGATATATTCTAATACTAACATACCTTCTTGTCTATCAGATGGTGGCGTCTTCAACGCCAAAGGAGTTCTCGGCGTGAGTTGACCTCCTATCTGGGTTACCCGTCAATGACCATCAGGAAACCGCATCCAGGAAAACCTGTTATATACATTTGACCCCAAGGTTTTGCACCATATCTTAGTCAAGGTCATTCAATTCCATTATCAACGTACTGGTCCCCATTCCTTAATTCGGCTGTGTGAAGGATCAAAATGTGTTCCGAAAGGCAAATATCAATATCCTGTACGTGCCTTCTACAGCTACCTTGTATTTGCCATTTTGCGGACTCGTTTACATCCCAGTTCAACGAGGCTCATATTTGGAAAAGGCCTTCTTGGCACTGTTGGTGAGTTCCTCACACCAGATCGACCGCGGTTCAGCGTCCGTTGACCACAACCTTGTCCTTAGGTGACCACCACAAGAAGCAGCGGAAGTCTCTAAATCCAGTATTCTCAATCGCGCACATGCGTCAGATGGGTTTGTATTACATTCAGATGTAAATTGATGACTCGACCCATGATTCTAACAGTGCCTATGTTCTACGAAATAACTCACAAGGTATGATGAATTCCTGTACCAAAGCAACACGACAGCTGAGTTAAATATGGCTTACAGCTCGAAACATCGCTCGTTAATCAGGTGAAGGGTGGAGAGAAGGAGGTATGTATTAATCATACACCCTGGATACAAGGCATATGATCGTACTGATGACATCGATGAACAGCTCGACATGGCCTTTTGGATGGGTCGAACAGCTTTGGAGCTTATAGGTCAAAGTGGGTTCGGGCACTCGTTCGACAATCTTTCAGAAACGTACAACGAACATGACTATAGCACTGCAATCAAGAAAATGGTGTAAGCAATCTCCCGACCTACGTGGTCATGGCTGACGCGGTAGCTGCTACAGACCAGCGTTTTCGCGATTAAGCTTCCTTCGCCAATACTTCCTTAAGCCGATACTGAAAATTGGCACTCCAGAATTCAGGCGACGAATGATCGATTTCTCCCCTATCCAGTCCATTAAGATGATGCGGGATGTTGTTTACGTCATGCACGACACCAGCTTGAAAATTTACCAGTCTAAAAAACAGGCGTTGCTCGAAGGCAATCAAGCGGTTGCTGAACAGGTTGGGAAAGGAAAGGATATCCTGAGCATCCTGAGTAAGTGGGTCACCATCGACGGTACCCCCACATTACAGTCATTGATTATTCATTTGCTTGGCCAGTGAAGCAGAATATGGAAGCGTCTGAGGAGGATCGCCTCGATGAGGAGGAGATATACGCTCAGATTTCGTACGATGTCTCATTTGAGTTTCTTGCTCCTCTTTCTCTGACTTTTCTGGTAGGACATTCACGTTCGCAGGAATGGATACAACGTCCAATGCCCTCTGCCGTACCCTCTGGTTGCTGTCTCAGAATAAAGCCGCCCAGACAAGGCTTCGGCAGGAGGTAAGGGAGGCAATCGCAAAAAAGGGAGGAGACATTGAGTATGATGATCTTGTCTCGTTGCCTTACTTGGACGAGGTCTGTAGGGAGACGTTACGCATGTAAGTGTGCATACTTTATGATACTGACTTGTCATGGCTCATGGAATTTCACCAGACATACCCCGGTACCCCACATAGTTCGAGAGTGGGTTTTAACTCTGCTCACTGGTGATCCGTACTCATATTGTTTCGTGGGGTTGCAGGCCTACTGAGGACATCATCCTCCCATTATCTCAGCCCATCACCCTCAACGACGGTCGCGTCACCTCCGAGATTCTTGTGCCAAAGGGAACCACCTGTCTCCTCAGTCTTCTCGGATCAAACGTTAATGTTGAATTGTGGGGTGATGACGCGAACGAGTGGAAGCCTGACCGATGGCTAAATCCACTCCCCGAGAAGGTCATTGAGGCACATTTGCCAGGAATTTACTCTCACCTGTGAGTACTATTAAATATTGAACGGCGGTACGTCAACGAGGCTAAACATGACCTCTCCTGGTAGAATGACCTTCGCAGCTGGTGGTCATGCCTGCATGTGGGTCTCCGATAATGAACTAATGCTGAAGATGGTCTAAATCATTTTACCTAGCGGTTTCAAATTCTCCCAACTTGAAATGAGTACGTGCACTTAACACTTGATTCCACTTACAAATACTCAAACAAACCACAAACAGAAGTTGTATTGGCAATACTGGTCTCACGTTTCGAGTTTAGACTGAGTCAAGAAATCCTCTGGCAAATGACGGGCGTTGTTGTGCCTGTGCTAGCCAATGGAGACCACACCAAACCATCGATGCCACTGATGGTTAGATTGGTAGCGTAATTAAATTTTCGAAGTGCATAGGTCGAGTCCTTTCATCCTTTCGCCTAAACCCTCTCTTCTGTAAAACTATAAAGCGAATATGTGCAGTGCAGCGAGTCTACCCTTTCAAACGTTTATATTGCCACTCTGTATTAACCTGCAGCTCATGCCCTTTACTTATACAACGGTAGCGAGCATGGCGTACGTTAGCAACTCGTATTCTTCCGCAACTGGTGATGATAGGGGCCACTGCCATAATGAGTAGATGAGTATCATGTGACGTAGATTTGCACAGCCACAAGGCAAACTGAGGTCCTCTGTTGAACTTGATGTTCGTATTTCCTTCCTTGTGCTCCTGCTACACACACCCTATTCCCCGTCCTATGATACTTAGACTCAATTTTCAACGCTTAAATCGTTATCACAACAGGAAAAGACTACAACCAGACCTATGAGCTAATGACGCTTGGTTGAAACGAGGTGGCCCGAAGAGATACGGCATTATCATGGCATTTGCAAGCTATTTACTCGAGGTAAGCTCAACAATTTGCTTAGCTATGTATATACATCTAACTGCACGACCGTCACTCCCTGTTACTTAGGACATTTCTCATCATACCTCGTAATAAACAGCTTTGAAAAACGGAGAAACGTTGGTGATGTTGCGGCCCGTAGCATTCATTTGAGCAGGGTCATTTATAGCCACCCTATAGAATGTAGAAGACGAATATCACAGCTAAGGTACGTGCATTGAATAGCAATTGCGCACACAATGTCTTTGAATTATTGCTGACACAAGCGTCCGACCATTACTCTTCGCAGGCTCTTCGCAACGTCTATTCTTAGCATATCATTGAGTCCCAAGCCAAACTTGAGCCAGCCTGGAATACACCTACCTCTCAGTTCTTGCAGAAAGGATATCCGATCTGACGTATGTGGTGTATGACACCTGTCCGACCTGGATGCTTGCACCGCACGTGTGATCCCTCGATCAATCCATTCAACTCCTTATAAAAAGGGTGCATTGCACCTGTAGCTCTGCGTTGAATCCATTTCACTTTCGCGATGGTTGATTTTGGTGTGCCAGCGCAATGTACTACGGCTTTTCTTAGCTCCTGGGCACTCTGGAAGGTGCTCAGAGCCATCTTTTTGAAGAGCGATGTGAAGCTCATCCCAGGACCGCCTTCCGAGTCTTATATCAAAGGTATGTGTCGCACTAAGTCACTGAATGCTTCCATCTTCACCCTAATAATGGCTTGTTTTGCCCATAGGAGTTTTCCTCAGAATCTTTGACGTGAATGGGTGGGACTTTCATCGGAAGATGTGGGATACGTGTAGGTACTTGGCTTTGATCACAGTCCTTCCATGCAACTCTAACATTCCCTTCTGTCCTTGTTTAGATGGTCCCGTCATAAGGATTAGGGGACTGTTTGGGGTGGGCTTCCAGTCCCGTTCTCATCCCAGATAAGCCTTACTGATAATTTTGTGTCGGGTAGGAGGAAATGCTCTATACATATGACCCCAAAGCGATGCACCACATTTTGGTAAAAGTATGATTCGTCTCCACCAATCTCCGGAGTTTTAAGCCGTGCATATCTGATTTGATGGCGCTCATTTAGGATCAGAGTGTATTCCAGCAAGCCGAGACAATGCTCCTGTACGCGAACATCTTTGACCTATCCTCTACTTCATTTTAACAGAATGACGGCTACGCATCGCAACAGGGGTACGCGTGTTGTTTTTGGAAACGGACTCATGTCCACTACTGGTATGTCAATCATGTAGATGCGCTTACATTATTCGCGACTCATTGCGCACCAGGGCACATCCATTCCAGGCAACGGAGGTGTCTCAATCCGGTATTCTCCACCGCGCATATGCGACAAATGGGTACGTGGTTTATACACTCTGTTAGGAATACAGACTAAGCTTTCCGTCTGCAGCGCCCATGTTTTATGATGTAGCGCACAGAGTACGATCCCATATGCTACTTTGATTAGGAAGGTACTAATGAATGGATTTCTAGCTTGAAAGATCCCTAATGAAGCAAGTCAAGGATCGCCCAAGGGAGGTAAGTAGACGTTTCCCCCCGCCAGCCTCAGTCATGGATATTCACTAACCAATCCTCATCGCCTAGATTGACATGGCGTTCTGGATGGGCCGTACATCCCTAGAGCTCATAGGTCAGGCGGGCTTTGGTCACTCGTTTGACGACTTGTCTGAGGATTACGTCGAGCATGACTATACGACTGCTCTGAAACAGCTTCTGTAAGGCGCCACATTTTATTCTTAAATAGTCCTCTTGCTCACCAGATGATACAGTCCTGTCGCATTCAGACTCTCGATTTTCCGCGTCTATTTCCTGAAATACGCACTCAAGCTTGGTTCACCTTCCTTCCAGCGCACGCTTGTAGACATCCTCCCAGTTCCAGCATTTAAAGAGATGCGCGACATTATCGATACGCTGCATCATACGAGCTTGGAGATCTACAAGCGTAAGAAGCAGGCACTTCTTGACGGAAATTTGGACGTCGTGGAGCAAGTTAGTAATGGGAACGACATCTTGAGCATTTTGAGTACGTGACTACCCTTTTCATTCTGCTTGTCTTGTGGTAGATACTCATAGGTGATTACAGTGAAGCATAACATGGAGGCCTTAGAAGAAGATAAGCTTAGTGACGAAGAGATTTATGCTCAAATATCGTGCGTCTCTTTCTCTCGACCCTTTCCCCTTCTACACCATGGTAGAATCTGTTTTGACTTTGATCATCAACACCAGCACCTTCACGTTCGCGGGCACAGATACGACTTCAAATGCCGTATCACGCATCCTATGGCTGCTCGCACAACATAAGGATGCGCAGAGCCGGCTTAGAGCAGAGCTCAGAGAAGCGATGGCGAACTCCGATGGTGATGTTCCCCATGACGAGCTTGTAGCGCTACCCTACCTGGATGCTATTTGTCGTGAGACGTTGAGATTGTGAGTACCTTTATGTACCACCTTTGTCCGATAAAAAATCAAATCTTCGGTTCTGACAGGTACTCGCCCGCTAACCAACTTATGCGCCAACCTGTCGAAGATATCGTGCTTCCTCTTTCCCGACCGATCACTCTCACCTCTGGACGCACTACTTCTGAGATTTTTGTCCCCAAGGGCACGAAGTGTATCGTCAGTCTCATCGGCTCCAATCGTAACACGGAGCTTTGGGGCGACGATGCGCATGATTGGAAACCTGAGAGATGGATGGGCGACTTGAAAGACGAGGTTCAATCAGCAAAATTGCCAGGAGTGTATTCACATTTGTAAGCTTTCCTGCCGTTGAAGTGCTGCGGAATGATTTGAGCTAAATTTTTCTGCCATATAGAATGACGTTTAGTGCTGGAGGACGAGGATGCATGTGAGTTTGTCGCAATGTTGTTATCCCTGACCAACTCGCCATACTGAGAGAACCTCCCAGCGGCTTCAAGTTTTCTCAGCTCGAGATGAGTACGTTTTTTTGTTCCTTTCCTCTCTCTCGCTCTCTCTTATCAATTCACTTATTGATATATTTACAGAGGTTGTCCTTGCAACCCTCATATCTCGTTTTGAATTCTCGATAAGCCAGGAAATTAAATGGCAGATGTCAAGTGTTGTTATCCCGGTGGTCAAGGAGGGGGATCAGTCGAAACCGTCCATGCCATTGATGGTCTCGTTGGCTAATTGAAAGCTGATGGTTGATTGTTGATAAATAAAGGACTGTTCCATGAACGTTGTAGACGAGTCGTTCTATGTCTATACTCCATTTAATGGTGTTCCGATTGTTCCAGCCTGCATAAGTAGCATCCAAGATGTGGATCTTTGGCTTGCAGGGATGAATTGACTAATGCACTGATACATCCCTAACGATTACATTTTCTGCCATTACTTCCGCAACTCTCGTATGTTGGTTTTTATTTGAGGTATATTCGGTGATGAGCAGCCTGGTTATCATCAACATTTCACGCTTCAACCCTGAGTCGAGTCAGAAATATTGGAACATTTGCCCGTTTACCGCCAGAGCTCGCGGTCCCGAAGGCGAGAAAGAGTCAGGTCAGTGATTGCAAACATGCTGTGAACTATTTTTAGATTTGCTTACATGTTCTGCTTCCGGCCACATCGCAGTCCTGCCTCAGGGCAACATTTATATAACAACGGCGATGTCACCAATATGTTTCCTTCAACACTCAGACCCTGCTACTTTCACTCTGGAATAGCCCATACACACTATATTCATATTCGATACCTGGATCATGCAACTCACACTTCTTCAATACGTCCAAATCGCTGTTGCCTCCTACGCTGCTTGGAAGATCCTCCGTCGTATACTCGTCAAAAGTCCGTTGGATGATATTCCTGGACCACCACCCGCGTCACGTGTAAAGGGTAGGTTTTCTGAAGGCCAAATTCACCAGAGGTGGTTTCTGATGAGATATTGTAGGCGTTATACCCCAAATTTTTGACGCGAATGGATGGGATTTCCATCGTAAGATATGGGAGACGTGTGAGTGGTTGTTCCAGAACTTCCTCGACATACTTGTTTTATGACATTCTCTTTACGCTTTTGTCTAGACGGAGGAGTTACTAAGCTTCATGGAGGAGTAGGGGTGAGATGATTCCCTTTATGATATCGTGGATTGCAATGAACGAATCGTGATTATCAGGGAACGCTGCTCTATATATTCGACACGAAAGCGATGTATCAAATGCTTGTCAAAGTACGCTCCTATACGTTGAGTATCTGAATTTCTCTAACGAAAGCGCTTTGGATCTACCCTACAGGACCAGGCGTTCCAGCTGCCTGACACCAACATCCTGTAGGTCGCAACCAAGCTATAGAAACAGAAGATGAGGACTAAATCTGCTTCTAGTGGTGCCAAGTTATATTTTGGTAGCGGGCTCTTCGCTGTCTCAGGTGTGCACATAGTCGGTCTCTCCACCCCTTTGCACAAGTTACTGATGTGATCTGAAGGCGATGCACACAAGAGGCAACGACGGCTCCTCAACCCCCCATTCTCAGCTGCACATATGCGAGACATGAGTGCGTATTTCACCTGCCTTTTCTTTGACGTTAGTGGACTCAGTGATTCTTGTCTACAGTGCCGATGTTCCACGATATCGGACACAGAGTGCGTTCAGTATACGCCTGCCCTTCGTATACGACCCATAAGCTAATCTTACTCGAGGATAGCTGCAGAATTCACTGGTAAATCAAGTTAAAGGCGGTCCCAAGGAGGTATGTTTAAGCATGTCTCTCAAGTTATAGTGCGATGCTAACTGAGGGCTCTGACAGATTGATATGGTGTTCTGGATGGGCCGTGCGGCTCTGGAACTAATTGGTCAAAGCGGATTCGGTTACTCATTTGATGACCTCTCGGAGAACTTTGTCGAACACAATTTCAGCTCAGCCTTGAAGCAGCTTGTGTAAGTGAACATCCTTCTCACCTAGGGTCATCTCTCTGATCGGCATTCACCACCCGGCAGTCCTCTTGCTTTCCGCCTCGCGTTCCTGCGCATGTTCTTCCTCAAACCCGCACTCAAGATTGGAACTCCGGCTTTCCGTCGTAAGATGATCGACTATCTTCCTATTGATAGTTTGAAGAAAATAAGGGACGTTGTTGACACGCTTCATGAGACAAGTCTGGGGATTTATAGAGAAAAGAAGCAGGCGCTGGAAAATGGAGATGCGGAGGTTACGCTGAAGGTTTCAAAAGGAAAGGATATTTTGAGTATACTGAGTAAGCATCATTTGAAATGCTCTGAAGAATACCACTGACTTCGCCTTCGAACTCGTAGTGAAGCAAAACTTGGACGCCCCCGAGGAGGACAAGCTAACTGAAGAGGAAATTCATGGCCAAATTTCGTACGTCTTACCCCTCACCAACACGATCGTCTTTAACCCTCGTGATCACATCACCAGAACATTCACATTTGCTGGTCTGGACACCACTTCTAACGCCCTCTCTCGTACGCTTTGGCTCCTCGCGCAGCACTCCGAAGTGCAAGCTAAGCTACGTGCTGAGCTTTGCCAGGCAAAGAAGAAGGCTGGTGGAAATATACCCTACGACGAACTCGTTGCCTTGCCATATTTGGACGCGGTTTGCAGGGAGACGATGAGATTGTGAGTTATTGAAAACGTTATCCGGTGTGCTTTTATCTGACATTCGCTGTGATTCAGATATGCCCCCATTACGCAGACAATGCGAGAGTATGTCATTTATTCCCGAATTTATGGTCCTCTGAACAAATCTGATCCAACGTTACAGAACGAAGTCAGACACCATAGTCCCGCTCTCCAAACCCATCAAGCTCGACTCTGGGGGAACCACATCTGAGGTTCATGTACCGAAGGGGACTGTGTGCATCATCAGCCTCCTGGCAGCCAACAGGAACAAAGAAATATGGGGTGAGGATGCGTATGAATGGAAACCTGAGAGGTGGCTGGGAGACATGAGAGAGGAAGTCATTAACGAGAAAATTCCGGGTATCTATTCTCACCTGTGAGTAGTGCCATGATCTGCTTTCTGGGTTTTTATTATTGTCGAGCTGATTATAAATTCAAATAGGATGTCATTCGGTGCTGGTGGACGAGCGTGCATGTGCGTGTTTTTTATATTTGACCGTGTCTCATCTTCATACTCACTCATTCCAACACTTTATAGTGGATTCAAATTCTCTCAACTCGAAATGAGTATGTTTATTACACATCTTATGACAACCCCCTCGCTAATATGCCCCCGATCTCTAGAAACTGTCCTCGCGAGTCTGATCCCAAAACTCAACTTCAGCATTTCTCAGGAGATCGCATGGAACATGTCGGTTATCGTCGTCCCTGTGATTGCGAGCGGTGACAGGAAGACTCCAGCGATGCCATTGATGGTAAGTTTAGTGGATGAGGACGGGGGAGGGGGTTAGGATACAAATGCGTGGGGGTTGGAAGTGAGAGTCGAGGGGCTGGGTAGACGAATTGTAGAGCGTAGTGTACGGGGTGAATATTATATTTGAGGTGATAACAGATGGTGAAATGTTGTGAAAAATCCGTGGCTATTTTTACGAACCAGCGTTAATCCCATTCATCGAGCTCTTCATTACCAAAGTTGATGCCGGCTATGTCCATGTCCCTCAATCATAACACGACCAAATTGAGTAGCACAGGGGGTCCAGCCCCCTGCTCTCTTCAATGCTCCGTCTCCACAGTGAAACCCTCCACACTCTTGTAACTTTTATTCTCCGTCAAGATTTGTTGATGACTTGGACATGCAACGAGAATATATGACGTTCTGGGTCTGTTTTAGGTATGGCGAGGATGAACAAGGGTCTTGACTGCTGCAGCGCCGACGGATTGCAATAGGTACGTCTCATATTTCGGAAAAGGAAAAAAAAAAAAAGTCAGATGAACTGACTGTTATTCCAGTGTATAATAAGAAATTACTTGCGATTGCAAGGCATGAACATCTGAAAGACAAATACCCTGTCCAAAGGCTGCGAACCGGCAATGACCATGTCGCTGCTTAGACCATATATGTTAGGTTGATAAGTAGTGAGCTCAAAAAATCTCCATCATTGACCAGGCCAATTTAAGCTCACATACCGGGTCATTGTTCTTCGTCACAGCCGAATACGGTTTTTTTTTGGCTCATGCCTCGTGTCCATACAAGAAGCACGCTGTGGGAGCTATTGAACCTCAAGATATGCTCTTTGCCTGGTTCAGTCATCGTCGTGCTTGGTGAGCTCCATAGGACACCTATTATCTCATATATTTACCCTAAATTTATCTTTCAGTCAGGAAAAGCAGGAGGAACGCAAGCAGCGTCTTGCTGCACTTCCACCACTAACCCACAAGGAACGAGTCCTTCTCAACCTGCCCGTATCATCCCTTGTCCAACGGGTCAGAAATGGGGAAATTCAACCCATTGAAGCTCTCAAGGCCTACTCAAAGCAGGCCCTCAAAGCTCACGAAAAGACCAATTGCCTGACGGAGGTACTCATCAACAAAGCCGTGGGGTGGGCAGAGAAAGTTAGTAGGGAAGGGCCTTTGGCAGGGGTTCCAGTCAGTCTCAAAGACGTACGTTTTTCTTATCTGTGCCAATTTTAAATCCCATACATAGCTCACGCAAAATCATAGACTGTTGGCATTGCAGGTGTCGACTCTTGCATAGGGTATTCCTCTTGGGTGGGAAAGCCCATGACGTCCGATTCTGCCATTGTGCGGTTACTGCGAGACGCAGGTGCCGTTCCATTCGTCAAAACCAACATCCCCGTGACCCTTCTTTCCTTTGAGTCATACAACGACGTCTTTGGAAGGACTACCAACCCTCATTCATCAGCACATTCTGCAGGTGGGTCAACGGGTGGTGAAGCGGCTCTCCTTGCTTTTGGTGGCTCTCGCATTGGGATAGGGACCGACGTCGCAGGAAGTGTACGCGTACCAGCACATTACTCTGGTATTTATACCGTCAAAGCATCCACTGGACGGTTCCCTAGGATGGGCAACAATACAAGTATGGCAGGTCAAGAAGGCGTTTTGGCGGTGTATTCGCCCATGGCGAAAACATTGGAAGATCTGGAGTACTTTTGGAAAGCGGTAATGTCCATGAAGCCGTGGACTTATGATCATTCGGTATGTTATCCTCGGATTCTCTTCCGTCATCCAGGCTGAAACGACGAACAGGTTCATAATATCCCCTGGCGTGACGTTGAGCTTTCTAGTCGGCCCATCCGATGGGGAGTCATGTGGGACGACGGTATGAGTGCCACGTTCTCGTTCTCCCCTCATAAACCTAATTATTTTCTTAGGCGTCGTTAAACCTTCCCCAGCATGCGAACGCGCATTGAGAGTTGTCGTCGACACTCTCAAAGCTAATGGACACGAAGTTGTGGACTTGTGCGTGTTTACTCCACTCTCCAAGAATTATGAGCTTACAAATTTTGTTTATCAGATCACCACCGAGTCCTTATGAAGGTTTTAAGATTGGCTCCGCGCTCATCTTGGCCGATGGTGGTGCAACCGCGATATCACCAATGCGAAGTCCCCGTATCGAGACCAATGATGCTGGGATGATTCAAGCGATTGGGATGCTCCAGTTACCCTCTTTTCTTCGCTATCTCTACACGTTCTGGGTTCGCTACATCAGACACGACGAGACCTACGCAGGGTTGCTAGATATCTGGCATGCCAAGACGGTTGTGCAGTACTGGCCCTGGGTCGCTCAAAGAGAAGCTTATCGTGCTAAATGGTTCGACTGGTGGAATAGGGAGGCGAAAATCGACTTTCTCCTCACCGTCCCGAATGCACTTCCTGCTGTTCCTCATAATGGGATGAAGAATGCGTTTACGAGTTGTGGATATACGTTCTTGTTCAATATTGTAAGCAATTTTTTCGTTCCTGATCCCTTCGGTTTGATTTTACTTTGTATTTTTAGTTAGATTATTCGGCCGGTGTCCTCCCCATTACCAAAGTCGACAAGATCACCGATACGCTGAAATCCGGTTCTTTGCCACATCGTAACAGCATTGAACGAGGAGCGTATGAAGACTACGACGCAGAAGCTATGCATGGCCTCCCGATTGGTGTCCAAGTGGTTGGACAGCGACTCGAAGAGGAGAAGGTGTTGGAGGGTATGAAGATTATCGAAAGTCTCCTTACCACATCTGGTCGTAAATACGAGGGTTTACCTGTTTAGTACGTTGTGCAACCCGCATCAGAAGAATCGATCGCTTTCCTCCTTGTTGTGGGTGATTGACATATGTTTTTTTGCTCAATGCTTGATTGGCACAAAAAGATATCATTTCAATCATGGTTATACAAATACGACGCGATTAGGTTGAGGGAATCACCACAAAACTCTAAATTATAATTTATAGTTGTACAAAACGGAGATATGATGGAAAGCATCGTTATAGCATGCCATCAGTGAAGTTGCCACGCTTGACCTCCTATTACACGCGCATCCTCGTCAGAGCAGTAATTTGGTACCGAGGGGAAAAAGAACGAAACGCACCAGCTCCGAATCAGTATGAACTTCACTGTGAATATTGACTTCGACTGTTCGAGAGGCGTTGTTTGGTCTGATGGAGCCAGAAATCGTCCCCAATCGCCATGATAACGAGTCGTCTATAACATTGTTGAATCGATCGCGGATGTGCTGCCTGCTGTTCAGACTGGAATAATGGAGAAGTTAAACTGTATTAGTAGGAGATTGAAAGGGAAGATGAGTTGGCTTACGTCGCGAGAGCGCTGTTCATGTATACTGGTAGACAGTCGGCTGAGCAAAGGTTTCAATGGGCAGGGGCAACAATGAATGGACGTACATTTACTACTGAGAATGAGTCCGATAAAGAAGTAGAACGTTTTAGGCAGTGCCAAGACCTGTAGAGTGTCAACTTCCTCGTTGTCTTCGGGGGTTCGATTCAAGAACATACCAGCACAAGGTTCAGTGTAGCAGCGAGTACGGTCAGCCCTCCGCGATTGATAGCGTTGATCATGAGCATGTCAAGCATCGAGTTTGAGCTGAAAGAATGTGAGTCAGGCAGTTGGACTTCGTCCCCGGACCATGACTTACGCCTTCGTCCCAGATTTTGCCTTGTTCAATCGTACGAGCAACGCACCCGTGATGAGAAGATCGCAGGTTAGCGTGGCTGCGCTTTGCAGTGCATATACTGGCTGTGTGGCTGTGAGTAGGCGCTAGAATATCGATAGGATCTGGCTGAAGTACCGCTGTTTCCCCCAATTTGCTGAATACTTTGAGTTTTGACCTGGATTCGTGCATTAGTATCGGTACGGGCAACCAATATTGCAGGGTCTACTAGTGATGGGATACTCACACAACGACGTCTTGAGCTGCAAATGTGGTGACGTCAATATGATCAGTGTCTTTTTAAGACTAAAAGGATGTGATTACGGACCAATTCCGGCACCTAAAGCAGGTAAGGTGAGCCGTTAAGTTAATGGGTTGAGCTGAACATGGATACACACCGAGCTGAGTAAGCGCGAATACGGCCTACGAAGCACACAAATGCGTTAGAAAAAATCAACGCTCTCCCATTGATATCGTTGGAGGCTTACAATGAGGATAGGCACGACCTTAGCTTCCCTTTTGACTGTCTTTGAATCTCAGACTCCTAATTCTTCCTTGCATGAAAAAACAAACTGACGCATGTAAATGCACGAAGCGAAGTATCTGCATAGAACCTTGAATATTCATAATCCAAACTGGATACGAAGTTGACTTACAATTGAACCAGAAACGCTGTGAGGTACTACAAAAATGGACTCGGTTTCTTGAGCGTGAGTGGAGAGAAATGAAGACAAACCGTTGGCGCCAGCTGCACTGAGTCCTCCCTTCAAATATTGTAGTTGATGTGAGTCCAATGGACTATAGAACATGGATAGCGTTTGACTCGCACGTACCAATTAATTACTTGTAGGTTCTCAAAGTTTCCGAAATTGGTAACAAGATACTGATATCCAGTTGCAAAGTAGAAGACAATTTGTATGGTCTCTAACGTTCTGAGCATATTCAATCAGATTAAGCTGAAATTAAAGAGGGCGTGACATACACTAGTGCTGCTACCTGTTGAGGTGACCTCCTGAGCGCTCATTCTTCCAGTTGGAGGAAAGTGGGGCCGCACCATCGTTTTGATACTCCAATGATCCCTGGTGTACCAATGGAAATATAACCATGCCTGTAACAGGCCGCATCCATACAAACTACAGAAGTCTCAGTTTTTCGCCAGCTGAAGCTTAGGTTACCGTTTGTACATACATTGACTCGAGGAAAAGGCACACGAGCCATATCCCGTAGGTGGGTGTTAGAGATTCTCCAGCCATTAATATGGGAAGGAGAAGGATGAGTGAGGCCAATCTTGTACCAGCAACCATTGATACTGAGTATTATATCTGGTGAAGTAACTTTCCCGGTTTCACGGATGAAATCAAGAACAGAAATAGATGGATAGCTCCACTATGATCATGCATTTGGTAAACATAGCTCAATGTTCCCTTGCGACTTAATTTTCACGGTGATTACGGGTCTGAACGGTGATAAACCCTCCAATCAGTGCGACATCCATATTGCGTTACCTACCTCACTTCAACATGTAGTTTGAGTGCTTTCGACTTGTGTACATTTAGGCGCGTCTTGTGAGGCATATGGCAAGCAAACTTCATGCAGTGCTACAGGTTATTAATATTTACATATCATGATTGCATTGGCAAGAATAGCATCGGAAGTGTTTTGAGTGAGAGGAGTTCGGATAGCAATCGTCCACGAAGATTTACCGTTTCATGCACGCTGCACGCCCGCCGGCAAGTTGCGAGACCCAACAGGGGTTGTCACACAGTCATGCGTGCGTTACTTTCCCCAAGCCTGTCATCATGGGTCCGCCACACACGGCTATTCCATGACAGTTGCGTTCTAAGCTCTGTGATGATAATTTTACTGACAGGAAAAAATGGCTCAGGAATTCAGGTCTATTTTGTAGATCGCCACCGGGCAGAATCTTGGTCCTAGCTCGCAAACCTAGCGAAGGCAGAGGGTCGGGGGACTCTTGCGCACTGGGTTCGGTCCTTGACAACAACCATTTGCTTGTGGATCCGGCACTGTAACCAAGATTTCCCCTGGGATTGGGAAGAATATGGCTGGTGCCTATGATTGGAATCCGAAATTTGCGGGTGTTGAACGATTGTAGACAACGGTACGCATGACTTGATATTTTTTTTGAGTCTTGCTGACGAGTTTTTCAGTGTTCTGATCGCTGTCAATAATAGACGCAGTTGTAAATCCATGCTTTCCCAAATCAAACAAGTTCTCCCAAACAACGAGTTTGTTGTGTTTGGCACGTCATGAAGCTGTTTAGCCAGATAAACACTCAGTGTGAAGACGACCCAGTATGCGAGGGATCGTTCAAGTTGGCTGACGATATGGTCGGCTTCTGACCACAGCGGAAGCTTCCAGGCCACTCATGCAATTAATCCAATCCAGGCGTTACTATATTTATGTAGTGTGTGTATTTCTTTTCTGTTCTTTTGGCCAATCTGAACATCCATTCTCACCGCGCCATGCCCAGGTTCCGCCTACGTATGGAAAGGTTTTCCATCGCTTATGTGTTCTTGATGTTGGCGTACTCGCTCGTGAGTTGAAATCTCTTATCTTCATGTATCAACTGGCAGATTCGGATAACTTGAGTCGCACAATTCAGGTCAGCATCGGAACGTTTTAATGATTTTACTAGAGTAATTGTAATCTGACTTGGTTACTCTGACCCCGCCTTACCTTTAAACATTTTCCCGTGATGAGGGTCATTTCTTATCGCTATCCAGTGCTCGATATTCAGTTGTTCCGAGCTCATCATTCGAAGCAGCACCTTGAGAATGGAGCTGTAGATCGCATGAGTGCACGTTTGAAGTTGCAACCAGTTTATCTCTCTAGCCGATCAATGCCCCGAAATAGTCTCCTCCCTATGATTAACTTCTTATGTTTCATATATGTTTGATGGCTAACTATTTTTCCAGATAAATCTCATAGGTTCTTGAAATACCTCGCTATAGGACGAAGGTCGTCCCAACAATGTCGTCTATTGTATGTACCAATTTTAGTGAGCAGTCTGTAGCAACGCGTCTCACTTAATGTTTGCAGCCCAATCATACTCAAATTCTGGTCATCGGCGGCGGTCCTGGCGGCTCCTATGCTGCTTCGTGCCTAGCTCGTGAGGGCCTCAGTGTTTTACTTCTAGAGTCTGAAAAATTTCCGAGGTTTGGTCAACGATTATGTTCCTAGCGATTGCTAATCGTGAGTTAGATACCACATCGGTGAAAGTATGCTCCCTTCAATACGCCACTTTCTCCGATTTATCGATTTGGAAAAGAAATTCTTGAAGCACGGTTTTTATGAAAAGGTTAGTCAACTCTCTGCCTCTCAAGTCTACGCAGGAGCTCATACTGAGTTGTGAATAGGTTGGCGCAGCGTTCAAGCTGGGGCAGGATAAACAAGAAGGCTGTGAGTCGATAAAAATCTCTTCTCTGTCCGTCTGTTGAGCCGCTCTGAAGACACGGATTTCGTTATGATGGATCCAAATAACTATGCATGGAATGTGGTGAGCTTTGATCAACCAAATGTCCATTATCCAACTTCTAAGTCGACCTAGGTCCGGTCAGAGTCGGACGAGATGATGCTTAGACATGCATCTGCATCCGGAGCAAATGTCATCGAGGGCGTACGCGTCACAGATATCCAGTTCAAGGACCGCTCTGATCATCCTATCTCAGCAACATGGGTTGATGGTGACGGCAACACTGGCATAGTTTCTTTTGATTTTTTGGTTGACGCGTCTGGTCGTCGCGGACTAATGTCGACAAAGTACCTGAAGAACCGAAATTTCAACCAAAGTTTGAAGAATCTCGCCATGTGGGGATATTGGACTGGTACTGGGTCCTATCAGCCAGGGACCAGTCGCGCTGGGTCACCTTTTTTTGAAGCTTTGACAGGTATATCTTCCATTACATAGATTCAAAACAACCTGCTTATATGAAGAGTAGATGGATCAGGTTGGGCATGGTTTATACCTCTCAGCAATAAAACGACCTCCGTGGGCGTAGTTATGAACAAAGACATCTATTCATCCAAACAAGCATCGTCGTCGCTGCCACTCACGGAGTTCTACCGGGACGCACTCTTCCGTCTCGCACCCGTCATTGTTTCACTTTTGGGATCTGGTCAACTATTGATATCAGACCCAACAACAACTGTCAGAATGGCGAGTGACTATAGCTATTCCGCGTCGTCATACGCTGGTGATGGATATCGCATTGTTGGTGATGCCGGAGGTAATCTATTTCTTTTCCGCTGAACACCGTTCCGTAGCTGATGATCATATTTGTCAGCATTCATCGATCCATTCTTCTCAAATGGCATTCACCTCGCCGTATCTGGCGCTCTCTCCGCCGCTATAACTATCTGCGCATCCTTACGAGGCGACTGCTCAGAAGAAGAGGCCTGCCTGTGGCACACATCGCGACTAGGAACTTCGTATACAAGGTATGTCCTAGGTTCACGATCCTAACACGAAAACGGACTTGTACCAACGTTTACATCTTCTAGGTTTCTGGTAGTCGTATTAAGTGCATATCGCCAAATGAAGTCGCAAGACCAACCTATCTTATCTGATATCGACGAAGACAACTTTGACCGCGCCTTTGGACATTTCCGCGGAAGTACGTATACATTCCTTCTAGTGCATGCAGTCATTTCCCTACAACATTCATGATGACATACTGACTACGCTTTGTCAGTCATCCAAGGCGTGGCCGATGTCACTACGCCCGCAGCTAAAGTACTAACCGAGGAAGAATTGGCTACGACTTTGGAATTCTGTGCTCAAGCATATATGCCTCCCAACCCAGAGGATAAGATGTTCCAGAGCAAAATTCAATTGGTTGGAGTGATGGCATCAAGTGAAACTATTGACGCTGTCGCTGCAAATGAGCTGCATGGGAAGTGCATGCGTCTGGAAAGAGGAAATTTGGGACTCAACAAAGTAACCAGTTGAATCATCGTCATGCGTGGTATGGTAGGTCATGGAAAGTGATCGAACTTTTGTACTACGAACATTGCGTATAAGTTGATCTTGGTGTGTAACACCGATTCTATGAATAATATCTGAACTGATATCTGACTGTATTCGCGTCAAAATTCGCTACAGCGCATGACAGATGGTTCCAGAAGAAAGACGCATTCCACAACAATGGGCGCTGCACTTCACATATATCTCGAAATCTTGATTTCCGCTTCAGGTTATGTTGACGGCTGAACCGTAACTGAGACAGAATTTTGAGTATTCTACAATGTGGACAAAAATACGCCTGTTATCTAACCGAGTGCCTGATGGACGAGGTGAGGAATACAAATGAAGACTTATTTTCTCTCGCTACGATTTGGCCCAGCGAACTGCCGAAATAGCTTTGGAATTGGTACGTGTGCTGCACTTCTATCGACTACACAATACAACAATACACTAATGAAACTCTCTAACGGGGACGGCAGGAGATCAATGCATATCCGGCCGATATTTCACAAGTTGTGAGCCCTTGAACTTTCCAGAATGGTATGCATGTACCCACATTTAGCTTTGCTAGGTGCTGCTGACAATGCAGCTGTGGCGTCTTTAACAGAAGATCTCGAGAACTATGGTCCTGTTTGGCTTGAACCTGTACGCAGTTCATCTCCGAGGCGTTACATATCGCTTTACAAACAGAGTGTGGTATCACAAGCTTCGTTTTTAGGCGATGTCGACTGCTGAACGATAGAATTTGACTCGATCAACGTTGTGTGTATTTTTAGAGGATATATGAGAACAGAGACTTACCGTTAAACCACCCAACCCATTCATACTCGCATCTTCTACGCATTGAATATGTCTTCTGGGAAAAGAATCGTTGTCCTTGGAGGAGGAGCTGCAGGTGAGTCTACTGGTCTCTCATGTCCATCCTCGCATATCTTTGATGCGCTTTCGCTTCAGGCTCTCAGATTGCGAAGTCGCTCTCTCAGCAGTTGACAGATGCGAGCACCGTTACTCTCATTGAAGCACGGGAATATTATGCTCATTACATCGGATCCTTACGCACCGTCGTCACCGAGGAAGGCAGTCTTGAAGACAAGGTTCTCATCCCACTCGACAAACTCTTCACCAAAGACAACGGTCGCGTTGTACACGAAGCCGTCGCGTCAGTTTCATCCAACGCGAGTGGAGATGGAGGAGTTGTCACCACTAACACTGGCGCTTCATACCCATACGATATTCTGGTCATTGCGACTGGTAATACCTGGGAGGGCCCGCTTGCGTTTCCACCAGGTCGTCTGGAGACTGTCGCTCACATCAACGAGTGGAGGAAGCGATTTAGGAACGCTAATGGTATCGCGATCGTTGGTGGCGGCCCTGTGGGATCTGGTGAGCCCATCACGCTTAAAGCTGTATTTTCGATGTCGCTAACTCGCGTTTTCTCTAGAACTTGCTGGAGAGCTGAGGGATCTATACAAGGTAAAGCACCTTTTGATAACTTCGGCACATTGTTTATTTGAATTTTATCTAGGATAAGGCCATTACCATCGTACAACGTGAATCAAGACTCCTCTCCTCAGTATACCCGGAGAAATACAGACGCTACGTCGATCAACGCTGGACCGAAAGAGGCATAACCATCATTGCTGATGATGAAGTTGAAAGGATCCCTGCTTTCCCAGCTGCGAACGTCACGACCAAGAAAGGCGTTGGGCTGAATGCCGATTTAGTGGTAAGTATCTTGTTTGATTTGAAGCCGGTATAGCCGAGCTGACCACCTGGATACAAGGTTCCTTGCAGGGGTGGTCGTCCGAACACCGCTTTCCTGGCGTCGCTTGGAAAGAACATCCTTACCAGTCGTGGACATGTGCGAGTTAATCAGCACCTTCAAGTAGAAGGCCTCCCTGGCGTATTTGCCGCAGGGGACATCATCGACTGGGATGAGGTGAAGCAAGCCGTCAAGTACACAGGTCACACCACAACGATCGTGGCCAACATCAAACGTGTCGTGTCTGGGGCACAGCCGACGGCAGTTTACAAGTCCTCCTCCGAGGTTATTCTTCTCACCAATGGGGTGGTATGTTTGCTCTATCTCATGTCACGATCGATTTTCTTGCTGACCTTAAATTAGAATGGGGGTGCAGCGTACCTTGGCATCCTGTGGGGAATCGTGCTTGGGGACTGGTTTGTCAGGATGGCAAAGAGCAAGGATCTCTTCATTACCATGACCAGAAAAACACTCGGGTATTAAGCCGCGAGATAACTTCCCTCTTCACTTCTATGGTCATACCATCTTCTATGTATCTTGCACTCTGGACGCTGTTTTTTTTTTTTTTCACATCTTCATCATGCACATCAAAGTTCTTTCAAGTTCAACTTTCCTGTATAGTATATATCTTCTTGATACAGTAAGCACCAAAGGAACGGTCCATCCATCGCATTCTGGTTTCCCGATCACAAAGGGGTGAGATACGAGTTCTTAATAGACGTCATCAGACTGGAGCAACGGCAATCGAAATAATCGTCCTGTCAGTGTGAGACTTGTAATGTTGGTCGGAGAACGCCGTCCTGTTCGTGGCGAATGCATGCTTTTAATATGATACTTGACACCGACATATCAAACAGGAAGTTTTGAGGGCGCCGTGGTGAGGATTGTATCTCCGCCTGTTCTCAAGTTCTGAATCGCCATGAAATATCTTGAAAGGAATCATATGGACGCATAAAAAGTTTTTGCAGTCATATCACGTATCTACTGAAGGCTTCCGCTTCAGGCTCTTCCACTCTACAAGCCCTGAGCCCAATATACTCATTGAAGCTGTAACAGCGCAGACGAAGAAAGTATCAACAACGGCTGCATTGTAGGCTTTCAGGACGCCCGGAAGCGCGTCCGACGCGATGTTAGCTTGAAGGTTTGTTGGTCCTAATGAGACCACAAAGGAAGGATCTATGCCGGGTGCAAATTTTGGTAGTGTCGATAAGAGTCGGTTTAAGAAAAGATTGTCGGCGACTGCCACGGCAAGAGCTCCACCCATGGACTGAGCAAAGATGACTATCACCACCCCCGTTGGGATGTCGACCATGTTGAGTACGTTTTGAACTGCAGTCGCAGTTTGCTGTATTCCGAGGCCTATTCCGAAGCCCGCGAGGAATTGATAACCAATATAATGCGCAGAGTTGCTATCAATCGACAGCGTCGTAAGAAGTCCACAGCTGATGGCAGTGATGATGGAAGCCAAGATCATGAAGGGGTTATAGTACCCTGTGTTCGTCACGATAGCACCGGACAAGATGGGCGCTATCACCGAGCTGATGATGAAAGGTAGAATTCGAATTCCTGATTTGACCGCAGTGTCTCCTTTTGTCGCCTGGAACCATATGGGCAGCTAATAAGTGACAGGTTAGCGCCGTAAATCTTTGATGTCAATGCATGAAAGGGATTGCGTACGTAGAAAAGTAACGTAAAGAATGAGCCCATTATTGTGAAAGAGAAGAATGCCCCCGCCCAGATCGTCCGAATTTTGATAATTCGAAGAGGAACTGTTGCGTCATCCTTCATGTAGAACTGGATGCCTATGAACGAAAGCAATAGAACCTATACAAAAAATGAGTTTATGAATGGAATGTAAACGAAAAACAAGTTTACTCCAAATACGACGAAGAGCGCAATAATCCGTCCGTTGCTCCAAGGAAACATAGATCCACCCCACTGAAGGGCAAGCAACAAACAGATAATTGCTGGGATGAACAGTAGTGTTCCTACGGGATCAAATGTGCTAAGGCGTTTGCGAAAGCCCATGTTTTGAACCACCTCAAGTTTAGGTTCCTTGAAGAATAAGAACATAAAGAGCACTACAAGGCCACCGATAGGAAGATTGATATAAAAACACCATCGCCAAGTAACCTTGTCGGTAAATGCCCCTCCGAGGAGAGGTCCCGTCACTGATGCTATACCCCAAGTACCACCAACAAGACCTAAAACCCGCGTTAAATGATCGTCTGAATTAGTGCATATACCGTTGAAAACTGACTGGAGTAAACGGGCCGCTTTTGTAACGGTACCGAATGCTATATGACATGAAATCAATCATTTGGGACAGAGGCGACTTCAAGCGCGCTAGATGATACGCACGGCAATAACAATTAAACACCCACTGAAAATTCCAGCTCCGCCAAGTCCTGCGATTGCGCGACCCACGATGAGTGTGACTGAATTGCGCGCGATACCGCAAAGCAGTGAGCCCAGTTCGAATATCCCGATAGCAAGAAGAAAGGTGCGTTTAACTGAAAGGTTATATAGCCTTCCAAAGATCAATTGGAATGATGCTGTTGTTAGAAGATAGCTATGATTTGAACCAGAGGCAATTACCATAAGTACAGTTTAGTATAATCATGGAACGAAGGAGATACTCAACGCGCTTCCATACCATCCAACATCATCCACTGAGTTAAAGGTCGCCGTAATCCTTGGGATAGCCGTTGATATAATGGTATTATCCTACATAACAGCTAAGTGCTCCATACATTATAAAATAGCTGTTAACCAACCAGGGCGAAGAGAAAGAGGGCGAGACATAACGAGATCATGATCAACGTAAGGTTAAGGGCGGTAGGGTATTCTTGCTCCGGCTCTACAAGAACGTTCAACGCGACATTCTGCTTCTCAGCATCAACATGCGCCTCCTTGGAACCAACGAGGGCAGGGCTGCCACCCTCTCTTCGACCATCCGATGATGTGTCGTCTGTTAGAGACATAATGGTATGTGGGAGTCAGTGAAGCTCACCCTACACACTGTCCATCTCAAAAGCTATTCACCTTCCCATGGGTCCCCGCATCTGAAGTTCCATTTGTCTCAAGGCTAAAGCTGTTCTACATCCACGATCTTTGTTTAGAGAGGGAAAATCTGCATTTGTCACAGTGAATACTAAGAATGCACAGGGTATGATTGATTGCTTGCCGCTTCCATCATCCCGAAAAGCTTCCTTGAGTCGAGGCATCATCTCCGCTGAAGATATTTCAAGCTCTTTGTTGACGAGTGTACCATTGTTTCGTTCTTCATTCAGCTGTTATGTAGTCAACAATGTGCTATTCTTAGGTTGGGAACTCTCCGCGGTGTGTTTGAAACATGATGTTGATTCGAATAAATAAGTTATTAATACACCGCATGCCGAAGTCCTCGCTTAGATAAACCAATCCCAGAAAATACACTACTAGCCTTGAGAGGGGTCTACCCTTACGCCAAGGAGACTTCATCCCGTTTCTTATCGTCTCCATAGATTGTGTAAGGTATCCCGGTTCGTGACTGTTTGGAGATCTCGTCTGCACCATCTGATGTTGTATTCTGCTGTACAAGGCAGACAATATTTGATCGATCTTCGACAAGCGTGCCCCCTCTTGAGTGTGAAGTGACTCCCCGAAGCTCCATGGGCATAGACTTGAAGTTGTCGCCACTGAGCATATTGCGCATGCTTTGCCGTGAGTTGAGACTGGGGTGGCACTGGGTCAGCAAAAGGGCGATAACTCCGATAACGTTATTCTATCTTACGTGGCAAGCAAGGCATTAGTATATGTCCGTCCCAGTTGGAAATGGATAGCCTGATATATCAATGAGCAAGGATCAATTAACTCAATTGAATGCTTACAATGTAATAGAAAGCTGCCTCATGACCTGCGAAATACTGAATTGCGACGTAAGGTAAGTATGTTTAAAAATACAACGATCATGATAGTGCGGACGTACTCCAATGACCGATCCGAGAGCTATCATGCTGTAGAGTCAGAGAAGTGGGTCAGAACAGCCTCCAAAGCTTGACCATAGCGGCACAGACCTGGTAGCCAGTCCTGTCGCAACAACATTCTGGATTGCTCTGCTGACGACACTCCTTGTACTGTATAGACGGAGGGTCAGCAATGATAATGGTGAAGAGCAGCACACTTACGACTGGAAAGCGCTTGTCTCCTTTCTCAAGTAGTAGTATGTTGTAATGGCGATGAGGAAATCGGCTTTATGTTGATCACATCTCAGCTCGCGTGCAACACCAAACAAACAGTCATCTTACCGAACGCGCCCGTAACAAACATTCCAATGGCTTCGTTGGCGTGCTTTGAGTACACGGTGACTGAGGTGTTACCCACAACGAGGACCGTAATGTGAAGCTCGAGCACGTAGGGCACGATGGCAGGAATCACCAGAGCGGCCATCACCCACATGTTCTTATGACTGAACTTCCATATCCTAGGAAAAACGACGATCATCCCAGATAAGCAGCGTTTAACAACGATGGAGGGAATGCTAAGTACCTTTCCAAGAAGAATACTTGAGCGATAAACACAGAGAGAGCGGTAAAAATGATGTGGAGGTTCAGTTCGATGGGTGAGGTCGTAAGATGGTCGATGACACCCCAGTTGGTGACCAAATTTATGTAGGCCGCTTTGCTGATGAGAATGAGGTGAACCGTGTCGATGATGCTACCGGTCGGAAAACCGCAGTTGAGGTACAGTATATCATTCTAAAAGAAAGTTTGCTTACACAACAGCGACGACCTATCATGTGTGTTAGTAGACTCGTAAGAGGATGCATAATAAGCGTACCATGAGCTTGATTCTCAATCTATCATTGGGGAAATTATCAAAGTAATTGAATGCTTGGACGGTGAGTAGGCCTTGGAAAAAGGCAGCAAACAACACTGTGATTAGATATTGTTAGCTGTAGGCCACCCCCCTGGTAGGAAGTTACGGGGAAGGCTTACCGCCCACAAGCATCGCCCCATAGGTCGAATCCAGGATATTCGATGGTCCTTGATCGAGGCTAGCCATGATTAGATAGGTTGGAGAGAGAGTCTGTGCTACTAAACCTTGATTCACTTGCCCCAAATATATAACGGGCTTATATTCCTATTTTTACCTACTATTTTTGCATGTTATTCTGCAATTTCAACAATCATTGATGCCCCGAAAGCGTCAAGGGAACTTACTGAATACGGGGTGCGGAAACCTATGCTTAGAACAATCAAAAAATATGGTAGATCGGAGGGGGTTAGGTCGCACATTAGCATGTGTAGCAAGGATGAGATCAAGTTCGGTACTACAGATCATTTAAAACTTCTCCGTTCTCGTATCTTCATACACACAGAGCTGTCAATTGGGCGGTTTCATCGAAGGCGCACGACTCCGAGGCTGTGACTGTATTAAGCCTTCGATTGGTCATACGGCGCTGATCTCGGACTCTGACGGGGTTACCTTTGCGATACTGTCGGCTGGTTAACGTTGAAGAAAGCAAAGGTTAACAGAATGCCACTTTTTGCAAGTTTATGTCGTCTGGGTGTCCTGATTCAAGATGAAACTCTTAGCGAGCCCGTGTTGACAATCTTGATGGTGTCAACGGAGAAGAGCCTAAAACCCCTGCCCAGGCGATCGGCTGATGTTGGGAAACAGGTCGACAAATCAACGATCAATATCGATCAGTGGTGAGAACGATTTGAGACTCAGGATGAGGACTGAGTCCAAGCTTTCATTATTGGGACTGAAAAATCTACTTCAAAGTAGACTTGGTCTATCTTCTGTTTGCAAAAGATCAACCTTGCTGTGCCTGTGCCTTCTGGGAACAGTCTTGAAATGGTGTTTACCCTAAAGAAAGCATCGGTCATTATTGGTTCTTGCCCAGTTCGAAGATATTCAAAGAGAACGGGCATGGAACTTGAAGCAATAACTGTTGGGAAAAATATCCCATTCACGAGGGTGGCCCACATGACCTGAAGACTAATTGTGGGCAATATCAACAGGTGACCCATCCGTGGGTGTCCGAACCACTGAATGGTACACATGTCCTTTTCAATGAAGTGGTTTTGACATGAGGTTATCTACCCCAGCAAGTACCAGCAGAGGACCAGAACAGGGCATTCTGTCTCATTGAGGGATCAAATTTCTTTCTCAATACAATTGCTTCGTTTCAAAATCAAGCAACTGAGGTCGAAAGTATCACAAGGACGACAGTCCTGTAATGGGTATCTAGGAAACTTGCAGATGGTCGTCGAGTCTAGGTCGGTATCGTATTGGCTGCGGTGACTGCTGCACACATTATCTTTCTGTTATCTTCATCAAGCTAACTATAGCTGAATAGAATTTGGAATGTTGGGACCGCGGGACTGAAAAGTGATGGTGAGAGTGAACATTCAAGAGGGGTTGGTTTCGATATGAGCTTCACGGATCAGAATCTGCTCGCTTATTAGTCACTTCCCAATAGCAGCAGCACTGCGTGCACCAAAATAGCTGCTGGTATCTTGAAAACTTGACAGATGGATTGATCTAACGCAACCGATTGAGGCTCTTTGATCAGACTAGGTAAGATTAAAATGGATTATCAAGACTTGAATCATATCTACGAGAAGACAGGTTGTATTGTTCTTCCAAGTGGTCATTATATAGACCCACCATAGTTTCCATTTATTCATCACCTACTGTAACGTCTCAATCGAAATGTCTCAAGCCCATACACCCGCTGTCGTAGCCACCCGCCTTGACCAGCTGCTCGTCACAATCGAAGAATCAGCTGCTGAATTACGAAAATATCTTCAAAAGCAAGTAAAGGAGCAGCCCGGAGGTGACCCGCGCGCGCTGTTTCCCTTCTTTGGGGATCACCAAGCATCGAACTATGCATCCACACTCAAGATTGCCTGTGAAAGGCTTAACACCCTCGTTACTCCTCCCCATCTGTTAGTCATGGAGGAGGCTGGCTCTGTATGTTTCAACTGCGTTGCGTAATCCGAGCCTTACTAACGTTCGGCGTTGGACAGTTCTATACCACTGCCGCCTGCCAAGTCGCCGTAAACCATGACATCGCGGTTCACATCAAGGAGCTATCTCAAGGTGGCAAAGGTGCTCCACTAAAGGAGCTGGCAGATGCGGCCAAGCTCGATGAGGATCTTCTGGGTGCGCTATAACTTCCCAAAATTCAGCTTGTTTATCTGATAAAATTTTTAGGCCGTATTCTTCGTTTCCTCTCCCAGAAGGGTATCTTCCAGGAAGTCGGTCCCGGAAGGTTTGAGAACACAACGGCCACTTTGACTTTGATCGATGATCCCCAATTCAAGGCGTTCTTGGACTTGCTGTAGGTACCGAAGCAGGCTTCAAACTTCGATATGCTAATGCTTGTCACAACAGGATGACTGAGAACCGCCTCGGCGCGCCCGAACTCGGTACATATATGGAGAAGCTCTACGAGGCGAAGGAGAAAGGAACCACAGCTCCCGCAAGTCCCTTCGCTATCTACTGCGGTGAACCGTTCTATACATGGGTTCATCGCCCAGAGAACGCTGACCGCGGCCGCAATTTCGGCGAAGGCATGCGTGGGATGGCTCACTCTGAAAGCATGTTCTCTCTTCCTTTCGGTATGCATCTACTCTTGAACCAATAAGACTGTACTGAAGGCGTGATATCACCGCACCAGACTATAGCTTCAATAACCTGCCTCAAGATAGGCCACTCATTGATGTCGGTGGTGGCATTGGCGCTATTGCCGAGATCCTCCTCGCCGAATACCCCAACATGAACATTGTCGTCCAGGACCTCGAGCCAGTCGTCAACGAGGCTACAGGTAGCCCCAGTCCAAACAACAAGAAATGGATGGACGAGGGCCGATTAACCTTCGAGGTTCAAGACTTCTTCACTGATCAACCCGCCAAATACAAGGGCAGCGCATTCTTCTTGTCGAATGTCATGTAAGTTACAACTTCCATCGTGTCGTCTTTTAGTCTGATTTACTATTTTGCATGCAGTCACAATTATCCAGATCCCAAGGCGATCGAAATTCTCAAGAACTTGAGACGCTCGAACCCAGCGAAAATTCTTCTCGTTGAGCGTGTCATCGGTCCGTTCCCGCCCGTTGAGGCATCAACGACTGAGGGTGAGGTTCAGATCTACAAGAACATTAGGGCGTCAGCAAGAGGAAGCGCCGTCGACGATATTCCTGTTCCTCCCAGGTCGCAATACCTTCCAGGCATGTACGATTTGGTTATGGCTACCCTGGTTGGAGCAAAGGAACGAAGTCTCGTAGAATGGAAGAACTTGTTCTCCGAGGCAGGTTATAGGCTGTCCGGCGTTTCTCCCCTTCGGGCCTCGGGTGGCCAATGTGTTATCGAGGCGGTTGCTCTCTAATCTGCTTTGCTTAAACCTGAAGAGCTTTGAATTTTTTGACTTATTTTTATCAATTGATGTACATATCTTTCTCAATACACATACCGACTTGTTTTCCTTCTTCATACAAATCTTAAAAGCCTGCAATCTATGGCAAGAAACAGTGAGATCGAGGTACCGCGAGACTTATTGGGCAATGATGGATTGTGCAAAAATACACAGCCACATACACCATCCTCTGTCCGTCACCATCATGTCGCGCACAGACACGCAGTGGCCATTCAGTTTTAATTCCAACCTCGGTCGATCTCTATAAAACCATTGGGTATCAACTCAGGTCTATTGTGTTTTTGAAGTCAGTTTCCGTCATATTATCCCCAAGTTTTGACGAACTGTCAGATCCCTGGCTCTAAATAAAAACCCGTGTTCCTCCAACATTATGCGGTGCCCTACAGGAAAATCGTTCCAAGTTGAGTCTTGTTGGTGCTCTCATTTCGGAAATTAAGTTTTCGGACCACCACTATCTTTGTCCGGGTTCAACAGCAAGTCAAGGGGTAATCATTCCGGAAATGAATGTGTGGTACGAGCATCACTGTCTGTTCCGGGCTTATAGCTGACCTTCTTTCGCTCAGTGTCTCAAGCTTTTTCTCATCCCAGGATCTGATATGCATTACCCATCTGAATTTTTTTTGTACGGGTAATGGCAACCTTTCGTCCGAGTCAACGGCTCTTCGCAAAGAGCGCCTCGTACAGAGCTGATCAGACTTGTCCATGTGATCATGGTGCGTGGGTTTTTTTTTTTCAAACAAACATATACCTACCCGGCCCCCTGATCACAAGTACCAAACGTATAGTGAGATCTTCAAGAAGCGAAGATAAAGTCACGGTCCTAAATTTACCCTTGGGAAACAAGGTATGCGAGTTGATATCTCTGGAGTTGGATATTTAACAAAAGACGTTGATTGCTCAGGATATTGGCACTCCTTACGACGGGTTCCCATAACACGCTCATGGATCTCCTCAAGCTTCCCTTTATTGTCACATTGGTATACGCCGTCAACTTCGCTGGAAGACCTCCCGTTTCTCCCAGTAACCCTAAACCTATATATAAACGCGAACCAGAACGGCCCTTGTACGAGAGAGTTTTTGCCCATGTAGGGCCTATACTCACGGTACGTCCACACATTCGATTAGGTCTTTTCTCGCCGCAGTTCCTTCCAAAGTGACATCGAATATTGAGTGATTGGTTGATTATGCAGCTATGTTTGTGGATCGAAAGCATTATCGAAGTCGCCTTCATTCTTCTCTGCGGCGTTTCCACGTCCTGGGTGTCAGGTTCCTCCGGCATTCTGACATGCGAGACAAACACAAGATATCGCATCTCGGCAAACTACATCGTGGGATGGGTGCTCATTATTTGTGGAACAGTTCTCCGAAAGGCGTGTTACAAAGAACTCGGACGGCTATTCACGTTTGTGATTGGGATACAAAAAGATCATCGATTGGTTACCACAGGACCTTATTCCGTCGTTCGGCATCCGGCATACGCAGCGTTTGTGTTGATCAATGCGGGTCTGATGCTCGTTCACGTCGATCACCAGCCTGTTCCCGTATCGCACTGGACCGTTGAGGCGTTTATGTGTTTTTATGATTGGTTCTACATCGCAGTTTCGGCCGCTGCGACTGTATTTTTGTTGGGACGTGCAGAACCAGAGGAGAAGGAGCTGAGAGATGAATTTGGAGATGCGTGGGTGAGATGGGCAAAGAGAGTTCCCTACAAATTTGTGCCTGGTATTTGGTAGCGGTGGTTGTAAAATATTGTGGAGTAACGATACTGGTTGATTTGTTTTTTTCTTGCTAATTATAATTGTTGCGGATCTTCTAATAGGGCACACCTTCTGATGCTGATGTAGGGCAATTGTTATTGAGTTGGAATCACGAGAGACCATCAGTGTGTTGTTGTCTTTGCTTATAATTAGAGTTTTGTATGTTGATGGGAGGTGTTATCTCTCTTATCGCTTGCTGAAATACAAACCTTCGTATCATCGCATGAACACCATCATTTCATCGAATGTATGCAAACCCATATCTCCCACATATGAATGTTACTCCCTGGTGACCGTGATGAGAAGACAAAAACATCTGCTTTACACCTTCTCGTGACGCTGATACAGCTTTCTTCGCACCTGAATACAAATCATAAATAACTCAGCAGCCACATCACGTAACGAGAACAGAAGCAACGCGCTCGGCAAGGTCTCGAGCAGGTGTAGAGTACGAAATTTGCCCATTTCTCCCATCCTTCGCTTAACGCCCCTCTTCATTTCTTGCGACTGTGAGAACGGGGGTTTGAATCATGTAAGCATGACATATACTTCTCACTGTTCAAGGAAATATATGATACACACCATTCAATTTGACAAAGTACGAAACTCTCAATCATGTCTTCTGGTAAACGCATCGTCGTAATAGGGGGAGGTGCTGCTGGTACGTTTAACCTCACGACCCCTCAGCCCAAAGCTTCAACTTCAGAATTTCGAATCACTAATTATCTACTCTTCCAGGTTCACAAATCGCCAAAGCCCTCTCTGCACAACTAACAGACAGTAGCATCACGCTCCTCGAAGCACGTGAATACTACGCTCATTACATTGGGTCTCTGCGCGCCATCGTCACCGACCAAGGCACACTCGAAGACCAAGTGCTCATCCCACTCGACAAGCTCTTCACATCCAAGAATGCTAGAGTTGTGCACGAAACTGCCACAGCCATCTCGCCCAATGTCAGCGGGGCAGCTGGGAAAGTGACCACGAACACGGGTGCAGAGTACCCATATGATGTGTTGGTTGTTGCTACAGGCAATACGTGGGAGGGCCCGTTGGTGTTCCCGAATTCGCGCCAGGAGACGGTGGCGCATATTAAGGAGTGGAGGAGGAAGATTAAAGAGTCGAGGGGTGTTGCAATTGTTGGCGGTGGTGCTGTTGGTGCTGGTAAGTTCATTTGGTTGACGGCTTGATTGGGACGCGAGCGTTCAACTTGGTATGATTCTATGCAGAGCTCGCCGGTGAGATCAGGGATATTTATAAAGACAAAGCCGTCACTATCGTTCACCGCGAGAGCCACCTCTTCTCGTCTGTATACCCCGACAAGTACAGAACCGGCGCCGACAGCCGCTGGTCAAAGCGAAGCATCAAGATTATTGCTGACGACGAGATCGACGAGATCCCTCAATTCCCAGCAGGCGAGGTGAAGACGAAGAGAGGAGTACCGTTGAACGCTGACCTCGTCGTATGTCCCTACCTTCCCCTTGCTCCCCATTTCATTCAACCCATATTCAACTTGAATAACACTAGATCCCATGCCGCGGAGGCCGCCCAAACACCCAGCTCCTCAACACTACAGGGAAAAACGTCCTCTCCAGCAGCGGTCGCGTCAAGGTAAACCAGCACCTCCAAATCGAGGGTCTCCAAGGCGTGTTTGCCGCCGGCGATATCATCGAATGGCAAGAGGTCAAACAAGCTGTCAAAGTCACCGGCCATACTGCGACGATTGTGGCGAATGTCAAGAGCCTTGTGGGCGGTGGTCAGCCTACGGCAGTGTATAAGTCCGCATTCGAGGCTATTCTTGTGACGAATGGAGTGGTGCGTATTTTTTTTTTTTGGTTTTTATCTCTGTAATGTTGGAATGTCATGATTGATGTATTTTTTTTGTTTAATGTAGAACGGTGGCGCAGCGTTTTTGGGCGTTTTATGGGGCCTTACGTTTGGTGATTGGTTTGTCAGGATGGCGAAGAGTAAAGATCTGTTTATTACTATGACTCGTAAGGGGTTGGGATATTAAGCGCACCGAACATCTGCCTTCCCGCCTTCGCTACAGTCCTGGAACTGAACCTTAAATACCCCTAGAGCCAGTCGTAGTGTATTTAGGCTCATGTACACCTCCGTTTCGCATTTTGGAGGACATCGATACCCGGACAATTTTGCTCTCTATTCTTTGTGTTACTATGCCTATCCTTTACTATATATCATTTCACACAATTGGGGCATGGAAGGAGTTATTCGAGCAGCGGAGACGACTAATGTAATCCCACGTCGTACTTAAACCCCAGCATACGGACGTCGAAAATCCCGTTTTTCCTGTTGGTCCATGATGACACTTAACACTAAGTATGAAGGCACGAGGAAAAAAACAACGCACTTCTTTGTCATGATGAATCGTTTCTATAGTTTTCATCTCGATGGCTATAGGCTAGATACCAAATCATGAGCGGAATTAATTACCTAATTATGATCAATATACTGACCTGGATATTCGAGGAAAGCGGGTTATTACAGGCATCAGGACGCCCCGATGTCGTTCGATATCGCTCCTGCGATTCTGGATTTGCACATTCGTAGCGTAGTTCTTCGCGGCTGTTTAGTCTGATGAAAGATGAATGAACGTTGAAGAAAGCGAGGGGGTGAATATGGGACGTACACTGAAAGCATGCCGTTTGAGTAGAGCTTCGCTAGGAAGGTATACATCGCAATCCAGGCCACTAAAAAATGGGAACATTGATGAGGATAAGGAATACGGGAAGTTGGAAGCGGACGCACGCGTCGTTGGTTTGGATAAAAAAGTGACCAACAACGCTATGGCTGATAGACTCGTTAGTAGGCCTGATCCTGGCATCATAATGAAGTGGCATGGTTAGCTAAGATTCTTATTGTGAAGCCCAAGCCTGCTTACGAAGTGTATATCCAATCATCTTGTCGATAATATGTGCTGTTCTGATAAGAGAAATAATTAAACTTTAGACCTCGCAAGTAATATCAGTTCAACGAATAAAACCCACCTCGCCATCGCCCTCATTCTCTGACTACATAAATACCAAAGCATTGCAACTGCAATGGTCACATCCACCGCTACGCCCGTGCTCAATAGCGATATGATGAGCCACTTCCACTGAGCACGAAATACATCTATTGAGGTTGTTGTAGCAGCTCCTACGGTGAGGGCGATGCTGCCGACGAAGCGCAGGGATGAGATGAAGATGCAAATGATCCCGATGTAGGCATAGGGTTTGGGGATGACGCGGCATACGCGCAGGGCAAGGAATGTCTGAAACAGGAGAAGGGGTAATGTTAGTTTAGGCGTTGTTCTGTGAAGAGCAGGTTGAAAAATGAAAGGAATGGAAGATGGAAAATCGGTAAAACAGGGAACGAGAAGCATGTAGTTATAGGCTGGGAGGCTGGCAAATTGTAGATAAACCCCAGACTGAAGTGTGGGATGGGGGAATAATAATCGTGGCCCTGCTCACCTGTACGCAGAGTGTGATTGTACCACCGAGTGCGAACACTGCAGCTAGAGCGGGGAATGTAACAAGATTTTCGAATTGAGTGTATAGCGTTATGCTTGCTTTATACACTTCAATGAAGACGCCAATGGTGTGCCCGAGTTCTAATAGCCTATAGCATTGTTTGTGACGTACCTCAGTTGTGCATTACGAGCACATCTTGAAGGAAGAGCTCTTTACTCACCAGAGCGCGCCGACCTAAGCATTAAGTTCCCAGAACCAGGAATTTCCGTAAGCATCGAGTATAGTAGCTTAGGAATCCTAAAGTTACTCACCAGAACCTTCTGATTCCATCTATCATTCCAAAACGTCGTAAAATAGCAATACGTCTGAAGCGTTACGATTCCAAACAGAAAAATGGCAACAGCTGAGCCAACCTCGAAGATACCAATCGTATCGTCGAGATCGACATGCAGTGGCTCGTCGTTAGCCATGTTTCAAACTCGACGGGTATTAGGGATTGGATGAACGACGTCTACGGGGCTGCTGAAAAGAGAGCGTGGATGTGTCGTGATGATTCAGATGTGTAATTGACAGGTGACATCACTCCACCTCGATCGAGGTGGCGGTGAAGCGCGCGTAGGAGGGTGCAAAAAGAGCCTCCTTCTACTCACAAGTGTGGAGCGCGCGCATGAAAGATGAAGGCAAGGCGATGTAATATAAAAGTTGCGATAGGGGCGATTGGAACAAGTGAGGCAGGAATTGTTTGATATGAAACTTGCGAGGCGGGTATGTCAGACGAAAAAAATTGATATCAAGGAGAGGGTCCTGCGACACTAGCAATGCATTCTAGAACCTTCTCTGAAACCTGACAAGGCCATGCCTTATGATCTACTATTGAGCACAGACGCGCGTTAGATCGAGCTCGAACGCGTTCTCAGTGGATCACGCTCTTGAATCGGCATCTCACGTGCCTGGACTGGCACATAGAGCACAGCCCCATAACCCCATCCGCCATTACATCAGCAATGTCAACAACATCACGATCCGTAGTTGGTCGTTGCCGCCAGGCTACCACCACCACTACACACTCGCCTCAAACCCGTCGCCTTCTTCCTCCTGACTATAAAGGTCTTGAAGCTCACCCTGACACCTGGATCCTGAAAGGCTACACATAACCAGACTCAACATGGATCAAACACCCACGGCGCTTTTTGAGAGCTATGAGGCGGATTTTAAACATATTATCTCTGGGATTAAGGATAAGCTAGAGGGGAGTGGGAAGGGTCTGTTAGGAGGTTAGTGTGATTTAACTAAATTTTATTGAGGGCTTTAAAGGAGAAGATGAGCGTTGTCGTGGTCGGAGTCAGGCTCTTCATAGGTGGCTTTGTTGCCAGCTGTTGCGGTGTGGGGTTATTGGTGATTAGAACGGTGTACTGATGCCCTGTTATATGATTAGAGCAACGCAAAGCAGCCTTGAGAAAGGTTGAAATCGAGCTTGATGAAGCTGATGATATTGTGAGTTGGAATTCTGTCTTATAGCGCCCATTCAAGCACCTTGCTCATCACGACTGCGCATCTTGGATTATTTCCTCATTTCCACCCTCTCGTCCCTCATTCTCTGTAATGTTATCATCACCTAGATTGCCCAACTCGACATCGAAATCCAAGGAATCCCTCAATCCGTTCGAATGCCGTACACAACCCGCCTCAAAGCCGCAAAGTCCGACCTTTCAAAGTACAAGAAATTAGCCAAAGACTCAAAATCTCAACTCGCGCGCACGGATCTGCTCGCTGGATCTTCCCGGTCCAATAATTTCAACGCCAACTCCTCGGATGATCCCTACGGGGACAGGAACAGGCTGTTAAAAGGCACAGAGACGCTGACGGATAGTAGTCGGCGGATCCAGGAGAGTACGAGCCTAGCGCTTGAGACTGAGACGCACGGGGCTGAGATTTTGAGGTCGTTGAGGGGTCAGAGAGAGCAGATTGAGAATTCAAGGAATATGGTGTGTTGTTGGTTCCCTTATAGCATTTGTTCCTTTTCTGACGGTGGTGTGTAGCTTCACAATGCGGATACCCATGTTGAGCGGGCGACAGGGACGTTGAAAGGCATGATCAGACAGTATGTTTCTTTTCTTCGTTTTATTTTTGCACTGGCTAACGTTGAAATATTTGTGTTGGTGGTGGATAGCATGAAGAGACAACGATATATTTACTCTGGCATTGGCGTCTTCTTCGTTGTGATGGTGTTGACTATCTTGTATTTCAAGCTTTTCCGGTGAGGAGACGTCAGCTGGAATTTGTTCCGTGAAGTAGGCGTTGGAGCTCGTCTCTGAGGTTTGGATGTTGCTCGTTTTGTATGATTATGATTCTATTTTTTGGATTTCGGCTTGGACTTTTATTCTATATGCTTTACACGCCATCGTCATCGTTGTCATTCTCATGCTCCGTTTTCTCATACTCCGTTGTCAAGCTAACGATGGCCTGCCTCCTCGTTGACCCCTCTCACTTCATCCAATCCCTCCAAAGCATCACTTCATCGCCTCGTTTGCTTTACTCTCTGCGCAGCTATCTCCCCACCCTCTTCGTTTCACATCCAGACTGCGCCTTCACACTCCCCACTCGGAATGTCCATTCTCACACATTTTCGACGGCGACCTGCATTACATCATGCATATTATCACTTTGCTATCTTATCGTCTTCTGTTATTCAACTAGGAAGTTGAGAATGCGAACAAGAACAAAAATAGTTCAATTGGAAGGCGGCGGTGTCAGCAATGTGAACTTCTCAGGTCGTTGATATCGTGATGGGTGTATCCCAGTGTCCCTCGTTTCTATTTATAGCTTGGGAATGGCCAGAGAGAAGTTCGACTTGAACTTGCACCTGCGACTGTGTTTCTTCCCGTCCTATCTCATTAACATGCCCCTCCCCCTGAGCGACCTCATCAGGATTGTGCTATCGATTGCTACTGCGTATTATGTACCATGCACGATCTGTACTCCCGCCTAACCCGATGCTGAACTCGGGTTCACGCACGAAGTTGAAGGGTGTCCTCGATAATAGCGGCAGGTCGGCTCAGCGCTTCTGCATCAGTATGGCTGTGAGTGCTCGCAGGATTCTTATAGCTTTTGATTCCGGGATTGACGCGTCGATGGCCGTTTGCGGTGGATTAGATTTTGTCTCTCGTTCTCTGCATCGCCGACATATCCGCAATCCTCGCCAAAAACGCACCTGCGTCTCTATTTGCGCAATCCACCAGATGGATATTCATGTTCAAATCCGGGCACCTCACCCACCTTTCGCTCACCCCTACGCAAATCATTGCAGCGATAATGGTCATCACAGGCGGACTCCTCCGACTAGCAGCATACAAAACCCTAGGTCCATACTTCACCTTTCAAGTCGGGATTCAGCCAAATCAAAAACTCATCACACATGGCGTATACGCCTGGGTCCGGCACCCCTCATACACCGGTACACTCCTGGCGACGCCTGGATTCGCGTTATGGAACATGGCGCCGGGGTCGTGGGTTCGTGAATCGGGGGTGCTGGATACGTGGATGGGGTGCGTGTTAGGGTATGGGTTAGCGGGGTTGCGGTTGGTGATGACGTATATGCTTTGTTTTGGGAGGCCGCCGCAGGAGGATGAGAGGCTGCGTGAGGCGTTTGGGAGGGAGTGGGAGGAGTGGGCGGGGAGGGTTAGGTATAGACTTGTACCTGGGGTTTATTGATTGATTTGGATGGGGTTTAATGGGAGTATTTGGGATTTTGCGAACAATTTGGTGATTCGGATAAACGATTAAATAGTTCTAGACTATTGAACCAGTTCATCGTCATCAGCTCTGAATACAAGGAAGGATTTTCTCCACACGTTTCGATAGCCCTTTCTTGCCCCCTTGCCCTTTCGCAACTGTGCTACTGCACGTGCGGAACGTAGGCTTTAGATTCGCTGTTGAAGGCCAGCCAGGAGATTGGAAGCAAACTGGGTGCTCCTGTTGCATGTGCCGATTGCAGGCCTTCAATTCGTTGTTGGATGTCTGCGAAGAGATCAGGAGCAAACATTGCTTTTTGACTTGTCTCTATCGGTTCAAAAGCAAAATGGTCCGTGAAATCCCAGGCGAAACTACTAGCTTTCATATACGGGCAGAGGGTCACATCAAGAATTGACAGAGCCGATGCGTGCATGTTGTGAAACTGTCCGAGCACCCTTTGTAATGGCGCTCTGAATGAATATAGTTGTAAGAGATTCTGAATGGAGCAGAATAATTATATGAACTAGTGAGTGAGGTACCTTGAAATTTTCAGTCCCAAGTTGATGAAACGTGCCTTCAGCGCTTCTTCGCTCACAAGATATTCAAACCGAGGTCATAATCGTCTAGTCGCTGTACTCTGTCAACAGTAACGGGGCCCCTGACTTCGAGTACTTTATACTTTGGGGTGACAGTATTGTCCATTGTGCGAATGAAGAATTATGAATGAAATAGGGGACGTCCGATAGCTAGCTGTATACAGAAACACACGATGACCGTAAGAGGTAAAGTGTTCGGGTTCAGGGATGTGAGCGTTCTTAAACCAAAAATCTCTCCCCTCCCCTATCACCAAGCTCATACCTGGAGTCGGCACATCTGTAGGTAAGCGACGCAGCTATAGGTTCACTTGTCATGACATTGCCATCCGACCTTCCCTGCAGCATGTATTTGTCTCCTGTTGCTGTAATGGTTCTGTAACTACGTTTGTGGATAGCATATTTCAAGTTGGCATGAGTGTTTCGTTCTCTTATACCTCGTGCCAGAATCCAAAAACGATCAATGTCGTATTTATGCCGACGCCATCATGAGGAGGACGAGGTGTGATGATCAGATAGGGGCAGTTATTCCATAAATAGAAACCCTCACGTGGAGTTTTCCAAGCAACGAAATTGTTACAGCCTCCGTTGCCAAGAATAAACTGACAACTCCAACGTTGCCTTCTCCCCATACTTTACACACGTCTATACCACAAGCCAGAATCTTGTTGGTCAACGTATATATTATACCTCGGTCAGCATTTATATATAATCTTCTTAATTTCAATTGTTAATCAGGCCCTTCTCTCTCTTCTTCTCCTTTCCATCAACCCTAGGTCCAAAAACAATGGCGCCAGCCCTCACCGACGCAGCAGGCGTCTCAGAGCTGAGCTTTGAAGCGCTCGCTCAATCTTTCGCTATGATCATCGTCTCTGAAATAGGTGACAAAACCTTCCTAATAGCCGCCATCCTCGCCATGCGTCACCCACGGTTACTCGTCTTCATGGGCGCATTTGGCTCCCTCGTCGTTATGTCCATCCTCTCCGCAGCAATGGGTCATCTCCTGCCCACGCTAATCCCAAGAAAATGGACACAAGTAGCCGCGGGCGTGCTGTTCCTGGTGTTTGGAGCCAAGATGTTGAGTGAGGCGAGAACCATGAAGGAGGATAAGATTGCGGAGGAGATGAAGGAGGCGGAGGAGGAGATTGAGGATGACGAGGCTGAGCATGATGGGACGGGTGTGCCTAGTCCCTTAGGTGATGGACATATGATCCCAATGGAGGAGATGGAGGAGGGTGGTAGGCCGCATAGTGCTGGTGTGGCTGAGACCGTCAAGGGTGGGTCGGGGATGGCGCCACCGAAGAAGTCATCCTGGGCGGAGGGTGCCAGGAATTTCTGTAGCTTGTTCTTGGGGCCTGTGTTTGTTCAGGCGTTTATTCTGACGTTCTTAGGAGAGTGGGGCGACAGAAGTCAGATTGCGACCATTGCACTGGGTGCTGCTCATGTATGTTCTTTCCCCCTATTCGCTTTTCTTTGTTCTTTCCATTCCTTTGACCCTGAGCTGAATCCGACGCTCGCTCCTGCGTCTGCGACGTCGTGTCATCTCAACACAAATGGTGGTGTGAACCCGAGCCGGTATTTCTCTATAAATACCACTCCACTTCCACCCTCGCGTCGTTATTTCTAGGTGGTCTATCGCCGTCATCCTCCTATTTATACTCTTCTCGTCTATTTTCATGCCATGCCCCATACTGACCATATTGTCTTCCTCCTTATCACTACCAGAACGTCTACCTTGTGACCATTGGCACCGTCGTCGGTCATGGCTGCTGCACCGCACTCGCCGTGATCGGCGGACGCTACGTGTCGACTAAAATATCGGTTAAGCATGGTACGTCGTCCTTCGTTTCTTCTTTCTATCGTGCCATACAAGCCTTGCTCCACATTTTCTTATCTCCCTTACGCCCCTCTCGTCCTTCGTGTTCGTCATCGACTTCTGATTTGCATAATTTTCCTTCCTAATTTGATACATCCCCTCATCGGAACCATTACTAACAAATCAAACAGTTACCCTCGGCGGCTCTATCCTCTTCCTCCTCTTTGGCATCATCTACCTATACGAAGCGCTAGCTATGACTTCGGGTGTGGAGATGACGATTCCGATTGCGAGTGAGCAGGTGAATGTGGTGTGAGTCACACACCGCTGGTGCGGTGCGCAGAGCTCAGCGAAATGTGATCTACGGATGTGATGAGCATATACCGCCGAGCTATGTATGTGGGGGCGTTACGCGGATATATAGATAGACTTGTTTGTTAGCATATAATTTACCCGGACTTTTTCGACGAGTACCAAGTAATACTAGTTAGGTAACTAGTGGAATAATTGACTATCATTCGTGCGAGCACGATTTGGAGAATATGTATGGGTGGATGATACAGGGTGTTGTTGCGTTGACGGATGGATTGACTTGGACCTCCATGAGGGTGTGCATCAGAATGAGCTGTCGATGCGATAACTTCGATTAGTCGTGTTTAAACATCCCTCCTACTGCTGAACCCTCATAATTTTAGGAGATCAAATCAACGATGCGCGGCGCGGAATATGATGAGCTACAAGTAAATCGGTGAAGGTGAATGGATGCCTCTAGAGGAAGAGATAAGTACCGCTGGAGGCTGTAACCGTAATCCTTGGTAGTTAGATTGGTTGGCCCAATCCATGCGTATCGGAGGAAGGGTAATAAATTATCATGGACTGTGGGTGACAATCATCGATGCAACCTTGATTTGTCGGAGAGGTACATAGTACTGGTTCAAATGAAGAATAGGGAATGAGAGGTGAGGAGGCTAATAATAATGGCATCTGAGTTTCGGTACTCAATATTTTTTACAAAGTGATTAGGTACTGAGTCTGGTTGAACGATGTAAAATAACAGAAATAGAAATAAAACATACATACAAGCTTGTGCTTCCATTAGTTTAACATATGCCTACTTTGGCTTCATCCAGGGCGTCATCGTCCAGGGAGCTCAGATCACCAAGTTTCTCAACACCCAGGAATCTGCTCTGGGTATCATCAATAACGCACTAGAAACACATACAGGAATCCTCGACCGGGACACACTTTCCGGTCCACGAGCACAATCGCATAGGTTACATTTATACCAGGACCTCATGCAGCGTATCGATCTCTTCTCAAGAGAAATATCAATGCTGGAGTATGACCTCGCCCAACCGGATACACAGGCTAACAAACCTCTCGTATTGCCATTGGAAGCGAGATTCCAGGAGACGACGGATGTGTTTACCAAGCTTTCGACGCAGTTAGAAGAGTTCAACAACGATGCCCCTATAGTACCGGTTATTTATGGTCTGATACAAATCCCGGATCGTACATCGATGATACGGAGGGCTGTTGGGGCTTTGTTTCGATGGTTTGGTGGGTTGAATCGGACGGTACTTGGTCGAGGAATGTCTTCTTGTGTCTAAGTCGGATCGTGATCGGTGGGTAGTACGGTTTAGTTTGTCGTATATGTATGTCATTAAAAACATCCTCCCTTTCTGTCCTGCTAACATCGTGCTCTTTGGCGGACAACTGCTGAACATCTTTTATTCGACTTGTAATATTTATTTCGCACAATGAACGCGACTGTTGACTCTACTCCAGAGGATGACAACCTGAAAGTGACTGGACACGTTACCGTTGACAAACTCAAGATAGTAGACCCTGAATCCAGTTGGGATGTCTTGTGAGCCGATTCTAAGATGAATATGTGTAAATGTCTAACTACAGCTCACCGTAAGAATCATGAGTCCATCGTGAGCCGGGAAGAGCGCGGTGCGTGATTGATCTAATGTGATTCGAGACGGGTGCGTATCACTGGCACATACCTGACCAGATATCACCTGTCCGTCTAGTTTATTGAGGCACTTGGGTTGAACGGCGCTGGTAGAATATTCAGCGGCCGATTGGAAGGGTTCACACTTGAGTGCCCCCAATGGCCTAGAGACAAGCTCAGACGCGGTAAGGCACGGCGTAGTGGTCTTGTTGCCAGCCGTCAAGTACTGAGTACTGGACCCTCAAGTACTACGCTACGAACAGAGGGATATAGGTGATCACGTGAGGGTGGCAAGTCCCCTATTACTGTACGGTGTACCATTTCGATCAATTCGACCGGGGGTCTGGCTGCTGACACCTTGGTCCAATTTTTTTTTTCGACCACACCGTGTCTGACTGCTGACCTGGTCCTGACTAACTGCCTGGCCGCTTCGCGGCCGGCCGAAATGGATTGACGACAATGAGAGAGCTTTCGACCTCAAGGGAGCTGACTGCTGACACCAACCGGTTTTGGACCCGACCAAGGGGCTGCTGACATGCTGACCGTCGAATTGATCGAAATGGTACAGTAGTATTCCAACACAATCAATGTCTACGTACAGACTGAACAACGTCAATTGGTACGGGTATGCCCTCCGTCTCATGGACTCCCAATGTTAATGTATTGCTTTGACATTCAAGTTATTCCAGCGGGAGCAACTTCGATTACATTTTGTACTTCATCCCCATAAAGTAGGTTCGACTGCCCGGAAGTCATTGGCTATCTATTTTTAGACTAGCAGTCATGGATGGATGATTGAATGCCGACATATGTCGTTGCTTCAACACCGCCTCCGCTTTTGACCGTGACGTGGCAGCTTGCAGCCGTCTACCTACTTCCTGTTCAACACACCCCAATCTGAGGTAGAATAGCGCGATGCGACGGGCGGGTCTTACACAGTATCCTGCATACGAGAACCTCAGAATCAGTGGCAAGGTATCTGCGGCCCAGTTTGGTGAGGTACCTAAAATGGGATCCAAGGCTATCCTGTAAGCATTTCGCGTCCTAAATTTGACTGGTGTATACTTATCTGTGTAGCATTATGGGTCCAACTGGGACTGGGAAAAGCTCGGTATGATGCGCTCTAATCTCCATCCCAAACACCATCAATTGATGTCACATTTTGTCGTGTCTACTTACTAGTTCATCGAGGCATTGGCGCAAAACAGACATCTACAGATAGCTAAGGACCAGTTGGAGAGTGTCACCCAGCAAATCGCTGCATATAAAATGGTCAATGTCTCGGCCGTCGATGCAGCACTTCAGAACACTGACATGACTCCACGCGATATTGTACTCCTGGATTGTCCCGGATTTGCGGACAGTAAAATTTCGGAAAAAGAAATTGTGGAGATGGTACGAAAGTGGATGCATCAGAATATGTAAGTCTACGATAATTCAAAACGCTATGCAGTCTCTCTCTGAATCACCCTTTCTTGTTCTTGTTTTGCCTTCTACTAAATCCTGATCCATATGACTACTTTTCTATGCGTGATGCTTCCAGGATCCATACATTCGACCACATCCTCTACTTCTCTGCTATCACCGATACTAGACTCCCTGCCAGTAAACGCAAGGCTATTGCCTTGTTCAAAGCCCTTACACGCACCGACGAGCCCAGTTTATCGCTCAAACCTGGGAGACCACTGACGATAGTTACGACTATGTGGAATAACGTGTGTACCCCGAGCATGCGCAAGCGTGCGTTTGGGAATTGGAAGCAGCTGAAGGAGGGTGTGTGGAAGGTGTGTATGAATATAAATTCTTTGCCATGAACTGTGTATTCCCCCTTCAAAACCGGCCAGGTGTGGAGTTGAGCTAATGATAAACCTATTTTTCTTCGTGCAGCAAGTTATACAAGAAGGTGCCCAAATCACCAAGTTCCTCAATACACAGGAATCTGCTCTGGGTATTATCGATAACGCACTAGGAACAAGCACTGGAATCCTCGACCGCGATACTCTTTCAGGCCCACGCGCACAATCACATCGAACATACTTGTATCAAGACCTCATGCAGCGCATCGACCTGTTTTCGAGAGAAATATCAATGCTGGAGTATGACCTTGCGCAGCCGGACACCCAGGCGAACAGAGATCTCGTATCGCTGTTAGATGCAAGACTCGAGGAGACAACCGAGATCTTTATGAAACTTTCGACACAGCTAGAAGAGTTCGATAACGCTCCAAAATTCCCGGTTACTTATGGTCCAATAAAAATCCCAGATCGTACATCGAGGATGCGTAGGGTTTTTGGGGCTCCGTTTCGATGGTTTGCTCGGTTGTATAGGATGAAAACTCATTGACTTCGTTGGAGTTCGAATACGTAACAAGTTAGCCCCATTGGTTCGTTTGTGTGAAACTTACTTTATTTTTAATCCTCTGTCGTTTTTACTTGTAGGACCAGTACAGTAACATTTTATACTTAAGGTGACTTGGAGAGTAGGTATCTATTCCTGACATTGAATTCCTGTGGAGCAGGTGGCCCGATCTCGGGTCCCACTCTCAAACCATGCGAACAAGGCTCTAGGGATGATTTTGTCGCTCTTGAGTCTAGTGTCTTTTCCGGCTGTTCATCCTCCGGGTCTCTCAAAGATCGCTGCCCCAAAACGGGCGCGTATGGCATCAAACTAAAGCCGCATCATTTCCACTCGCATCGTCCAAGAAAGGAAACGACGCGCCCTGTGCACTGTGCCCCAACTCTGTGCCCCATCTGACGTCCTTCTGATTCTTGTCGTACTCATCCCCTTATGGCAGAGGCAAAGAACAGATAGATACGAGACAAGATTCTTGTAGTCTTCACGCCCAGATACATCATACAGTCTCTGAATAATAACCCTGTTTCAAAAAAAACCCCTGAATTTCAGACATAGGGTTTTTTTTGTTTATTTATTACATGCACCCCAATACATCCGCAACATGGTTTCACATCTCGAATGGACCTCCTCCTGACCGTGTTTCAATCGCCCTCATGTCTAGAGCTTCATTCAACCCCCTTCTTTATGTATTCGCCCCGCCGTCCTCCAGCGCCTTCACAACTGGGCTACATATTGGTTTATCCTCGCACTGCCACTCGATCGTTGAAGTGGAGTTACCTTATATATTTTACATATCGTACATATCTTCCACCTGAATCATCATCATCACCAGCATCCCGTTGCTAACTAGTTCGCTGATGACATCTCACAGCATCCTGTGTGCTTGCTAAAATCCACCAACCTACTCGAGTCTGAGTTCAAAATATGGCGGCTAGCGGGTCAGCTCACGTAGTCCTCGATGACACCATCGGTATCTTCGAAGTGGGCTCTGCTTTCGCCATTTTTCTGTTTGGGATTGTCACATTACAGGCGCATTGCTACTATACGACATTCAGGGATGATGGATGGATGCAGAAGACAATGGTAAGTACAGTTGCTGTCTGTGAGTCCGTTGAACGGGATTCTGACTTCGCCTATGTCCATGAAATAGGTCGGCTTGCTATGGTGAGTCCATTGCTGTTGGTTGTATTAAAAATGAAGAACTGGACTGAAATTGTATTGATTTTAAAGGCTAATGGAACTAGGGCACACTATTGGCGTATCATATGAGGTCTACAGAGCGACAATAACTTTACATGGTCAACCCCACCGTCTTATCACATTCCCTGCCCTCTCTTCAGTCATCGCAATCGGTGGCGCTATCACGCTTTGCGTTCAGGTGAACAGATTCCCCATTTTATCTTCACCGTCTTTACTTTCACCAGTAGAAAAACTGACAACGCTACCCTTGTCCTATTGCAGTCATTCTTCTCCCTACGAGTATACCGCGTCATCCGCAAGCCCTACGCCTACGTCGCATTCCTATGTATTGCCATCTCATCCATGCGCCTTGTCGGTGGCATCGTGCTGTCTGTCGCTGCTGTGAGATCGACTTCCATAGACATATATCGCGTAAAGTGGAAGTGGCTGATCGTATTATTGTTGGTTTCGGGGACACTGGTAGATGTGATTATCACGATAGCTATGCTCTACTATTTGTGCAGTGCGAGATCGCGGGCGATGACAAGGTGAGTTTGATTTTTTTTTTTTTTTATGAACGCACGAGATCCTGAGGTTCATAATCTTAGAACCGCACATATTATTGACAAACTGATTGTATATACCCTACGTGAGTTTGAGGATCATGACCGACATCCAGCGTCTGCTATTACTAACTACAAATCCTAGGTTCGGGTCTCCTCACCAGTTTATCAGCAATCGTGTTGTTAGTATTATTCTTGACTAAGCCCAAAACCAGTAAGCGGTTTCGTTCCACCTCCCAGGCACTTTTCCTTACTGATGATTCCCCCTTTTTCAGTGTCATGGCTGGCGGTGTATACCTTCCTAGCGAAACTCTACTCGAACAGCTTGCTTTCAGTGTGCGTTGTCCCCCGTTTTCTACCCTCATACTTCTCATCTCGTTGCTTCAGATTAAATGGACGGGCAGAACTACGATACGACTCCGACGGCTTAGGTCATGAGTCTATGGAGAGATTTGGGACGACACCCGGCCGTGGAGATGCTACTACTACCCAGCTGGCACCACGGATTGATGTCAGTCATCAATCCTTCTTTCTTGAGTTTTTATGGATTATTAACATCTCATTTTTGGGCTTCATATTTAGGTTATTGAATTACAATTGAAAAAGACCACAGATACGAGCCGAGGTGATGTGGATGTGCGTAGTCCTGGGCTTCTCGACGCTCTAGTAGGATGTAGTTCCTGACTCACTTCCCCCAAACAGGACAAAATCGATTCTAAACCTTCAGACGAGGCCCTATAAACTATGTATTATATTTTGTAGTAGTAAATGCCTTCTTCGGTGCTAGGGTCATCGGTTGGCCAGCCATGCCAGTTTCTTTTTTATTTGCTTTTTTGGCATTCTTTCTGTATTTCCACTATGGAACTTGTAATTTATTCTGCTTATCGCTCCATGTGTGACACCTTAAGGAGCTTAAAATCTCAAAACCTCACGGGAACATTCCACTGTTCGACGAACGTTATCGGTTAAGCTGGTACGCCCCATCAACAGAGTCTGAAGCATAAGTTTTTGAGAGGTAGGACTTCATCGCTCTATGATTTGTAGCCGTGCGACAGGGTACAAGTTGCTACTCTCATAGGGTCACTAGTGTTCGCAGTTGGCTCATAGGATAGCTTGCTTAACACGACAATGAGACCGTCCATACTGCATACCCTTGCAATTGACATAGGGTTGCAATTATGGACAATTACTAGTCTACTGTGAGAAACAACTTCTTTCGTGTGTCTCCTTCATTTCGTACAATACAGTTAAAAATCTCAATACGATGATCAACGTTATGATTCCCATAAGAGGCCGTGCCTATTCAATGAAAATAAATACCTCCTCCTATCTAGGCCTTGGGGGAAATCATGGGCGTTGTCAGATGACACCTCGGAAAAATACATCCCACGAGAGAGTGTATTCGCAACTACAACCTCTGGTACTTCAGCATTACCGACTGGCGGAGCGCATATAATGTGTAAAGTCTAATTGGCTGTGGGAATGGTACCTGACGATGTTGCTCAGTCTTCCTTTCACTTGTTTATGTCAAACTCAAACACCAGTGGATACAGGCGTTATTAATCTGACATATATCCGTGCACAAGGTTCAAACGTATTCTGATCTGAACATGTGATGATACATGAGGGAGTGTCACTGTCAAGGTTATAGGAGCTGATTGATACGAATCAAGTTTTTGATTTCACAATTCTTCGCGTTCCATCTCCATCTGTGGCGTTGCTCATCCCCAATTTGCTGCGGTGGGTATGGTGGATCACGGTCAGGACATGGTGAATGACCACTACGTACTTAAAAACCTCAGGTACACGGTTAATGCTTGCCCTTCTGATCGTGGAGAGGTCAGTGGACATAGCCCCTATTCCGTCTGTTGCGCGCCCTCTTCCGCCTGATCGCATCCCAGTGTTGCAACCACCAATACCCCATCTCCAAGCGATCACGCCAAGTGTGTGCATGCATCGTTCCATCACACTTCTCACCAAAAGGAAGCCTGGCCCCATCATGGGCATGGTTCTATCCTCCGAGGCCATGGTTCCGATTCCTGTAGTTTGAAGGCAGATCTAATCGAGGTCAAAAATTGACGAAGATTCAGTACACCGGTCCTTATAAACCCTGAATTTCGTATTTTAAAGCTTTTTCGATTGTGCTTTTCCCAACACACACTCGTTCCTGTTTACCAAACTTGCCTTCTTTCCTGTTTTTGAATCTCGTGTCTCCAATATTTAATGGCCAGAATTTAATTCATTCGTCGCACCACCCCCTCTACATTATTTACCGCATCCTCACTCAGGCTCTTCCTTACACCCTCTCCCCCGCCTTACTTCATCGCTTCGATCGAAGTGGTCGAGTGTTCACTACCCTGCCCAGCGTCACCATCACTTCCTCCTTCACCAACCCAGTTACGGCTTACACCAGTTCAAAATATGGCAAGCGGACTCGTCCACATAGACCTCAGCGACACCATTGGGATCCTCGAGATTGGCTCACTATTTTCTGTTTTTCTGTTTGGGATTGTGACTCTCCAGGCGCATTTCTACTATACGACATATAGAGATGATGGGTGGAGGGAAAAAGCATTGGTGAGGGAGACCTTTCACTCCTAGATCTGACACGTCTCTAAACGATTACTTGGGATCTTAGGTTGGCGCGCTATGGTTAGTACCTTCCCTCTGGCTTTACTCGGGACGTACAACTGAGAGGCACGTCGGATTGTAGGTTAATGGAATTAGGTCACACTGTCGGGGTAGCGTTTGAAGTCTACCGAGCGACAATAACCCTATACGGTCGACCACACCTCCTAATCACATTCCCTGCGCTCTCTTCTGTGATGGCACTGGGAGGCGCCATCACATTCGCCGTTCAGGTGAGCAGATTTACTGAAAACCCGAAATCTTTCACCTGCTTTCTCTCCTCCTATGCCCCACGACTGGTATCTGACGATTCTTCTTCTTTTTAGACATTCTTCGCATTGCGAGTATCTCGTCTCATCGCTAAACCCTACGGCTACATCGGGTTTCTATGTATCGGTGTCTCATTCCTGCGCTTCATTGGCAGCGTCGTTCTTGCTGTAGCTGCCGCCACATCAGTTTCGATAGCGATATACCGCGTGAAGTGGAAATGGCTCATCGTTACTCTGTTGAGCTCAGCCACAGCGGTCGATCTTATCATTGCTATTTCGATGTTGTACTATTTGCGTACCGCAAGATCGCGAGCTCTGTCGAGGTACGTTTGGTATCCCACAATTCTGAGATCGTGCACTGAATCAGGACGCTAGAACTACACATCTTATTGACAAGCTTATTGGTTATACCCTTCGTGAGTTCCACCAGTAATCATTGATATTAGTAACATACTTACTCGATCCCAGGTTCTGGTCTCCTGACGAGTGTCTCAGCTGTCGTGTTGTTAATCTGTTTCTTGAGCAAACCTTTGACAAGTATGTTCTCTAAGCGTTCCGGCCCTTGTCTACTCTGAGTCTTACCAACGTTATCCTCGTCAGTGTCGTGGCTCGCTGTGTATACCTTCTTGGCGAAGCTATATTCCAATAGTTTGCTATCGGTGTAAGACCTCACTTAGTCTCTAAATGCTTCGTACACTCACATTGTTGTCAGATTAAACGGACGTGAGGAACTTCGAAACGATGGCTCGCATTCAGCCTCGGTAGAGAGATTTCGAACGACAGATGGACGCAGAGATCCTTCCACTAACCCCCTCGCATCGCGCTTAGAGGTTAGTGATAACCGCGAGCTTTTGACGCCTCACTGATGTTCTGACAAATAATTTATAGGCTATTTCCATCGAAATGAAAACGACAACAGAGACCACGCAGGATATGGATGTATGTATAAATCACCTTCGACTTCTCATCCTCGTGATGCATGCCAGTGATAGTCAATTCTGACTCGCTTTGTTTTGGATAGGATAAACGCCAACTCGGATCTCCATATCTTGGGGTGCAGATTCCACCATCTCGACAACCAGTATGACGATTCATGGATTTATTTAGTGGTGAACGAGGGACGTGATGTATATACCCAGGCGTAAGAAGGACAGCCATGCAATACCTTCTGAAATCTTATTAGTACATTATAAGGTTTAACACTGTTAATTGCGGCTGAAGAAAGCCCCTATGTGAACACTTATCCCAGCCCGACCTGCCGCCTGGCTGGTGATCGTAATTGCTGGACGGCGTGTGCCATGTGCGCAAGCGGCGAGCCTCCAAGGTCAAGAAAAATAGGTATGATGTGATGAATCGCTCCGATTGAGCTCGCTCTGTCGATCTACTCTATCCTCTGTCAATCCTCTCGATCCTCGCCCTCCATGATTATATGATTAAGTGATAAGTAATGGAATATGTGCATACGGAGTCAGCCGACGGCGACGACGGCACCGGGAGTGGGTTCCCTGGTTCTCAAAGTTTAGGTCCCCGGATCTCCTCACCACGTTTGATGGGGGTTCCAAAAGCCTTCCTATAGCGCCATCCCTCTCTCACAGTGCGACCTTCTGCGACCCCGTCTCACACGCTAGGTCTCGTCATTCTAACCCAGCTCCAGCTTTTTCTCACCAGCTTTCACGATTCAACATTCCCGGTTCCCTACACCTTGGTTTTCTGCCATTCCCATCTCCTTCGCTAGTGTCACTCCTGCACGTTAATCGTTAATCGATATCTTACACTTTTATTCATCTTTGAGTCGGGAGAAGCTTTGTTTCTTTGAAGATGCAGACAGGAGAGACGAATACACATATCCTTGACCATCTGGTACATCTGACACCGCCAGGTACAGTTGCCCAGACAACGAGGCAGTTCAGCGATCTTGGCTTTCGGTTAGTACTCTGAATCTAACTTGGGCGTCCAGGTTGTCAGACAACCTGCGTAGGCTTTGAATATGGCTACGTTGCTGACGCCACTTATTTCCTGCTATTTCAATTTCTAGTGTGATTCCAGGAGGCGTGCATGCAGGAGGGTTAACTGAGAACGCATTGGTGGTAAGTCTGCATCTGTTTTATTTCTTTCAGAACATTACGGATGGATTTTGATGTGTATCATTGATGCTGATAAGATATTGGCCGACGGCGTCTATCTCGAGTTGATCTCGTTTACTCATCCCATCTCGCACTACCCAGTCAACTCACCTGAGAGGCGTTTGCGCGAAAGCCATGCTTGGGCATCAAAACGGCCTGGATGGATCGACTTTGCTTTCCTCGGCACAGGGTCTAGATCAAACAGTGTCTCGGCGACGATTAACCAGAGGGCGAATATTGCGGGGAATGGATTGGTGTACGATGCTGAAGTAGATGGTGGAAGGACGCGTCAAGATGGACAAGTGCTCAAATGGCTCATAAGCTCCCCTCCATCGAGCAGTCGCGGTGCTTTACCTTTCTTCTGTGGTGACGTGACGCCGCGCACACTAAGGGTGAGTGTCGCATTTTGTTGACCTTGCTGATAAACCTTGGTTTCATGGAGAAATCATCGCCAGGTGCCTTTCGAACCCGTATCAAACGTTCAACACCCATGTACGGCAAAGGGGGTTGCGTATGTCAAGATTTTGACATCTCTGGTCGATTTTGAAAGGAAAAAAAGCTGGCTTACGTCTGTTACTGGAGTGAAGCCCGTAGCAGCGAGTGAGAATGAGGCAACCTGGCGAGTTTTGTCGAACCCAATTCAAGAGATAAATAGGAACTTGGAGCCGCGTTTAATTCTTCACGTCCCAACTTCAGATGAGGAGAGAGCGTATTTGGAAGAAAGAGGGACCACTGGGGTCTATGAAGTCGGTTTCAGAGTAACCAGGGGTAGCAAAGCGGGAGTTGAGCTCACTCCGTTTGGGAGGGTTTCGTGGATTGTTGAGGAGCGTCTGGACTTGTAATAATCCTACGTTTTTCACATGTCTAGACTGTGGAACGCTCTCATAGTGGTCTTGAGTTATTTTTTGTACTTCGATTAACCCTTTATCGCTTGACGATGGTATCATATGATGCTTCAGACGGATGTGTCGTCAAACTGTCATGGGTGACATTACCGGGCATTGCGGTTATGATTATATGGCAGAGCTGGGAATGTTTGGTATAGTTAAAAATGTGGCATTCCAGAACACAAAAACCCCAGTGGGATCGGTTGGTATTCTGCTTGACTTCCAATCCCACAGAATATACATTCGGTTTCCTGTCAGGACAATTCCCGTCATGAATGTCGAGAGATACATCAAGCTCTTCCTCTCTATTTCAACGACGTACTACTGGAGTTTTAGCCTTATAGCACCCAATCCCATCTTGAAGTCCTCTGGAAGGGCAAAGCTGGGTGGTGTTCTCGAGAGCACCCATGCTTCAGGGCAACACATGTGCATGTGTCTGGCTGTGAGTGATACTTCCGCTGAGTCACAAGATGGATCATAATAACAGAAAACCTTCAACTTCATCCTACGCAGGCAGTGTCGTTCCTTCTTGGCTTTGCTGAGGTCTCATCAATCCTAGTTCAAAATATCCCAAACTCAGCCTTAAGCAAAGTCATTCGATGGATCGTCCTCTTCAAGTCCGCCGGTCACATCAACATCTATCTGACAAAGCTACACATTCTGGGCGCTATACTGGTCTTTATTGGAGGTTCGATACGATTGTGGACCTACACAGCACTAGGAAAATTCTTCACGTTTCAAATAGGGGTTCAGAAGAATCAGAGGCTCATCAAACACGGCCTTTACTCTATCGTTCGGCACCCCTCTTACACCGCGATGCTCTTCTTCCACCCTGGCTTCTTTCTCTGGCATCTGACGTCAGGCTCATGGGTTAGACAGTCAGGAGTGCTCGATACGACGCTTGGTTGGATGCTAGCCTGTGGAATGGTGATGCTGATGATCGCAACCACGTACATGATATGCATTAATCGACCACCGCAAGAGGATAAAGTGATGAAGGAAGCCTTTGGCAAGGAGTGGGAGGAATGGGCCAAAGAGGTACCGTACAGGATTGTGCCGGGAATTTACTGAAACAAGTCAGGGTAACGGAGCAAGGTGCATTATGGACGATGACTCGGATGCAAATACTTTAGCTCTCCGTGTATATTCCTTCATTTGGTGGTTGTACTCGCGTCGTCATGCAATTAGCAAAGCAGATGTCGACATTTTTATTGTTCTTACTGTGCATGAGAATGAAGATTTTTTTCGCTCTCATAAATGCATTATTTTTGGCTTTTTCTTATGAGGAGGGCTTCGTTAAATTCAATACGGATGGCACAAAGATGACCCCTTTCACGCGTCGTGAATCCCTTCAATTGACCGACGGTCGGCTCTCATGATCACCGTAGTGCCGACATCGACAATACTTGAAAGCCTTAGGCTTGGCCCCCATCCTCTTCATGGACTCTGGACATGTGTATTACCCTAGAGTTGGGAAGTATAAATAAGCCCGGCCCAGGTGGATCTAATCTCAAGCATACCCTTGATATTATGAATACCGAGGACTATCTGAGAATTCTAGCCTCAATCGCAGTTGCCTATTATTTCGCCGCTGCGCTTATATCTCCAAACCCAATCATGAAATCCACCGAGCGTGCAAAGCTCGGTGGTATTTTGGACAGCACAGAAGCCTCAGGACAGCACATGTGCATGATTTTAGTTGTGAGTACTCTACCTCATCGCCAGCACACATCATGATGCAGATAATGAATTGGCACACGATTATGATCAGGCTTTATCATCCACTCTGTGGTTCGCTGAGGTCACTTCATTGCTCGCAAGAGACATTCCCAGATTCGCGGCATTGCACGTAGGCGCTACATGGATTTTCTCCTTCGAGGGCACTGATACGATTACATATCTAACTCCGACACACACCTTGGGTGCGTTCATGGTCGTGACTGGAGGGATTATTCGTTTGTGGACCTTCAGAGCGCTGGGACGATTCTTCACATTTCAAGTTGGGGTCCAGAAAGGGCACAGACTGATAAAACATGGCCTTTACTCAGTTGTTCGACACCCTTCTTACGCTGCTCTCCTACTAACTCTTCCTGGCTTTCTCCTTTGGCATTTAACCCCAGGATCGTGGGTATGGGAGTCTGGATTACTGGACCAGCCGTTGGGATGTTTGTTAAGCGGGGGTCTAGTTATATGGTTGATCGCTATCATTTATATGGTGTGTTTCACTCGAGCCCCACAGGAAGACAAGGTGATGAAGGATGCCTTTGGCAAGGAATGGGTAGAATGGGCAAAGGACGTACCTTATAGGATCTTACCCGGTATCTATTAATGCCATTCTTCACCAATTGATCAATAGACGAACATCGAATGTTGATTTCAAGCTATTAAAATCGCTGACGGCTTTAGATAGGTACTGGTATTTAACGCATGCATGACATTGCCCATGCGAGTGTGGTTGCATTATTTTGTCACTTTAGTATTTCCTGTAGACTGTAATATACTGTGTTCAGGGTGGTTGTACAAAGAAGCACGTTATCTTATGGTGCTAACCGCTTAGTCACCACACATTTTTGACAGCGGCCAATGTGGGCGCAGCCCGAAATTTTTTTTTGGGTCGTCTACAAAGGACCCTGAACCCTGCATCAGCATGTCAGATAAGATCAACGAGACCAGTGCCGCTGCCATGTGTTGGACTCATGTTCGCAATTTCAAATGTAGTTTACAAATGAGTAAATAAAATATTGATATTCATACACTTTACATCCATCATGCCACCTCGAAAACCAAAACATTTACGTGAAGCTGCTGCCAGGGCTACATTGGCAGCAGCAGCAGCACGGAATGCCAAATACAACAAGGAGCAAAAGTCACTTGTCCAGGAAGTTATTGAAGCTGCAGGGCACCTCTGTATCTTCCTGCCAAAATTCCATTGTGAACTCAATTTTATCGAGTTCTTCTGGGGGGCAGTAAAGAGGTATCTCCGTGAACACTGTGACTATACCTTCGACACTCTCAAAGCCAATATGCCCATAGCATTGGCCTCTGTAAAATTAGAGACCATTCGGAAGTGGGAGCATCGAATGGTCAGGTATATGAATGCTTACCGAAACAAGCTCAGCACCCAGGAGGCCCAAGAGCATGTCAAGAAATTCAGTTCAACTCAATTTGCTTCTCACCGCCGTGCACCTGGAGAGTGCACTGCAAGTGCACTTGATGCTTGATGTAAAGATTAGATTAGATATTCCATATATGGTTAATTAAATTTCCTTATACGGACGTGGGATTGATCTGGCCAAAATCGGAAAAAATAAAAATAATAACTCGCTCAGTTTTGAAGCAATCAACTATCGCTCCAGCCAGAATGTTCCTTTCATTGAAAGAAGCATTTTGCCTGGAGCGATAACTTATCCGGTAAAAACTCCTTTCTCCTATAGCCTTTGTTCATTTTATGTGGTGACTTAGCGGTTAGCACCATAGCTGGCAGAAGCTACATATGTGGGAGGAGAATGGAAGCAGCTCGCTGCTTGAGAAACGGTACAGATAAACATGTCCATGGACATCGTAAGCCAATAGTACCATTACATTGTTTCTATGTATACAGTATCCAACGAATATAAAGGGGACAGGGAAGCGCTCGGCTGAACCCTCGTTTGGCAACATCAGCAAGTTGGCATTTTGCTTGTCGGCTTTTTGCCGCTTTTGGACTTGCGGAAAGTCCAAAAGCGGAAAAGCGTTTGATTTCAGGGCGAATCTAAGCCAAATTTGGCTTAGCTCTGGGAAAAATTACACAACTTTTTAAAAAACCGGACGCGGCTTTTCTGCTTGCTTCTAGAGGGCTACTTGTTCGCTTTTTTTCGCTTTTTTTCGCTTTTAAAAGCGAAAAAAAGTAAATTGCCCACTTTCTGATGAATATGGATTGGAGTGACTACGTCCGTGTTCTCCTCTCAATCACTACGACTGCTTATTATGCAGCATCTGTTTCACCACCCAACCCAGTGTTGATAACATCTGCGCGTGCTAAGCTTAACGGAGTCCTCGAAAACACCCATGATGCAGGGCAAGGTCTTTGTATAATATTACTGGTCCGCAATTTTGGTGTTTGATAATAAGCAACTAACCAATATGCTTGACAGCTTTGGGCAATATCCATGGGCATCGCTGATATCTCCGTAATACTTACACGAGACGCACCACCTTCGCTTCTCAGCAAACTGGTTCAGGCGACCTTTATTTTCAAAGGAAGCGACCAAACCCGGATGTACCTTACACCAATACAAGTCACCAGTGCACTCATCGCGGTTGGTGGGGGGATTATGCGATTATGGGCATTTCGAACCCTAGGGAAATACTACACATTTCAAGTTGGGATTCAGAAGAATCAGAAGCTCATCACGTATGGTCCATACTCAATTATTCGACATCCAGGCTATACTGGGTTGCTGTTCGTGACAACTGGCTTTGTTTTATGGAACTTTGCGCCAGGCTCATGGGTTATGGAGTCAGGGTTACTTAACACGACACTTGGCGCATGTGTGACTTATGTCCTTGCTAGCGCGGCTGTCTGGATGGTGTATGTGGTGTGTATCAATCGACCCCCTCAGGAGGATAAGGTGTTGAAGCAGGCCTTTGGAAAGGAATGGGATGACTGGGCGAGAAATGTACCGTACAGGACTGTACCTGGTATATATTAACTTAAATATATGCCATCATGCGTACCAGAGTACACCCCATATCAAGAGTTGAGACTAGTTAAGCTGCATTTGATCCTTTTTGTTTGATTTGTGTACTTCCCGATGTACATCTGGAATATTCTCTTGGATTCAACCGTAACAATCCAAACAAGAATGAGCACATCGGCTAAGGTGACAATAAGGTAACCTTCGTAGGATAAATAGGGACTCAGATGTCAGTATGTGTGAAATGTTCACTGGACGGTCATGGAATTCATAGAATAATCTATATGATTACCCTTAAAAATAGCTTGCGTGGTGGGATCTCTGTTCACGGGCTGTTTCCCTCCAAATGATCGAAATGACGCTTCAAATTGATGCATCAGCAAAAACCCTGATAAATTGTCTACTGAGTCAGCGCCAGCGTATGAGGGACAAAGGGTTCAACCAGCCCCTTTGGTGTGAAAATCCGAGGTGGCTGTGAATTCATCATGAGAGGCAACCACCCTGAGAGGTACACGTTCACTTGTGCAGCGTCACACATATTTATTTTTGAGCGCCGTCGGAAAATAAGCACCCTTGCGGGTTAGGTTCTTTCCACGAAGCTATGAGCAACAGGCTGTTTATATCTATTGAATCAAATTCCTAAATGTTTAATCAGTCTTCCAGATAAGAGGTTGTGAAGTTCTATTTTTTACCTTCAAAGAGCCGCTCAGGAGTGAGAAGATACTATAGAGATAGCTTTAAGGAGGCTTGATGCCAATATTCATCATCATCATCTTCTCGTTCATTCACTGACACTGCAGTGGTAATCGAGGCCCAGGTCCAGACAATTGACTTGACGTCAATGTACGGAATGTGACTAATATGCTTGTTCCTTGTGACGATGTAAGTTTTTCACAATTGTCATGGTACCTAACACACCAACCCTTACGAATGACTTCAACTTCAGTCTATACGGAAGTGGTGATGAGGCGCGCGCCCATCTACCTCCGTTTTCGCGCCTTCGTATGTTTTTGGACACTCGCCGCTCACGCCCTTATGCACGGCATCAGCATCGCGCTCACACACGCACGCTATCACGACCGCACTACTTGCTTTCTTGAAAATTTCATAACTTCTTTTCATTCATTTATTCACAAATCCCTGTTCTATTTCTCGTTTCTTTGATTCATATGAAATTTTTCATCATTATTCAATCATTTTCTCATGTTGTAGATACACAGCTGTAGCTACAATATCTTTGTATCTTACCTTACCTCAAAAATTCAGATCATTCTTACCGCCCACATTTCGTGTCTAAGCTTGGTTTCACCCTCGTTTCGTCGTAGCAGTCATACCAGCCGTCTTCTGGTTCGTTTCCTATCGTATTTCGTCGTCTCTTTGTCTCTCAGCGTCGCCAGCCGTGTCTGGTTCGAGTTTCTTGCTCTTTCTTCGTCTCCTCGTGGTCCTACATAGCTACCGTTGGCTTTCGTTCCTAGTCGCCGCCGTCGTCGGTTTCTGTCTTTATATCACTTCGTTTCGTCTCTCAGTGTCGCCGTCGTCGACCTGAACCTCTCTCCATCACCCTCAGCCTTTCTCTTCAAACCTCAGCTCTCCGGACCCCACGAATTCGTACACGAGCGCTCTTCATTCATCACTCACCTTATACCATCACACTCCGACTCACCATCCCATTTCTCATTTTGTTTTCATTGCCCATTCGTCCTCATACCGCAGCGCTCATCATCAGTGGTCTGCTACAAGCGTGGCTATATAGTAGTGAACAGCTCATGTTCAAGCTGTAATCGCGGTGGCTTGATATTATTGATCGTCGTGGTGAATTTAGTCTGTGTACGTCCGAATATCCTTTTGATATATCAGAGAACTACCCCTGACCTGGACGTAGCTCTTGGCCTTTCCAGGAACATTCTACTTTCTGTTTGGCCTCATTCTAAGCAGCAAAGGTAAGCCCCGCTCATGCTTCCGGTATTCGACGGAGATGATGATATGGAACTTGAGCCAAAGTGTACATGAATACCGCAGTAGCAACGTGGGTGCCCCGAGTCGCGTATCATCGATGTAAGAGTTTCTTCTAGACTCGTCTTACAGGCTTAACAGCTGCCAGCATGTAAGAAATAAGTCTACTCAAGGGAGGATAAATGAGTCTTGGCAACTTGATATCCGGGATAGTGTCAACCATTGAAGACCGCACACATTTTCAGTAACACGAGCCGTCGAAATCACTGTTCACAGTGAGGTTTAGGTCGACGTAGTAAGCACCTTTCCATCCTTTAAGGGAGGTCTTAGTACTCAGGATCATTTTTCTAGGGAGACTCAAAGCCGATGGATATTGGGCAAAGTGACATTGCCTAAATACCCCCTCGTTGTAAACCGCTCGAGCACCTGTAATAGCAAATTATTACGAGCGCTACACCTACGTCTCTATGTATCACGGGGCGCGAAGCCAGTTGGAATGCAACATTGAGATTGAACATCCTTCAGCAGGCGTCACAGCATTCAGCCATCTAACATCAAAATTTCTCACAGTTCGACTACCACTGTTTTCCAGTTTCTTCAACCACCATCATCAACACTAGATGCTGACCACTCCTCCGTCGGACGCAAGGTTAATGACAATCTGAGCACATGGAAAGACATGCGCCAGCTTTATGTCTGGCTTCTTATGCGAAGGTTAACCAATGCTGCATTGACAAGAAAAAGCGGGTCCAGCGGGATCGATTTCAAGTGCAAACTCATGTGACATGCCCAGGAGCAGAACAGGAGAATCCATTTTTAACCAAATTTGAACTGACTGAATATGATAGATGAATCATAGGTATGGAACTACCCTAAAAGCACCCTCCACGGTGCCCGCGAAGTTGGTGAGTGCTGTTTTCCATTGGTTGGGTATATGCGGTTTTAGTAACAATGGTTGATTATCTCTTCCAGAGTTCCGGAATTTCATTTATCTCGATCCCAGGTCCAATTTCCTCCATCATCGCGGGGACGAAACGGTAGGAAGATAGAGTGATTAGCACAAAAACGCCCTTCGCAATGGATGCATAATGTTTGGGGCAATCTGTGTGCTATTCAGATACACCAGCGATTGTTTGATGGTTGGAATCGGTGAGACACGTCACGCACCATGTATGCATGCAATGGTCAAGGACGTCCAGGACTAGATACGCTCGGCATATAACCACCGTTAATATTCATGCAGGGAAGTCTGACACGTTGGCGATGGTTGGCAGACACGATTACCCGCGTCACTATTCAATGACCAGTGCAATGGGACGGAGTCTGGGCAACAACGGAATGGAATTCTCCAATACGGAGATGCAAGGTGAGCTACATTCATTCATTCAGCTATTTTTACGCTGTTGCGATCAAACCTTGCTATTCATATGTTCCCTCTAGGTGCAAAACGACCTTTGCGGATGATCCGAGTCATCGATTCAGCACATGTGAAGTACTGTAATTATAAGAACCCCAGTCACACAAACGCGTCGTTTCGTCTGCTAGATCTTTGCAGCTGAGGATGGCTGCTGAATTGGCTTCTACGTATGGGCTGTGGCTTGTTTCGTTGTTTTTGGAGGGGATGTAAGTCGCTGTATCCTTCGTAGTTGATATATTGATCTAACGCTCTGGCAAACACTATGTAGTCTTTATGGCTGCGCGGCAGCCTGCGCCATGCTTCAAGCCTGGCTCTACTTTCATTGGTACTAAAACGATCATCGCTTGATTCGTGGCATGGTGAGCACTTCCAACCTCAGTGTATTACACGAATTTTCAGCTTGAATAACATCAGGTATTGCTTCTCGTGTAAGTATTGTTGTGGAGTCGTCTTCTCTTGATTTTGGTTGAGGCTTGATTCCCCAAAGTTTGTGGGAAACAATGAAGGGGAAAATATGAGGGAATGTGAACACACTGGGCTTGGATTCACGCAACTTTCATCCTATTCGTCTGTCGCACGGCGTAATTGTGGTGCAGGAGCAGAACAGGAGAATCCAATGATAGATGGACTATGGGCACGCGTGTACCCTAAATTTACCCCGGCAGCACGGCGAAGTCGTCTTGGTGAGTTCACATTTCATTTGGGTGGGTATATGCAGTAAAATAGATGACTATCACTGCTAGATTTCCGCAAGCTAATCTATCTCAATTGCATGTCCCATTTTCTCGATCGGCACGGGGAAGAACGGAGGAAGATATCGTGGTCGACACAAGAACATCATTTGCGATGGGTTCGCTCTGGATGCATCATGTTTGGAGCAACCTGTATGCTTTTCAAACACCGTGACCTGCGTTTGCTTATTTGGTTAAGATGCATGAGGCGTGCCATATGTTATGTTCATGCAACGGTCATGGACGGCGAGAAGCGTCTAGAACTAGAGACACGAGGTATATAACTACCCCTTCATACAGAAAAACCTAATCTGCCATCGATGGATGGCAGACGCGATCGCTGACGGCACTCGTCAACCATAGTTGCGATGACGGGACTAGGGCTGGGCAATAACGGAATGGGAATCCTGCAATTCGGAGACGCAAGGTGACTCGCATTCATTGAGCTATTTTTGCGCTGTTGGGATGAAATCTTACTATTCATATGTCCAGTCTAGTGGGAAAACGGCCTTCGCTGATAATCTGGGTTATCGATTCAGCACATCTAAAGACTTAATAAGAGCAGCAGTTGTACCAACGCAATTCAGAGCGTTGGAGTAGGTAGGAATCGGTGTTCATCCTTCTCTGCCCCCTTTGTGGTTGAAGATGGCTCCTGCGTTGGCTTCTACGTATGGACTATGGTTGGTTTCTTTCTTTTTGGAGGGGGTGTAAGTTGCGATATCTTTCATCGTTGATTTATCCTCCTAATGCGCTAATGAACGCCATGTAGTCTTTATGGTTGCGCTATGCTACAGGCCTGGCTTTATTTTCACTGGTACCACAACGATCATCGCTTCATTCGTTGGATGGTGAGCACTCCTAAGCTAAATTTATTGAACGAACCTTCAGCTGAATGAAATAAGATTTTGCTCCTTGTGTAAGCGTCGTGTCTGGATCGTCGTCTCTTAATTCTGTTCAACGCCTGATTCCCCGAAAGCTTGTTGGAGACACTTCAGATGGCGTTTGTTTTCACAGGAGCCTATCTCTGCTTGATAACACATTTCGGCGACTTTGAATACCTCCAAAAAATCAATTGGTATTGTTACAGTTCTCTAATTAACGCGACGAAATGATCTGATCTTGCGTGTTTGAAAGGGCTGATGCAGTAAGTCAGGATATCCCAGTGAACCCAAGTTGATTCCAAAAGATGACGTCTTCGTAGGCACAGTTCCCGACAGTACGTTCAGCTGCATGAATTCCTTATCGCAGGTGCTAACAAAGGTTGAACAGTACATGTCTACGTTTGTCGTCCAGATGCAAGGTTTTCAGCGACGAACAAGTAACCTGATCGCTGACATCTTCATTAGATATTTCGCGTCCTGCATTTACAGATGTGTGCCACCTCTTTTCGACCGTAGGGGCTTATGCTAACCATATACGGCTTAAGTGAAGAAAGATGCGAAATTTCTGCCTATTCTTATCGTACGTCGACGATATTGCAACTCCCTTCCATATTTTGGACAACACGCGTGATGCTAATGGCTGACTCTGGTCTGGAACGCAGGTTATCTTGGCCGTTATTGAAGTTGGTACGCATTGTTCACTTCCCCGACTTGTAATCGTATGCTCAAATTACGGGACTCACACAGGAGCTGGCATCGTGCACAACTCAAGGGTGTTCAAGCTCATCGGGGTCTCGCTCGCACACGCTGGTAATGGGTAAGTGTTCCAGGACATGATCGAATTATATACACCTTGCTGAATGCCATACCCAGTGACCGTCTAGTATCTATTCTGAAGCTAAGCGACACCAAGGTCCGTTGTAATGCATTTCTCGATCCGCTCATCGCTGACTGAAACACTGACAAATTCATTGGCCAACATAGCCAGTCTTTGAATTGATGAGCGCGTCGACCCTTGCGTGTGATCTCCTCATCACAGCGTCGCTTGTGTATCGCTTGAATAGCTCAAAATTGGGGATGAGAGCGTAGGTCAATTCAGTTTGCGACATGTACATAAGGCGTGGTCGCGAGTGCTGTGCTCGCACCCTGACTAAACGACAATCCAAACAGGACGAACTCGATGCTCGACAGACTAGTGGTCTATGCTATCAACAGAGGAGGGTTGACCGCTTTCGCTGCTGCATGGAACTTGATATTTGTACGTTATTCCTAATTACTGCTGCGAGATATGACGCACTTATTCAAGGTATTCTTATAGTTCATCGCGCTTCCCAACACGTTTTGGTTTGTTCTAGGAATGTTCATCGTCAGCAAATGTAAGTGGATCCTTCCTCAAGTTATCGCGAAAGGGCGAATGAACGGGTTTGCTAGTGTATATGAATAGCGCCCTGGCTTCGTGAGTCTCTCGCTGTCTTCTGCTCATGAGTTTCTCAGATGATATCCGCGTTTCTAGTCTGAATAGCCGTCAACATATTCGAGATACATCAGCGAGCACAATCGTGATGAGTCCAGTCGACTGGCACGGTATGAACACAGCTGGATCGAATGGAAGCCGTAGGGATCCAGAAACTACTTCGAGGTCAAGGAATGGGGACGCAAACCTGCCGATGATTATTGAAGCTCCGGCGGAGGTTCATACTGAACGGGTTGGCTTTCATTCGCCTCTGGTTTTGGACGTGTTGTTGATGCTGAATTTTTGAACCAGAGAATCAATAAGAGGCGCTCGTGCTTTGTGGATGGGATGGTATAGTTTTAGGGTGTGACTGCGTGAGGCCAGGTGGCTTAAGCCTAACCATGCCACGCGTCGAACGATCGCCGATGGAGAGAGGCGGAGGGATGATGGGGACCACCCAGGGGACGGTTTCTCAAGCGCTCATCTTTTTTGTACTCGCACACAGACGGTTACATCGGCGTCCTCGAGCTCAAGTTTGAACCTGATGTCGATAACTTCGAACAAAATGAAAAGAAGAATTTAACAATTTCTTATCCGATGACACGTCGAAACTCGCGCGTCTGCTGCATCCATTCTTGAGCAAGAGCATCCAGCCTGGCGTCCGTCAATCGAGAATGAAACGAGGACGAATGCGAATCTGTATTGCAGCCTGTGGACCAGGGCTGTGGTAAGGTGCGAACAATGCGCTGCCAAATTCAAGGTCACAGGTATTTTAATGACTTTTTTTCTGGTATATTCGGTTGATAAGATGCGAAAACTCTCCTCTAAGCTTCTCTATTGTGCTGAAAATAAAGACGAGGGACGTTGAGTGGTCGAGGCATCCATGCACTATTGCGGGGTACGGCAAAACGGCACACAATGATGCCAAGCCTTTTGTCACATCCTAACGGAACGGGACGCTGAGCCCCCTTGTCCAGCTCTCCACCTCTCCTCGACATAACATGAAGCTCGCTCTTTTCAACGACGCTATTTGCTCAATGTACGCCCAACTCATGATATCAGCCCTTCAGAATATTTCTCAAATCTCGAGAACTATGGGCGAATTCACCGGAGAAACGTAAATTCCATCAGTCTCCTCCGACGCCGGGGTGTCAGATTTGCTTGGCTACCGGCCTGCCATCTGGCTGATTCTGGCAATGCCAACACAGCTGACAGTGATCTCGCTGTCTTCGGTCGTGTCACTGTCATCATCAACCTCCCTTGAACCTGACCACCACCACACATCCTTTTCGTCCTCTGCTTGTCCCAGCGACAACGCAGTTGACCAGTCTCTGCTTCAACATCCTGTATCACCACCCTCTGAGCCACCTGAACCTGTGCTAGAACGCTCTTCCTATCCACCCACGATGCTTCCAACACATAATGGGCCACTGACGCCCACTGGCTCACCGTCGCTAATGCGCCTTGTCAAAAACACCCAGCAGCCCTGGGGGCGCTTTCTTACTCGCTGGGTGCTACTTGGAATCGTCGTCGTTGCAGGGATTTGGTTCACGGGTCCTATCCTCAAAGATCTTGTCCTACCAGGCTATGAAAGCACATTAGGCGACATTCCTCTAGGCATGTCAGAGGACGTTCCCGATACAGGCTCAAAACCGCCGCCGAGACCTTATAAACCTCCCATTAGACCAACGACAGGCGCTGATGCTGAGCTCTGGAAGAAGAGAAAGGGAGAAGTGCGGGAAACGTTCAAGTTTGCCTGGAATGGGTATCTGGAGAAAGCATTTCCTCATGATGAAGTGCTGCCTATTGATGGAAGACATACAGACAAGTGAGTTTGTTATTTTTATTTAGATGTCTGGGGATTTGAATTAGCATGGGGTATCTCGTGGAACCGGTTTCCACGAGCCTGCTATTGAAAGAAAGATTAAATCGGTCGACGTCGAGTTGCTAATGATAACCGTTTGAATAGGTACAACGGGTGGGGTGTGACTTTGTTTGACTCGCTTGATACGATGTGGATTATGGGGTTGAAGGATGAATTCAAAGCGGCGGTGGATAGTATCAAGGATCTGCACATGAGGCCAACAAAGGTGCGGACCTCTCAATCACCATTTTCTCATCGTCATTCTCATGCCATTTTAATTATAGCCAGACCACTACGCTCCTTTCTTTGAGACCACAATCCGGTACCTCGGTGGCACACTATCAGCGTATGCACTCTCCAAGGAACCCAAACTAAAAGAACTCGCAGAGGAGCTAGGGACCCTCCTCATTCCCGCATTTGATGGCACGACAAGTGGGCTGCCCGCTTACTCCGTCAACGTTGAGACGTGTGTAACCTCTACTTTATTTCCTACTTGAACGAACAACTGAGTGCGATTTTCTATATTTTGCAGTGGCAAAGTCCTGGCTGACGCAGGCAAAAAGACGGTGCTGTTTGCTGAAGCGACGACGTGTCAGTTGGAGTTCAAGTATCTGGCAAAGATCACGGGAAAGAAGGAATACTATGAACGTGTACGTCGTTATGCCATCTTTGGTGTTCCGTTGTTGTATTCACGACTTTTATTTTTGTTTTAGGTCCAGAACGCAATGCAAGTCTTCTACAGAGCTGACGTGAAGGACGGGTTGTTCCATGATAACTGGGACTTCCACAACGGGAACCCACAAGGAGGTGAGCATAATTCTGGTCCTTTTTCTCCTATATTATCATGGCACATTGCTCATTGATCACTCCTTTTCAGCACATTTCACTATTGGAGCGACAGCAGACAGCGGGTACGAGTATCTACTCAAACAGTGGTTACTCAGTGGGGATGTTCAAGCAAGGGACCAATGTACGTCCAAATTTGACTTCATCACACCTCCCTGTTTCTCCTCTCTTGCTTCCTCCTCGTCATACTTGTCAAAGTATCTAACTCCATCACCCAGACATCAAATCCGCCAATGGTATCATCAAAAACCTACTCCACATCACCACCTCCCGCGGGCTGGTCTACGCCGGCGACATAGTTAGCGGTCGCTTCATCCACCGCCTAGAACACCTCTCATGCTACCTCCCCGGCGTCTTCGCACTCGGCGCACACACGCTGCCCTCATCCGCTCTCTCTGACGCAGATCGGAAGATGCACATGCGGGCAGCGAAAGCACTGGGTTACACGTGTGCGGTGTCGTATGCTGATCAGGTGTCGGGGTTGGGGCCTGATGAGATGACAATGCCGGGTACGGGACTGCTGTGGATTGACGAGGTGCGCAAGTGGGAAGAGGCAGGGGAGGTGGGTGGCGAGAAGGGATGCCCGGGGCTCAGAGAACCGCCAAGGGAAGGCGATGCGAGCAAGTGGGATTATTTCAGCACCTATCCCAATGCGTATCTTTTGAGACCTGAGGTGAGTTGGTATCTTTTTTTGCGCGTTTTATCATGGCTAAATGTTGTCCAATTGAATTTAATGTGTAGACTGTTGAATCCATCTTCATACTCTACCGCACGACGGGAGATGTGAAGTGGCGGGAACGCGGGTATGCGATCTATCAGGCGATAGAGAAGCACACAAAGACGACGTACGGCTATTCAAGTGTGCATAGTATCGGTTCAAAGGCACCAATGCAGATTAATGATCAACCTAGGTGAGTTGCTCTCCTTTTTTTTTTTCATATCAGCCTTGTCTCCTCCTCGCCCCCTCCATTTCTCATCGCTTTAATACTTTAAAACCCTGAATAAACAAAACTAACGTCTACATCCTCATAGCTGGTTCCTCGCTGAAACCCTCAAATACCTCTACCTCCTCTTGGACGACTCGGACACCATCACACTTGATAAGTTCGTGTTTAATACCGAGGCGCATCCTCTACCCGTGTTTGAGTGGAATAAGGAGGAGAGAGAGAAGTTTGGGATCAAAGCATAGGCTTGAGGCACCATTTGAGGTGCACGAGCTCGCGTCCTTGGTTGGACGCTGAGACCGGGCCTGCGCCAGGTACCAGGCTCATCTACTCAACATTACCCAGCTCACAGCAACCGACACCATCATTTCCTCCTTCCTAACCTGTGTTATCCACCGATCTACAGAAAGGACGCGGGTGCTTGTATCATCCATCTATTAGTATCTATCCCTTTATCGTGATATAAAGGGATTGCTTTGTATCTATTATAATCTATTTTCGCAGATATACATACATGGGACTTTGTTATCGCATTCTGTGGTTGACATTTGACAGTTGACAGTTGCGCACACGCAATTCGGACTAGGAAAGGTTGATAAAACGACGCGACATAAGTATATTCCTTTCCTCTATCGAGTTGGTTCTTGTCAAGAGAAGGCTTTCAGCGTGTCGCTCAAGCTTAGACTTTGCATGATGAAGTGTACGCACTATTTTATCCAGGTTTTGGGGCTATTCCATCGATACAGAACTTGAAGGGATGCGGTGGTGAGGAGATCACAAGCGAGTTTCGCTGCGTTTTGAAGTGTATAAGTTGGCAGAATTGATACAGACAGAGAAGTCAATCAACACTTTGTCCGTATGGGATGGAAATCTCGTAGGTGTATAATTGAAAGTGACGGTTTCCCCGAATTGCCCAAAGGAGCTCAAACTCGCACTGAATCGATTTATGAGTGGACTTTGTGCATGCCAGTGTACCATTGTAGCTTACCCTTTGACGTCTGCGTCAGTCTAACTGCGGTTAATGAGTAAACTGAGTAAATAGCAATCATTTATTTAGCTCCGGGACCCGTCTCGCTTTACTTGCACTTGCCCGGTAATGCATTGATATCTGACGCAAACATTCACCGAGCTCGAAGGTGACTTCGGCACGATTTCAGTGCTTACTCACGACATCCCCAATCACTAGGCGACCAAATGCAATGAACTGGTTCATGAAATTCAAGTTGTGGATTGTCTGTTGTTTTCAATGGGTACCTCAGCATCAACCCAGTTCGATAAACAATTCATCCATTGAATGACTATACCTTTCCCCACTCACCCGAGAATGATTCCGTGAACGCTGACGCTACTATTTAATCATATCATCATGCGAGGGCGAGGGTCGAGAGGATTCAGAGAGGACAGAGCAGACAATCACACCAGGGTTTCTCGACCTCGAAGGCTCGACACTTGAGCACACGGCAGAGATAAGTGTTCACATAATGGCATTCTTCAGTCTTATAACAATGTAATAGTAAAATCACAAAGGGTATCGCAAGACTAGTCCTTCTACCCACATCTAGTACACGCCCGTTTCCAGTTCACCACTAAATAAACCCGCAAAACGTTATACTGGTTGTCGAGATGCCGGAATCTGCACCCCGAGATATGGAGATCCAAGTTGGCGTTTATCCTATCCAAAACAAAGCGAGTCAGAACCGACTATCGCTGGCAGCACCACGAGGATGAGAAGTCAAAGGTGATTATACATACATCCATATCCTGCGTGGTCTCTGTTGTCGTTTTCATTTCGATGGAAATAGCCTATAAAATTATTTGTCAGAACATGAGAGAGGCGTCAAAAGCTCGCGGTGATCACTTACCTCTAAGCGCGATGCGAGGGGGTTAGTGGAAGGATCCCTGCGTCCATTTGCCGTTCGGTATCGCTCCACCGAGGCTGAATGCGAGCCATCGTTTCGAACTTCTTCGCGTGCGTTCAATCTGACAATGATATGAGTACGGGGACGAGTTTTAACAGGGGAGATCGTACACCGAGAGCAAACTATTGGAATATAGTTTGGCTAAACAGGTATACACAGCGAGCCATGACACTGCGACGACAGCATTAATAACAGTTGTCAAACACATGAGCACAACAGCACATACTTGTCAAAGGTTTGGCCAAGAAACAGATTAGCAGCACGATGGCTCCAAGACTTGTCAGGAGACCGGAACCTGGTCTCGAGTTAGTACACCTGTACTAAAATCGACGAAAGCAAGGAACTCACGAAGAGTAAAACCAATAAGCTTGTCAATGATATGTGTAGTCCTAGCGTCCAGATTATCAGCACTAGGGTATCATTCGAAGAATTCTAGGATAACAAACTAACCTCGTCAGAGCCCGCGACCTCGCGGTGCGCAAATACCACAGCATTGAAAGGGCAATCATCACATCCACCGCCGTCGCCAAGCTCAAGAGCGTGACAGAGAGCCATGCCCACTTCACGCGGTATACCCCTATCGTCGATGTGGCGGCAGCCACAGAAATCACGATGCTGCCGACAAAGCGCACGAATGCGATGGCGATGCATATGTACCCGATGTAGCTGTATGGTTTGGCAAGGACGCGGGAGACTCGCAATGCGAAGAATGTCTGAATAAAACAAGAATGATGTCCGATGTCAGAACAGGTGAAAATTGGGAAAGGTGAATGACAAGGAAATTTTATAGGAGGCGAAAGGTAAAATCGGTACAAATGGAGCACGAGCAGAGAAAAATTACAGACTGGGAGTGGACGAAAGGGATTCGGGTTTTCAGTAAGTGCTCACCTGAACGGCAAATGTGATGGCGCCCCCGAGTGACATAACCGAACCGAGGGCGGGGAATGTGACTAGGAGTTGTGGTCGCCCGTAGAATGTGATCGTTGCTCGGTAGACCTCGAATGCTACCCCAATGGTGTGCCCTAATTCCATCACCCTACACAGGCGAAATTTTTCTCAGTCGTGCATTTCGGGTAACGCCGGAGGGAAGGTACTCACCATAGAACGCCAACCTTAAGTCCCCAAACCATCACTTAGAGGCGCGTCGGATATAGGAGCGTAAAGAGCTACTTACCAATGCCTTTTCCTTCCATCCATCATTTCTAAACGTCGTGTAATAAAAATGCACTTGGAGAGTCACGATCCCGAACAGAAAAACAGAAAATAGTGAGCCAATCTCGAGGAGACCAATGGTGTCGTTGAGGTCGACGTGGACGAGTCCGCTGGCCATATTTCGAATTGGGTATTTATGGCGTAAACGACGACTGGGTTTGTGGATGAAGAAGAAAGAGAGATCAGGACGTTGGGCACGGCAAGATCACCACTTCGATCGAGGCGGTGGGGCAAGGCAGGGAGACGGATTAACGAAGGGCCTGAGTGAGGATGTGATAAATATTAAGGAGGGGACGGTTAGGGATGAGGGCGACGACTTGATGAAACTCTGTTCATTAAATACTGGGGTAACAAGGTTGAAAAGGCCAAGGAGGAGGCGTGTGGAAAACTGGAACGGCAGGCTTGTTGAGGAGAAAATGGAATTGGTGCTGAAAATATGAAATTCAGGGCTTGCAAGGACGGCTGCACTAAATCCCCCTGAATCCCGGTCGATCAGGTACCTCGATTAGATCTACTAAAAAACTCCAGGACTCGGAACCATGCCCACTCGATGGACTCGGAGAATGGGCCAGGCTTTCTTTTGGTGAGATGTGTGCTGGGAATGATACCCGCGCATACAGGGCGGCATGATCGCTTGGAGGCGAGGGATGGGTGGTCCCAATAGCAGGCTGCGATAAGCCGGAGAGAGCGTGCAATAGAAGGGGTACGGGGTATTCCCGCTCCCCACTCGATGGTCAGAAGGGCGAGCATCAATCGTGTACCTGGATTCTTAAGCGCTTACTCGCCATTCACTATGTTCTTGCCGAGAACCTGCGAACTGAGTACGAGAACATTCACTAAACACAGCGCAGCAAGTTGGCTGTTAGCAACGACATAGGCGGAAATGGAACGCGAAGAGTTGCGAAATCAAAAACTTGATTCGTATAATTGAAATTATATATATCCTTTGAATCTTGTCAATGGACATATGCCAGATTACTTACGCCTCCATTAATTGATATTTGGGGTTGACATAAACAAGTGAAAGGAAGCCTCAGCGACATTGTTAGTACTATTCTCACGCTGAATTAGACTTGACGCTTTGGATGCTCTCTGCCGGTCGGTGATGCTGAAGTACCAGAGGTTGTGGTTAAAGCAAGTTTGAACCTCTCTCTCGTGGGATGTACCATTTTTACGAGGGTTCATCTAACACCGACGCCCATAGTACCGCGCAGGATTTCTCGGAAGGTCGGGATAGAATCAGGGATTGTTTTTTCCAAGATTTGACGGCTAGGGCCTCTTATGGGAATCATAATGTCGATCATCAATTGAAGCTTTTTACCCGCATTGTAAGAAATGAAGGAGGCCCACAGGAGAAGTTGTTTCTCACATTAGTAATGATTAATGATCAATGATTAGAACCCCTATGTCAGTAGCACACAGTTGGAATCAAGGTTACGGGCCCAGAACCAAATGCGAACGCGGGTCCCCAGCCTTCACTGCCAACATCCAAAGTGCTTAGTCTGTGCTAAGAAAGGGACCCCGCCTTTTCCAGAAGATAAGCTTCAGACTCTATTAATCGACGGGTTAACGTTGTGCCAGCTTAACCGGTTTTTGAGTCCACGCACAACATTGGTCGATCAGTGAAATGTTCCCGTGGGGTTCTATCATTTTTAAGCCGCCATTAATGGAGCGGTAAGCAAACCAAAAATTACAAGTTCCATCGTGGAAATACAAAAAAAAACATCAAAAAAAGAAAAAGAAAAAGGAACTTGAAATGGCTGGCCGGTGACCGGTGACCAGTGACCCGAGCACTGGAGGCACTATTGCTCCAGAATATGATGAGCATAGCAATCGTAATAACCACATCCACAAACGTGGGTGAGACCAACAGCGCGATAATCAGCCACTTCCGCTGCAACGGTAGGTCTCTATGGACGTCGATCGAGCAGCGCCTACAGTGAAGACGGTGCTGCTGACGAAGCGGATGGACGAGATGTGAAACCTTCGCCAGCCGCACAACCAAGAAAACTCCTACTGCTTAAATTCTCGGTACTAATAAACGGGTATACTTTGTATGTAGACCCAAGGACAAAAGGAATCGGAAAGCCGGAATGGGGCAGGCTCAGGGGGAGCGCCGAGTTTCTTTTTTCGGATGGTCACGATGCGTGATGGGTCGGTGGTTCGAGGGGGAATGATGCTAATCAGGTGTAGGTGTTGGGAACTTGATGAGGTTACGATACCGGGTATGGGGCTGTTGTGGATTGATGAGGTGCACAAGTGGGAAGAGGCAGGGCAGTGGGTGGCGAGAAGTCGGGGCCATAGATGTCGGCCAACCTTCGAATGTCAATACAGTCAAGAGGAGGGAGAAGACGGGATTAAATTTTAAAGCGTAGGTTTGAGGGAATCATTTGAGGTGCGCGTCCTCGCGTCCTTGGCTGGACACTGAGATCGCGCCAGCGCCAGCTACCAAACTGATCTGCTAGACAATAACCGACCCCTGCCCGACCCATACCATCCGAAGGCCCCCTTTCCATCTCTATTATGCACTAGTCCACAGAAGGGAAGTGGGTGCTAGTATCACCTTATTACTTTGTAATCTATTGTAATCTATTTTCGCTTTACATATACGCGAATGGGACTTTGTTATCGTATTTTGGGTTCGTTTGATTTTGAGATTGGGTTCGCGCCATGTCTGACTGAAGATCAAATAATGCATTCATTTCATTTATCGACATATCTTTTCAAACACATTGAAATTCGTACAAGTCCAGCTTTGTTTGCTGGTTCGTTCGTTGTCGTTTCGTTATTTCATGTTCAATCGCGGGCCGTGAGTACCATCGTATGGCTAACCGTTAACTCAGGGCACCCTACACCATCCCATCCACAAAACTCGGCCTTCGCTTGGTATGTCTCTAAATACTTGTTAGCTCTCACAAGGTGAGAAATGAATCCAGTTAAAAACTCACCCGCTCGTTATACACCTCTCCCGGAGCAGTGATAATTGGAACATTGCTAACCCGCGACACCGTCTCTTCTGGCTGATTAGGGTTCGCACCAGCTCTAAAGGTTTCCATGACCCGCCATTCGATAGGCTCCATTACAGTGGTGGTGGAAGATTGGCTTCGGATATGTTGGCGGCTGTTGAGGCTTCGTAGAGGTCAGTCAATGGTGGTGGCGATGAAGGAAATGGCAGGCTTACGAGGCCAGAGCGCTGTTCATGTATACTGAATGAAGTAGTGAGTAAATTTAATCAGGTTCTCTTGAGGGTGTAGACGTACACTTGCTGCTTACGAACAACCCTACAATAAACCAGAACGCATCTGGAAGCGCGATGAACTATGGTATACCGATTATTCGCGCCACATGACTTTATTCGAGAATCGAGACAACATACGAAGATCAAGTTCCATGCAGCAGCAAAGGCCGTCAAGCCACCCCTGTTGATGGCGTTGATCATAAGCCTGTCGAGCATCGAGTTGGTGCTGAAGGGTTCGCGAGGGATTTAGTAGAACGATTCTTTTACATTAGACGAACTCTACGCACGATTTTATCCCTGTTTTAGAGCTATTCAATCGATAGAGCAGGGACGCTGTGATGAGAAGATCGCAAGCAAGTGTAGCTGCACTTTGAAGTTCGTAGGTAGGCTACGTCGATAAATAGTAATGTATCAACAATCAAGGTTCGCAGGTAAACAAAAGGGGAATAAAGGTGTACCGCGGTTTTGCCTAATTGCGCGAACGATTGCAAGCTTGCACTGATAGTAGTCGTAATTAAGATGTGGTCGAAGTAGAGGGCATCGTGTTACATACACTTTTACGTCTTGTGCTTGTAAAAAAACTCAGTAAGATGGTAATGAGGAACACGATTTGTAGCATACCAATTCCAGCACCTTTACGGGACCCGTGTAAATAAAGCTATTTTGAGGGTCCAAGACGAGAGCCTGAATTATACTCACCGATTTGAGTGACCGCTAGGATGACCTATGCTCGATGCGTATAATTAGTCGGGGACCCATGTCGAAAAATAGAGGCGTAGCATAGGACGTACAATGAGGATAGGCAGAACTTTCGCTTCTTTCTTCACTGATTTCAATAGAAATTAGATGAAATTAGGGCGAATGGTGGGAGAACATACATCTGTAGATGCAAGACGCAAAGTACCTAGAGATATTGTGATTTAGGCGAAAGCGGCGTCCAACGGAGGCAACTAGAGATCTCACACTTGAACGACGAAGGTAGACAGATACTGTTAATATAAGTATGAGAACATCTATGTGGGCGTCATTCACGAGTGACAAACTAACCGTTGGGAACTGAGCCTAAGATGACTTGGTGTAAATCATCCTGGCATAGTAGATCGTAGTCGGATTTGTCATTGACTTACCGCCTCGGCCCTGCAGAAGCGACATTGACAAGTGAGACCCTACTTTAGGTGATCCTCACCCTGACGCACCAGTTAATCTTTTGAAGATATTCGAAGTCACCGAAATGGGTGATCAGACACATATAAGTCGATGCAAAAATGAATGCAATCTGTAGCGTTTCCAACACGCTGATGAACATATAGTTGTGAGCACCTAGTTGAGACGGAAAGATAATTGTTTCGTAGTCTGGTACTTACACGAGAAGTATCACCTAGGGATGATCCGTTTAGAAAAACGCTCGACGTAGAGAAGGAGTATCTTACCATTCCCCGGATTAGGCGAGGGTCGTTCTGGTACCAGTGAAAATAGAGCCAGGCTTGCAACAGTGCGCAACCATAAAGGCTATTGACAGTTACTGAGTGGTGATGAGCAGCAACGATAAGATAAGGCCAACTTACATCGTCTCGAGGAACAAAGAGACCAGCCACAAACCGTATGTCGGTCCTAATCCAGCAGCCATGATCGGCACCAGGCCCAGGGGTTAGACAAACGGGGTGACGAAGTTGATCCCAAGAGGCCCGCATCTGAGGTCGAGGGTCCCTATTTATGCATAATTGCAATGACTCAAGTGGTACTTGTGTCCGTAAACGTCGTGCAATCCGATAAAGTAGAAATAGATACTTCTGATCATGAGTGTGTAAAAGTAGAATAATTAAACGTAGGGCTCACTTCTGTGTCTTCGCTACATCTAATCTTCGGTTCCCATTCCACCCTAAATCGACTCTGTTCGACATGTCCATATGCTACGCCCCTGCTTTCAGCACTCAAGACGACGATGAAAAACGGACGCTAGTCGGTGAGCAGTACAAGTATGAAAGGAGACGTTGATTCCGTGCCGCCCGGATGGAACGTGTAGATGTATAGGTAATCATGCTGGTAACGGATCCACTGGAAAGCACAAGGCCATGATCTGACGCCCAAATTCAATACTGGATCAGATATACTCAGAAGCGTTGACGTGCTACCAATGCCTTCCTCTCAGACCTTTCTCTCCGTAGTTGACCGATCATGGATAATTTTATAAATCCCAATGCGCTCGATGGAAAAAACAATCCCCGATATTCATGTGTGAGCGGAGCACGATTTAAGTTTAGCAATATAGAGAAACCTACCTATTGACACTTGCGTTTGTCAAGGCGAAATCCGATGACAAGATGAGATAACGACTAACTAAGAATATAAGTCTATTATTATCGCAGATGTGCCACAATTGGACGCTGTGCACTCACCGACACGACTTTGGTGCAACGTGGGGGTACTTTCAGAGGATATCTTCCACACAGTCCACCCATCCCATTCAATCCGCTGGTTAAATGGTTTGTGCTGTTCTGTTCATGAGGCATGGGGTGATGGAAACACCCTGTGACCTCGTAATACTTGCGCTTCCCTGTCAAGACGAATATTGTGGCTTTCGCCCAGTACGACATTCTTAACAGATTTTCTTCATTCTTTTCAAGGTATTCCAGCCGGTGAAGTTTAAATGTCCATCGACGGACTGGCGCCGTTTTGGTTGGCTATGAATATGCGCAACGGTATGACACTGCTGGGCAGATTAGGATCTGTTGCTATAGAAATGTTGAGACATAAATTGTCTTGGAGGCTGGTCTGCAAGCCATGATGCATGGATCATAGGGTCAAGATGTTGGTGGTTGAGACTAATCCAGAATCCAGTGAAACCTTCGGCATCACCAGGTGAGAATTTGAGTTTGATGCGTCGGGATTGGCCGAAGGGCTCTGAATTGGACTTGTGCGCACAAGGCTCTCCTAGGCTCCCGTGTAACGTCTTCCTAGATGAAAGGCAGACATTCCGCACAGACCGAAATATCCGGATTGTCACCTGGCGAGAAGTCGTTGGTGATAATGAGTGCATGGGAGATTATGAATAAAATAGGTCTGAGCCTATTGGGTGCGAAGATTGCGGTCGAGCCATTGCAATTTGAAAACACGATGTCAGACTAATCATTGTCAAAGGACTCAGTAAATAGAAGTCATGTGTTTAGCTCTGGGGCGCCTCTCGCTGTCCTTGCCCGGCACTGCATCAAATCTGATACAAATGTTTACTGAGTTCACTCACAACTCCAATCACTAGGCGACCAAATGCAGTCAACTTGTGAAAGAAATTCCGCAAGGTTGTCGATTTCAATGGGTACCTCAGTAGCAGATGTCTGGATCTTTCCCACTAGCCCTCGAATGGTTCCTGAACGTCCAATTGAGCCTTCTTGAACCATGTTTCCCAGACCGCATCCAATAAGATCAATAGCTTATCTGCTACTTAGCCGCGAAACGATACATAAGGCAATACCCGTGTTCAGACGATGTAGCAACGAGTGTGAGACTCACGTCGTTGGCAAGGCGGGGGTCATTCAGTATTCACAGGAAAGAGTGAAAATGTCATTGTCGTTAAGTCCGTGTCGTTCCTGGTTGTCCTGATACCTGTGAGTATATCTGGTTTGAATGCTTCCGTGGGGTGAATTAATAAACATTCCGCTCGGAAAAACCTCTGGTGGATGAATACAAATAGGGGCGAAGTATCACGAACAGAATATTCGAGTTACGTTCGCCCGATGTTTCGCAGGTCCAGTGAACATCAGGCGATACCAAAGACCGCTACCCTACCGGCCTTATTTAGTCTCATTCATCGCATATTTCAGCTGAATCCAGCATCAGTGCAAAGTACCATTCTCAGTGACTTGGAGGTGATTTATATGCGATTGGGAGTTAAGCATATTGTAATGTACATTGAGCCTTCGATTGAAGGACGATGGATATGTTTGAATATAAAAATTAATAACACAAAACGAAATCAAATGATAGAAGGTTCTATAATTAAAAAAAGAAATCGGTGGTGAGGAAGTAGCTCTGGTGGCGATGGAGCAGCTGTCGAGCCTACGTCAACCACAGACCATGGAGATTTGACAGAACGTGAGCTTGAACTCTACAACCCAGGCACCAAATTGCCGACCAATGATCTTGAACCTGATCCAACAGTCGCAGAAGGCGTAGACACACAGAATGGAGACTCCCCACGGGTTGATGAACCCTGTTCGCTGTCTTCGTTGCTGTAATCATCATCGTCTTCGTACTCAGAGTCTGTGAGGTTCTTGGCCCACGAATTCCCAATATCGACCGCGACACCTCGTGATTCTCGAGCTTCTTGTCTGTAATCGTTCAAAATCATGCGACACGTCTGAAGAGAAAAAGGAGTGGTGGAATTAATGCATGTCCTGATGGGGGTGAGGACGGGGTACTCACCACGATGGAAATGAATGTTTGGGGCCACCTATGGTACGTTAATCAATATTACAGGTGCATGGGTAACAGAAACGAGAGCGCTCACAGAAGAATCAGAGCTGGCCGGACCAAACCATCAAACGCCGCAATGGGGGTGAGGATGAGGGTGAGCCCTGATCGATACAAGAAGATTGCCTTAGGACTCTCGTGTCCACATCAACGTGGGTATAAGAAAATACATACCAAAGAGAAGGCCGTAAATATAGGTATTCTCATAAACCATCAGAGCTCGCGTCCTGCTCAAAAAGTAGTCTTTGTTGCGTTTTTTGGTCACCAGTCCCCATAAGATGGTTTGTGTGATCATGGTGTTGCATCTGGATATATATCAGTACCTCTCAATCAAGACCAGAGAAACGGGGCGCACATAAGGATAATAATCCTCTTGTCAAATCCTATGACATTACACCCATGGTCGAAGGTGTTCTCTTGAAGGTAGTTGTGCGAGAACCAAATGTTCGACATGAATTGGGAACAGAGGAGGCCTAGGACAAACACTCCCATTTTCCATTCCCGACTGTAGAGGTCATAGACTGAAACGGATCAGTGGTGGTGGGTTAGACGTGCTGTGTCGAGGGTTCTGCAACGACATACCTCGAGAAATTATGAGAATGTTGAGAGACACCAATGACGCGGAGGCTCCCCCAAGGATACATCCTGCCCATATTTGACACAAATTATCTTGCACTGGAAAACGGGATAAGGGGAAAAGAACGACGCCAAAATTGATACTGGTACATGAAATGAGTGATGATAAGCTGCAGAACAAAGGATCTGACTGGTGAAGTACGTACAGTTGCGCGAAGAGGAAGAAGTACCGCGAAAACACGTAGATGATGAATGTCAAAGTGATGTTTGGGACTCTGAAAAGTTCAACAACAAATATAAGCGGCAGAAAAGGAATGATAGGATTCAACCCCGAACCTCCAAATGAATCTGTATTCCAGTGGTAGTGTGGCTATGTACTCCCAGACGAGGATGATAAGTGAACCCACTGTCCTAGGCAAATCGTTGTTGCGGCCATACAAGTTAAGAAGAAGGCATCAAAGAAACGTCAGCTGTCAGCATATTCTGTTGCATCTTATAGGAGGCACGCCACAAGGTGGGAGCGATATGGGGAGGATGAGACGAAATAAAATGAAACGTCGTGAAATGAAGTAGACAAGGCAGGTGGGTAAAAGGGTAAAACCTAAACTTAAACTTACAAGCGGCGTAATTCCTCAGAAACAGTGTTGTGTGATCTCCATACATCGAGTGCACCAGCTGGATTTTGGAGTACGCACCCACTCTTCACGCGAGCTAGACCACAGCTGGGGACTGGAGGAGGTGAAGGTAGACGGAAGAGAGGCAGGTGTGGGAGTTGCTGGACTCGTTGAAGGGATGCGTCGGGAGCTGATGAACGCTTGGGGTTTTTCACATCGTGCAGTCAGTGTCAGGGTTGAATTGGACTGCAATTGACCTTGAGAACGTGACGCGTAACGTCGGCCCAGCGACTGGTGCAGTTACGTGGGAACAATATATTTTACTAATTTTTAGATCATTTTTGGGCTCGTTCGCGTCGTTCCCCACCTGCTTCGATGGCAACATGACGAATAATCGAGGCCATGGTCCAGCGGAGCCGAAGTCCTTCACGGAAATAGCCGAAATAAATGGGTAGGCCTAATAACCAAAGCGTCAAAGCATCAAACTCTCATTGTCAATACTTTCCGAGAACTCGTCATCCCCTTCAAAACTTCACACTACTCTAGATGTAAATGCGTAACTGATCAACTTCACACATACTTTCATTAGATCTTAAAATTATGAATTGCAAATGAATGACTAGGTGTAATGCTATGTAGTGCTGGATGCGAAAATACTAGGGACGTATGCGAGTCCTTACACTCAGATAACCACTCTACCAATCGCAAACGCTGAGGCCGGAAAACGCTCAAAGGCCAAGGGCGACGGGGGAGCATCCGAAGTTGATAAGACCATCTATAACCGCGTATTAGAAACGACACTGGATAGTCAGATTGGATAAACATACTGAATTTGTTGTCTGTGCAGCAAACGGGCTGAGTAGTGCACTTGGCGCCGCTACCGAGACCGATAAGAGTGATTGGGCTGCAGTTGAGGCCAGCTTGACCGGTGATAGCACCAGTGGCAACGCCGAGGAGAGCGGCAAGATCAGTGATATGTTCATCCTCAGCTTCAAAGAGAGAGTTGCCTGAAATTGGTGTTAGATGCGTTCTAGACAGAAGAGACACTTTGACTCACAGCATTGGACGGGGCCAGTGTTGCAGGAGTTGTTGATACCGCCTTGGGGAGAAGGGGCAGCAGCGACAAAGACAGCCATGGTGGCAGCGGTGAAGAGGGCAACCTTGGAGAACATGTTGATTGATTGGGTGGATAAAGAGAGTGAGTTGAGTGAGTGAGTTGGTTCGAGCGAAATGCAAGAGAGAAAACGAAGTTGGTTATTCGAATGATGAATCTTGAAGTTTGACGCTGCTTCTTATACAAACCTGATACATCGTGTTGGATACGCAGAGACCTGGACTTGGAAAAAATTTCATCAGTCGCCCCACTCCGGTTGTAGGATTGGTGACCGCGTTGACCGCTCATAACGAAAATGAGTAATGAACATAGGGTTGCTTATACTCATTCCTGAAAAATTCCCGTGTTTCAACCAAATGCACTCCATCCTTTTTCCTTGCCGTTGCTCCCATTGGTTCAAACGACTCCAAATGTTGCAGGGAAGTAAAAGTGACATACAAATGTCATATCCACAACACACTAGAAGCTAATTTAGCGTCGTCTGTCAAAGGCAAACCTGAATCGTGATGGCATCCCGTCTTCCGCTTCACGACTGTCATCTCCTCATTTGAAATCAATTTCCTGTTATAGGCTACTCCATGCCGCCGTGTGCTCCTTGTTCGCTTCCTGCGAACCTCCTCTATTGAAAGAGCCCTTACGAAGCTGGAGAAGTTTCATAACCGCAAGAGCTTTATTGAAATTCCCAACACTGGCATGATACTGGTGTAACGAGACAGGGTCAATCTGCCTTGAGTCGAGCGAATAATTTGAACTACGCTCGGCGCTTACTTCCACGCGAGGAAAACACCATAATTGACCTAGAGATGCCCCTACCAGCTCCACAACTTCAAATCCTGCGTCAGGAAGCAATGTCAGTCGGCGCCTAAGCATTGACTGGGTGAAAAACTCAAAAAGCTGTATCAAAGTGGGGCGCCGGCTTACCACCCAGCTGACACGACGGTGAGCTCATGTGTTATTACTTATCCAAACAGGGTTCTCATAGCGGAGACACCGGAGATGAATCATATTCACTTACCTATCGGTGAACTCACGAGAAAAAAAATCTTGGAAAGATCAATCAGATTCAATCCTCCAGGGTGACTTCTGACCCTCTGACGGGGATCAATATTTATCATCGGGAGAAGAAAACGAGGAAGGTAACTTCGAGAAAATTGGGGCCACAGCGCCCATATTTTGCACCACTTTTTTCAGGGTTGATATTTGTAAGAGTACAACATTGCTCCAACAACTTCAGTGTTTCTGAGAGTCACGCTAACCAACGCTCTCAATACGATGTTGGGAGGAGTTCAAGTTCCTTGAGGGATACACTAAGGTTTCAAATGAATGTTGCTGGTATACAAACATGAAGATTGCCTTCAGTGGATAAATTCAGGGTAGCTTGTATGACACATTGAGACGTCCCGAAATGTCCTCCATTGATGACAGGGTCGAAGCGAATTTGTATTAACCCTTCTACCACCAGCTTGCCGAATCTTACGACAATCATGCACGCAGACAACGTGTCTAGCTTCGTCTTGGTCAGGGGCTTACGAAGGCATATAAATATCACTGCTCCACTTTCTTAATTCCTCAGTTCGAATAATCACCTTCGTCTTCTACTCCAGCTCTCCAGCACTCAACACTCTCTTTACTAGTCACTCTCTCAACCTTCTACTACTTAAAATGTTCTCCAAGCTCGCTGTCCTCGCCGCCGCCTCCATGGCCGTCTTCGTCGCTGCTGCCCCCGCTGCCCAGGGTATCAACAACTCTTGCAACACTGGATCTGTCCAATGCTGTATGTGAATCCTCATAACCTAGCGTCGTTCTTTCGATTGACTCTTTTCAAGGCAACCAAGTTATGGACTCCAAGTCTGACTCCTTCACTGTACTTGCTGCACTTCTCGGCTTCAGCATCAGCGATATCACTGGCCAGGTCGGTATGGGATGCTCTCCTATCTCCGTCATCGGTCTTGGTTCTGGAGCCAACTGCAATGCTCAGCCCGTCTGCTGCTCTGGCAACAAGTTCAGTAAGTGGATCGTTTCGGATGACCGTTCCTATAGTTTTATGCTTATCCTTTTATGTAGACGGCCTCATCAACATCGGCTGCTCCCCCATCACCCTCAACGCTTAAAGTATCATTCCTTAAGTAGCGTAGTTGGTAGATTTGAGTTTTTGACTCTTGAGAGCTGGGTGATCCTCACATCTGGCATCCATCTCGTCGCTCGTTCACTACCTACTTATCATCATCTAATACATTTTTTGGGATTTAAGCTTGACTGCCTCATGAGAATCTGACAGACAATGGAACTCTTACACGTCAATGAGAGGGTGTTATGATTGGGCAGGTAAATCTGCAGGATGTAATGATGCACGGGCAGAGGAATACTAATTTATATCAGTTGCCCTTCACCGACCACAGCTCAGGTATATGGTCAAGCTGTAGACACCTCCTGACCCTGGATTGAAACTGTTGCTTGACCAAATGGATACAGTTTTGGGGTCATTGTAGTCACCTTTTCACGCTCTGCTGCGCATGGATGTATATTGTTCAATGGCTTTCTGACAGGGCATGACATTCTCTTTATTGACATGGATTGGATCCACCCTTTCCCCGACAACCTTGTAGTCGTCCGCACAAGTTCCCTGTTGACTTTAGTCGGAGTAGCAGGCCGTCAACTTTCCCTGCAGACCGAATCCGTTATATACACCGATTCCTAATTTTCCCCACCAAGCCCTCTGCTTTGTTGTGCTCTCTTTTAATCCCAACACTCGTTCATCCCTACGCTCCCTCAAGTCCTTATTCAACCATGCCTTCTAAGTTTGCTGCTCTCGTTGTTACCTCTACAAAAATACGATGGGGTTTGGTTATAAACGGCCCAACAATACGAAGAATTTTCATTTAAACAAAAATTGATTAAACAAGTATTTAAATATTACATGACTAATACAGTACATGGTTTAACATTTAAATGACATCTGTTTAAACAGATAAGATAAGCAACCAAACAGTTAAACATCTAGCCGTTTAAACGGCTAGATCAGGACAACGATTAAACAATGAATTAATTATTACATTAATTACCATTAAACAGAGCTACCTAAAATGTTTAAACAGGGTAATTAATCAACAGAGGAGCAAGTGTTTAAACAAAATCACAGAACAAATGAAATACTCTAAGAGGAGGAATAGGGAATGTGGAAGGGATGGAAAAGCATGTTTATATATGCAAGGTGAATGGACAAGAACATTGAAGAGTGGGCTGGAGGGGCTGGAGGGGAAAATGACAACAGAAATACACACACCGAAGGTTGGGAACATGGGTGACAGGAATGGGGGTGTCATGGTTTGAAGCGGTATCTGTAGAATAATCCCTTTGTTAGTATGTCTTATGAAGGCATGTATGATGGTATGATACCTGAGTTAACCCTCTCGAGCATGAGCCTATGTGATCATGGAGGAAATGTTAGTAAGAGGGCATTGCAGAGCGTGTCAGAGGGACTTACCATGAGTGCAGCCTGCATGTGGAAGGGGAGGGAAGATAAAAGAGGACACATCACGAAGCAGATATGTTGTCCTGGTGGGGTGAGGATGGTGGAGGTGAGGAGAGGGTAAGGATGAGTGTCGAGGTGGAGAGTTTCGAAATGCTCAAAGTAAAATTCAATCTCCGCCAACAACACCATGATCACGAGATTTCTTTGTTTAATATTTGGTATTGTTTACCCATTCTCTGGACTTGTTCGAAAGTCTAATTCCATTTTCCCTCTCATCCACCATCTCCTACCCTACGCACCCTACGCACCCCATCTTGAACGTCGTCTTCCAAACCCTCAACGTAAGTCAAGCGCTTCTCTTTAAGCTTGCATCAGATGCTAACCTTTTTCAGCAACGTCCTCACATGCAGGTCTGAATAGCAAGGTATGTATGTATTCAGTTTACCTGCATCAACGCCCCTGAGCTGACCACCCTATGGACGGTTTCCCATACACCTGTCCACGCATCCCCTTCACACCACTTAGGTAGTTAGTGTCTTATGAGACCCTCCCCTCGCCTTCCAAATATATTGCTCCCAGGGCAACCCCTCGCATTCAAGTAGTTTATTAGTGTTTAACTATTAATTAATCACATGTTGTATTTAATCAGTGTATTAGTTAATCGGTCATTTAATCATTATTTAATTAATGTTCCTTTTTCATTTAAACAGAAGATAGCAGAGTTGTTTAAACATTTCTGCACGCATGATGTGCGCGCTCCATGAGCTGCCGTTTTCGCGCTGTTTAATCAAAATTTAATTAAATGATTTTTCTTCGTATTGTTGAAAGTTGTTTAAACAAACCCCATCGGGTTGTAGACCTCTATGGTCATTTGCGTGTCAGCGGCTTGATCCAGTGCTGTACGTTTTACTTGTCCGGTAACGTCAATATGCAGCGAACGCCGACATATTTAATACCACGCAGGCAAGCAAGTAATGGATTTGGAGTCGGCGTCATTCACTGGTCTCGCCTCTGTGCTCGACATTGACCTTGCCGCATTCAGTGGACCAGTCGGTTTAGGCTGCTCTCCAATTATCGTCTTCGGATCGGATTCTAGCTGTAACGGCCAAGCTGTGTGCTGCTCTAGTGAGAAATACGGTGAGCGCCATTCTTTTACTGTTTAATTGAGCATAGTGGCTCATGTCATTGAATCACCAGATGGGCTTTTGCACTTGGGATGCATCCCTGCCATCGTCGCTTGACCTCTGAGGTCATCGCACCTGGAATCTGATTCTAACCTCTTGAAATCGCCCGTTCGAGCGCGAACACTTCTTGTACTAGTAGCAGATACTCGTGGCCTATTCAGAGCATAGTTGTTGATGTAAGTATATGTTCGCTATTCCTTATGATCATCCCGCGCCAAACAGCGTTCGCTGCTCGGTCATATCAGATTCCTGAGATGACATGCCGATGCTTAGGCAAAGGTCACCTACTCTCAATCGGAGGCAGCATTTCTATCTTTAATTTATTACTTGACGCATTCCAAGTAAGGTGGAACCAATAAAATCATCACCACTACGCGCTTTTGGTGTTCTAAATCGGGGAGACCGTGACAGAGCGCCCATCGGCGCCCATCGATGATTGATCGAGGCCCGACCGTGTCGAATTATATATTCGATTTAGCTCTCGCACCCATTAGACCGGAGCGAGGCGAGGAATAGCCCGCTAATCAAGCTGGTCTCTACCACGCCGTACCCAAAAACACATGCTGCAGTTATTCGACCTAAAATCAGACGAGCAGGCTACATCGCAACGTCAACTTCATAATGAAATTGTTCTGAATTCGTGATATCCGTGTCCACTCTACGAGTCGGTTACAGAAAGAACCTATCAGAGTTTATAATTGACTTCTTTATGACCTAAAACGGCATCGAATCCATCAAGTAGGGTAAATACCTAATTAATGGGTGGTTTTGAAGAGAAAAGCTACCGGACAGGGAGCACAGCAGATATACATATACGTTTTCTCGATGAAATCAGTCTGGGAGAGTTAGTAACGAAGTGTTTCGCGTTGATCGGCATGGAAACGACCACCCACATCATAATTAGAGCATAACTATTAGAACCCAAACCTAACTAGATCGCAATTCAGGACTGTAGTTTGAATTCCGTAATTTACAGCATTGCACAGCAGGGAACCCAAGATGAGGACCGCCCGAGTTGTATATCATGGATAAAACGAAACGCAATGAAGAAATAAGGGCAAAGGTACACTCCAATATGTATCTTCTCACATGACATAAATAAAGCTGTTATTTTAATTTATTTCTCACTCGTACCCACAGATAACATACCCAATGTCCATAAGTCGCTGGCTCTCGTCTATGTTTGGAAGAATCCCCTGCTGATCTATGTCAATCGCAGTCTGCCGATGAGCTTATTCGGTGCCTTGAAGGGAACCCGGTGTCTCGAAAAGGATGCGTTGAATAAGATAGAGTTAACGGTGGCGTTGGTATAATTGTTTTCTATATTGCGGAGCGGCAAGTGCAGGGAAATTTGTCCTCGAAAAGGGTGGCCGTAATTGAGCATTCTTCAGCGGGCCAGTGCTGTACTTATATATTGCCCCGAAAGGGGACACCGAAGCACCAACATTCGATCAACTTTCGACCTCTTGCTTCCACTTACCATGAGTGGAAGTAGCGAGCCTACTCTAAACCTAGGTCCTACCTATGGAGCAATGCTTGTGGGGGGTGAGTTCGTCAAGTTGTGCTCTGGTTCGACGACACTCATGTATCCCCGCCTAGTTCTTTTTGCAGCGTTCTTCCAAGGATTGCTTACTGTTCAAGCTTTCAACTACTTTGATAACTTCCCAGATGATAAATTCAAGAACAAAGCCTTGGTAAGGCTCTGGATTCCGGCTGTGAACGACCTTCTGCTTATAATTATTGCCCCTATATCTCATAGGTCGTCACGGTTGTGTAAGTAATTATTCGCCTCAAAGGGTCTGATTCTTCGCGCTGACAAGATATCCTTTCTGCGCCCTGTACTCTAGAATATTGGATACCATCCACCTCGTATTTATATCAATAGCAACGTACGACTCCCTCGTCACTAACTGGGGGGTCGTTTCCCATCTCACGATTATACCTATCGAGCTCAACCTCCATTTAATCTTTACCGCGCTCTCGGTAATCGTATCACAGGCATTCTTCCTGGAAAGGTATGATTTGAATTGGCGCTCGTATCTCCCAGATGAGTCAGAGCTAAACTACCGTTAATTGCCCGAATAGGATCTGGAAATTCAGCAAAAGGAACATCTGGATAACAGCAACCCTCACAATCTTCGCAATTGTTCCTCTCGCTATCATAATTCACATCACAGTCCCCCTTGTTAGGAACACATCAGCTGCCGAGTATAATAAGCATATCAAAGAAACCATCGCCATCCTCGTCATGAGCGCTCTTGGTGTGTTTTCGATATTTGACGATCATTATTACACCGTTTAACCAGCTTCGCGCAGCTGACTGCCTCATTGCTGGCGGTACCTATCATTATCTCAGGAAGGAGAAGGGCCGCTTTCAATCGTAAGGAAACTCTATCTGCATTTATCTCTGAAGGGTTCAACCTCATCGATCAAGTTGCTCTCAGAACGATAAGTGTCATCAGTAGGGCCGTCTACTACGTCGTGGCTACAGGCATTGCAACGAGGTACATACCTTTGACGAGTTGATCCTTCATATTTTCCGAGTGCCTGATTGTACATATTTTCGGTCTCTTCTGCAGTATGATAGCCGTTGCGTCACTGATCGCAGTAAGTGGGCACCTTTGATATGATTTGGAGGGTGGCTAATACTCACAACTTTAGTTCCTTGGTGGCCATGACACAACATTCTATTTCATCGTAAGTCTGGGATGAATTCCGTCGTCATTTTACTCACCTACGGCACTGCGTTCCTAGGCGATCCATTTCCAACTTGGACGAACCTACACAAACGCCCTCCTTGCGACGTAAGTCTTGCTGTAGTCCAGAGTCGTGTCCAATAACCAGAAACTCATGATTCCTAGGCTGAACTCCAGAAAAAATATGCGTCAAATGCTCAGTGGCTCCCAGGGCTTCAAATCGACAGGGACAGAGCTTCAGCTTGATGTTAGTACATCTCGCTCGAAGGATAATAGTCACGTGGAAGATGGGGAGACTATCGTATGTGTAGGCCAGAAACTAAGGACTAGCACGGATTGCGTAAATCCATCATCCGTCCAGTTCCGATCCAATCCATGAACAAGGTCTGGGTATGGATCAAGTCCGGGTCAAATCTGCGGATTTATGGATATTTCCCTGATATTAGTCTGATTTCAAGTTAATAATGATGTCATCAATGGAATCTCTATTGATCTTCCTTTTTGGGTTTATTTCTGAGAATGGTTTGCTATACCACCACAGAAAGTCCACCTCTGAGTGTTTTGTCTTGAGTTAGTGTTTACCTGTTTGACAGTCAACCCATTCCTGCATCAGGAACAATTCAAAAAATACCAAATAAACTTCATATGACTTTAAATAACTCAGATATACTTGAATTCGAGTTTATTCATTACAATAATTATTCTTGATTAGTTTGAACAACGGAATTTTGTTACCATCAAATAACATTAATAACATTGTCACATATGGGCCACAGTTTTGTTATCATGACTGCTCAACAACAAGCCAACATTTTGACCAATTTTCAGCACAAGTATGCTCTCTTACACCAGTATTGTTCGTTTAACTAATGAAATTTGAGTTTCCAGTGAGTGGATCAAAACGGATGAATCCAATCCGTCTGCGATCCATCCGGTTTCTGTCCAGATCCGTGACAAAATACGGATTGGATTTGGATTAGTCACGGTCACATCCATGCTAGTCCTTACCAGAAACAGACAGAGTCGGATAGTTACAGTCGCTATACGTCGCGTAACTGAGAAGGGGCATTCACAAATTTCCCTAATGAATCGTATGCTAGGGATACTTGATATTTATTTATTTATGGCTGGGCTACCATCATGTAAAAACCGAAGCGGAGATAAATTGTATTAATGATTCCAAGATGATTATATAGGGATAGAAGGTAATATAGAATAGAGCGAATGCAAGATCTGTATGTAGAGAGAGTGGTATGACAAGGGAACCCAATGTCGATGGAGCCGGTCGAAGAACGAATGAGGGGTAGGCGGATAGGATGTGGCGACGAAAGAATAAATGATGGCGCCATTTAATTGAAGCACCTGAAAAGTGACTGAGCGGAATTTAAACTCGCTAAAAGATGTTTCTAAAGTATAAAAGAGACTAGGAGGTAGCGTTGAAGTAAGAGAAGGGAAAGTCGATACGTTGAAAAGCCCAATAAAGAGGAGGGAACAGGGAAGGAGTACGAGCGATCAGGGATGGTTTGAAGTAGAAATGAATGACGTTGTGGATTGTATTTGGGAGAGGACGAGAAAACAGGCACAGAATCTAAATGAAGGGTAACAGGCACCAGGCTAACTCTGTCTTCACAACTGTCAAAGCAGTGGACACTTTGTTGGCACCGTCATCGTTGGTCCCTTCCCTCGGCGCCCAGTTATACCATATCAGTTTATAGTGGGCGATTTTTTCACATTCCCATAGCCCACTTCATGACATGAGGCTACGGAACCCTGATAGATGCGGGACGACGGTAAGAAGGGATGCTGGAAGAGTCTGGATATGTGGCGTGCTGCATGGTTGGTGCAAGTCGTACGATCTGTGGTCACAGTGTTCAAGTCGTCATGATGAAGGATGGTATCGCGGAAGTAACATTGGTCGAGAAGTGGCCGGGTGTGTACTTTGAATTGGATTATACGGATGAAATCCCTGGACAGAATCATCCAAACGTTTTTCATAGTCCGCATTTACCAGATGGGAACCGCAAACCAAAACCGAACTGGCAACACCGCCCACGCCATCCACCAACTCCTCCACGGAAACTCATGTGCCCCTCAATTCATCATCCATAAATTCCACCCACTCCAATCCAAGTCCAATATATCTCTAGACCCTGGATACCACCAACCCAACCCGAACCTTCTCATCAAACTCACACCGTCGCCCTCACCACACTCTGCGTCCTTCCATACTCCCTCTCACCAATGCCGGAATGTCCGTATACGGTTGCATAGGGTCCTATACCGGTCCCATTACCATCCATACAGCCCAAACCTCGTCTCACATCGACGCATGGCATCTCTCCCTGCTGTCCGCTCTTCACCCACTGGAGAAGCAATGCTTGATAACGCTGTTCTGCGACACAATGCGCGAGCTGCCAATAGTACGAGGACGTCGAGGTTACAACCTTGATTCGCGTGCACATTATAGGATGTCGTCCTTTTTGGGGAGTTATGGATATATTTGTACTCGCTTGAGGTGGTGGTGTAAGAGAGGTTGTGAAGAGAGCGTATTGTGGCAAGCAAGGAGGCTAATCCAGGTTTCGAAAGCCAATTGAAGCACGCACGCGGTATTTATACGCTGCTGACTCTAGACCAAGGTTAAGCCGTGGGTCGGGGCGGATTCCTTCGGATAAAATCTCTTCTTTTATCGATAATGGGAATGCAGCAATTGATATAGAAAGACACCGGACACGATACGGTGGGATTCGGAGGGAATGTGCGAGGGAAAGAGGGGTAGGGGGAATATAGAGTGTTGGTCGCAGAAACCGACCGGGTCGAATTGAGGGCAATTCACCTGTCAGGTTTATATACCTGGCGTGTTCCCAGCATTCAGGTTAAGCTAGTCTGAATCATGCTGTCCCGGGCGTTAAGGATCGGGTCATCACATCACATCAACGGACACCACGCACTTACGGTTCAGGTTCGCGGGATCTTTTAGCTGGGCGTGCAACCAGAGAGGCATGCCTCGTGTCCACTGCATGTCATTTTCGTCTCGGAGGAGAAGCGCACCGCTCATCGCGCCGTGGCACGTACATGTAAAATCCACATTTTAAGAGGTCCGGAGAACAATAAGAAACGTTGACCAACATCGTTCAGCTTGTCGATGTGACATCAGATGTCAAGCAGCTGATGCGTGCTTTTGATGGCGCCCACTGATACCATCCGTCTCCTGCGAACCGAAAGCGATGGGCTTACATTGAACTCTTCAACTCTGACCTTACGGTTTATAAAATACAAATGAAATGCAAAATAAGGTAACATACAGGCTTCGTCGCTTCATTGTGACATCTGGCACTACTAGCGGTACCGCCAGGTGGTTACGACATTTTGCACCCTAGAAATGGTACCCTTCATGCGTTTGATTGCGAAGAATGAATCCAAAACCACCTGAACCATCGTATGAGTAAATTATAGAATTGCTTCACATGTTCCCCGGTTAGACTCTTGACTCGTTGTCTCAACCGGTAATAAACGTGGCTTATCCCCGAGATTACTTTAATCTATCTGTTGAGTATCTCTCAGGGTGAAACCGTATTCATACCACCTCATTCCGGTGGTGTTTTGCATGCCATGAGGACATATGACCACGATGATCACAATCTAACAAAGAGAAGAATGTCGCAAAACCATCTGGGGAGTTATTGTTGCAATATAAACTGTTACTCATGGTCATCCACCGGCAGGCAGCTCATTGCTCTTGGTAGTGCAAAACCCTTGCTGCCCGCTTACGGCTAGGTGTTGCATTCTCGTGCTACCGTATTATTGATGGACATTTAGAATTGATAAAGCATCTAACTTGGGAGTATCGCTCAGAAGTTAAACTTGAATAATCCATGATAGTCTTATCTGTGATGTAGCTGAGTATCAATTCCATGACACCGGATTCACAGTACACCATTGAATTACAGCCTACAAAGCTCAGACGGCCTAATCGAGCGCACTGATACACCTACGTCGAAGCCGAAAAGCACATCCTATCGTCGTAGTCTATGTAGGTGGTGCACACTATGTACAGGGTCGAATATCCGGATTTATGATAACGGTAATTGACCCACGGACTTTACCAACACCGACCCGAGGATTGTCGGGGAAGCAGATAAGAGCGCGACCCGCTTTACGTCGCTGTTGTCGGTGTCGCGCATGTGCGATTTAATAATATTAATATTGGGAAAGTATGCTTTAATTGGCATGATGATAATTTATGTATCGGCGTGATAGTATGAGCGATCCCCAACGAATTCCCCGGGTTACTCGTGTACTGAGAATAGCCGGTATAGAGCTGTTGGAGCATCAATGCTCAACAATCGTTCATGTCAGAGGGCAGATGAGAGTGACAAGGGGAATTATGGGAGTCGAGCTTCTGATGTAACTAAATCAGTAGGCGCATTTACTAGTACTACAACATGTCGAATTCAAGCTCGTACTCGGTTCACGCTGATCCATCTATATATATGTGTGTCACAGCAGGAATATAAGGCTATGGGCGACTGAGACCTGCCAGGACCTACCTTTTTCAACCCATCCTACTTTCGACCTGGGAGTGCGATAGAAATGTTCTCCAAGCTCGCGTTCTTCGCCGCACTGTCTTTACTTCTAACCTTCGTAAAAGCAGCTCCCGTGAAGGACCTTCATCTAGCTGACATTAACGCTGACATCCCTATCAGTTTGTGGTCCTCTCTACCTCTATGCACGGCCATTTACCCCCCTTGGTTTTGCATAAATAGGCGATCTTCTGTTCCAGGGTGATATCCCGATCTCAGATGAAGCTCTAACGGAACTCACTGCTGGGTTGGGTCCGTTATCATTATTATCTGTGCGTTTAAATTCATCCCTTATTCTGAAAGATTCTCAATTTGATTGCATTCTTCTGCTCTTTCGTCTCGCTGGGTTTCTGTTCCAGGAGCCCACCGAACACAAGAGCGGTGATACGATTTCCGACCCCAACTTGAGTCACGACCCTCCAGCCGCAGATCATACCACTAGTACTAGTAAACAAGTACGTCGATTGGTTGCTTTGATCTGACTACATTTTTCTTATATGCTTTTCCCTTATGACGATAACAGGAACGACAGTTATGTCTCGTCTTAGTGGGAGGCAGTTGCCTTGATTCCCATCATACTGAGAGTGACATTCATTCGAGCATTACTAGTCATCATGGAGAACACGAGTAGTCAACCACTATGTCAATCTCCCCATTCTGTTTTGCGAATTCCTGTCAATCAGAAGAATAAACACGACGAGTTAGCAGTGGATGAATGCTCCGTGATTCACGAAGGACATCCATGGGAGTGGCTTCCAAGCGCCGAAGAAATACCATATGTAAGTAGGTCAAATCATAAATGGGGAGGTTATCTTGTTTCCAAAAAGGGTTAGTAAATGAGCACAATCGCTCCTGTCAGCCCGCTGATTAGAGTGATAAGTAAGGTGAATCAGTTCCATGCGGACTGTCATGTATTCAGGATCATATGCAATGGCATGCAGACGAACAATACTGCGTTCGAGAATCAAAATAATTCCTCCCGAAGTCACAGCGAATATAAAAGTCGTTGACAGTTGAGCCTATCTCTTTCAACCCATCCTACTTGCAACCCAGAGGTACCATGTTCTCCAAACTCACACTCTTTACCGCACTATCCTTACTTCTAACCTTCATGTACGCAGCTCCTGTCAAGGATACCCGCGCTAATGGTAGCAATACACCTGTCCCAGGTAAATGGTTCTTCCACGATGAATTCTTACTCCTTTCTCATGAGCCTCCGTGGCTAGATGATACTCAATTCTTGGGCCATACTCTGGACACGATAACAACCCCAACAAAGGACCCAGTAGTACTGGGCCCGCTGTCCTTCGTGCGTATTTTATCCGTTTAGTATTACGGAAAGTCAAAAGCTGCGAGGTTTAAATCGCTAACACCATACATGCCCCTAATTCTGCTTCAGTTTCCCCGCTCAACGAGGAGGAATGATCCAAATCTCATCACAAATGAAGAGAGCAAAGATGTGCGCGTACTTTACAACTGTGACATGGCTCCTTCGAAGGCTGATTACAATACTTATCTTGTGGCCATGGTCACAGAGACATGCCAATGGCTTGTGTCTCGTCTTAATTGCGGGCTGTGCAATCCATGGTAGGCGAGAAGAGGCATTTGTGTAGAGCATAAACCGGGAGCTACGACAATGAGGCTTGTGTAGTAAGTACATTAAGTGAGGGATTAAACTTGGGATATCCAAATACTGGCTTCATCACCAGTACCTGCGAGAATAAGGGTATCTCCGATGCACGTCTCTCAGCGGCCTTAACCCAGAGATGAAACCCTGTCCCGCAGCACTCAGGAAGGTACATATCAGGACCTAGACCACTTGCAAACATGCCAAACGGGAAAGGAACTTTTCTGCTCCATAACCCGGCGGGAGGGGGTTTGTCTTTGATCAAATTATACGCGTAGTCTCCTAGAGATTTAGCGAATGAACATGATGAATCTGGTGCGTGAAAGGTTCGTGTTTCATCGAGGGCAGATTTCCACAATTCATTCCAAGCGTCGAAGAAATTTATCTAGGTTACATGGAGATTATTTCGTCTCCGGAGAGGATTGGCAAGTGAGAGCTTACCCAAGCGCAATGATACTCCACTGGGATGGCACGCAGAGTATTCCCGAGAGGGAGACTGACGCACATGTGTGCGAAGAGGTCCAAGTTAGAATTATGGGTAGACTGGGAGTACTCGCGTAAAGCGGCTGCGAGGAGCTCTTCAGGATGGTCCAGTATCGCTTTTCTGTTACGCCATGTTTCGGTTTGGAAAGTAGAATTCAGTATCACGCACATTGAATAATGCATCAGAATCACTCACGTCGACACTTCTATCGCGGCTAGAACATTGTACTTCTTCGATGCGAGATACAATTGGGTAACCTCTGGAACTGAGAGACGGGACAGATCGGGCTTCGGGGAATAAAAAAACTGAAGCAGAAGTAAGAGCACTTCTGAGGGTTCTGGAAGAACAACTGGTTTCCTGAAATTCGGTTGATCTTCGTAAGGTTCAGCAGCAGGAAATTGTGATCCTGACTCCTCCAGAGATTTGTTTGTGATAGAAATAGACGTTTTTCCGTCTACAGATTGAAATATGGTCGTTTCAGGTAACGCATCTGAGAAGCTATGACGTTTAGACCAACGAGTGATTTTTGATGAAAGGACCAGTTGAGCGTACATAAAACTGCCGACGACGATGTCGACGAGGTTGTCCCTGTGCTTAGTGTCCCTGGAGAGCTCATGGAAATGAATGAAGCGTCAGGTTAAAGCTGAATCCGTAGAATGTGTTGTGATGTGGGTTATGGTGCGCCGATGGGAACCAGTGGAAGGATGGACGAAAGCCATGGCCGCCAGACATAAACCCAACATAAGCCCTTGGTAAGCACAAGGTCGAGTCGGTCACGCTGGATGATGGGCATCGTGGGATCTTATGGCGTAATCCAATCCTCGGCATTTCCCATCCCTCGCTGTCAATTTGCATGTTGTTCCCGACTTCCACCATCCCTGGGCTGTTCTCCTCTCTGAGCTTGCACTTGTTCCTGGACCTGACGTCTCTGAAAATGTCTAAAATATCTGGAAAACGGCTGAAAAATTCTTCGACTTTGAAGGCTCCCTCAAAAAACTCTGGAAACGCGATTACTGTCACGGTTCATACTCACCCATGCGAGTCTCTCGGTGCTACTTTACTGATTTTCCTTGAAACATGCGGCTCAGGCTATCAGACAAAAAACTACAAAGCAAGATAAAACTGCGAGGGATGCTGAAAAAATTAATTCTGACTCCCTTTGCGACCCTGACATAAAACCTGTGTTTTCGCCAATTCACGCTGTTCATCTTGCCGAATTGAACCTCATCTGGCCTGCCAATCCAAGGATACCAACAATCGCATCTAGACGTGCTTGGTGCGCGGCGAGGAACCTAGATCCTCGACAGGTAAATCGGTGGTGGTGGAAATGCAAGCAAACCGCGAGGACCAGGCGCATTTTCGTCCCCGACGAGAACTATGAACTAGATGTCGGGATTCCGCCCGAAATTCCGCTGGAAGTCGACGTTAAATTGGAAGCTGAAGGTGCGTATTCTTGAATGTATTTGTGGAATTCCGAGCTAGATAAATTTTATGTGCATATAGACATTGTTGACACGTCTCATCCTCCCTCGGACGCAACCTTGACAAGTGATGACTCTACAATGTCATTCACGAGGAGTCAGAGCAAAGGGAAACGACCTGTACCACTCACAGCACGAATTCTGCGCTCTAATGCTCGATTGTTTGGTATATTTTTGGCGACGTCGACTTTTGCTATCTTGCCTGGCTAAACTCTACGCATGTATGCGCTGTTTCAGCTGACGTAGCTCCAAGCTCTAGCAGACTATCGTCGCCGGTGGCATCCTCTCTCCCTTCAAGCTCACCTCCTCCAGAGTGTCGGCGATCCAGCTCTCCTATCGCTACATCCGATACCCTACTTGATTTAAAACTTGAAACTGACGTCGTCGTGCCTTTGAGCTGTGCGTATGCGACAACAAACGAAGATCGACCAGGTATTATTTCTGCGATTGAATTTCGAGTGATGACTGATTTCGATCATGTATCTCATGCGTTGAACGCTGTCGTCATCCCTCTCAGAAACTCCAGTTCCATCCCTCACGGCCGACTTGGATCTCTGCGCACTTCTAGATATTAACCCCGTGCCCTATAACCCTGCTGATTACGAGTTCCCGTCTGTGGACTGTGCCGTTTCTTTGGATCCCGCTTGCTACACGTTCTCTTCTCCCGACATCCCTTCATGCAACATTGTCGATATGAATACTCGCTACCCGACTTGGTGCTTCTCAGGTTTTCGTGTTTGCTTCGATGGCTCCATAATTGGTGTTTGTGGCTGTTCGTGATTATTACACTTTCGCACTGGTCTCCGTTGCTTTCTAAGAAGATTTTGACCCTAGACGTTAGTGCCGTATTCTCTTTGTTTTACGCCCGAGGCTGACGTCTATCCCGTTCAGTGACATGTGTATGATAACGATCTTGACAAACATGGCTTAATAGATTCCTGGAATCAATCGATACGGTACTCTATTCGCCCATTCCTCCCATTCCTTCCCAAAAGTTTGCTTCAACAGTGCGTCTTCCTGCGGCATTCTACTAAAAGGAAGTAAGTATAGCGATGCCGCGTGGCGGAGGGCTACGAGGAGGCAAAGCATGGCGCCCCATTTGGTGTCGAGAATTCCACACTCCCTGACCCACGACCCAGATGCACCATTCCAAAGCACTATTCCCGGGTGTGTGAGGAGGATACCCGCGTAGGCGGGATGTCGCACGACAGAGTACAAGCCGTTTGTGATCAACTTGTGGTCCTTATGTATTCCGACTTGAAAGGTGAAGAATCCCCCGAGCGTTTTAAATGCTGAGACACGGATGAGTCCTCCAAATATCATCATCGTCCCTCCAACCATGTGGAGCCAGCCAAAATCCAGCTTTGTAGGGTCACCTCCCTGAAGCACGAATAATCGAGAAGCGAGTTTTTCGGCTGGAGAAGATGGAGCATCCCGTGTGAGGATAAGAGAAATTTCCGCGATTGCAACGAAGGCTTGTAGCATCTACTCATTGGTCTCGATAACACGTCGTTGTCCAATGCTGCGAAACGTTTACTTACCCCTAGCACGATGCAGATTTGTTGACTCCAATTGTTTTCGATCAACTTTCCACGTTTGATTTCCTTTTGGTTCGATTGGTCTAGAACCGGGTTTGGGGCTTTGTAGGCTGCAGCGTATAGGTAGGAGGCGATAATGGCTAACGGAATTTTGAGCGCGATCATTGCAGATGGGTGGAATCGTGTTCTGGGTTGAAGAGGATAGGTAATCGTTCATGGATATTTTATACCGATGAAACTGACCCTTGGACGTTTTTGGCAACGTGACGGGTCTTCCTAGGCTATGTATGCTTCTACCGATAATATGCTCCCTAAGTCCCAGAAAACTCCGCTTTTTTGACATGTCGCGATGCGACGTCGGCTGTCAGAACATCTCGGTGCCGACCCAAGCATTGTTAACATCAATATGTATGATAGCCCGCGGCTTAATAGATGCCAGGGATTAATCTGTAGGGAACTCTACTAGCCCACTCCTCCCATTCATTGCCAAAAGTCTTCTTCAATAAGGCGTCTTCTTGCGGCAGCCGACTAAAGGGGAGGAGGTATAGCGATGCCGCATGTCGGAGGGCTGTAATAACACAGAAAATCACGCCCCACCTCGTGTTCAGTATTCCGCATTCCCTGACCCACGACCCCGACGCTGCATTCCAGAGTAGTATTCCTGGCTGTGTGAGGAGGACACCCGCATATGCTGGGTGACGCACGACAGAGTACAGGCCGTTGGTTATGAGCTTATGGTCCTTCTGAATTCCAACTCGAAAGGTGAAGAATTTGCCAAGGGTTTTAAACGTCGAGATACGCATGAGTCCACCAAAGATCATCATCAACCCTGCAATGAAGTGGAGCAAGCCAAGATTCAGTCGGGTCGGGTTCCCTCCCTGAAGCACGAATAATCGAGAGGCAAGTCTCCCTGCTGGTGAAAATGGAGTATCTCGTGTCAAGATTAGAGAGGCTTCTGCGATTGCGACGAAGGCTTGCAACGCCTGGTGGATTCGTTTCAGTGACATTTCGCTATTTATTAGACCGCAATGCCGACGTACCCCCAAGACGATGCAGACATGTTGACTCCAATTGTTTTCAATCACCGTTCCACGTTTAATCTCCTTTTGGCTCGATTGGTCAAGGACCGGGTTTGGGGCTTTGTATGCTGCAGCGTATATATAAGAGGCGACGATGGCCAGAGGGACTTTGAACAGAATCATGATGGAGGCGGCTCGGATTGTTCATTGCCGTCTGGTTCTTATATCGATTTGTCTGGCCCCATAGGTCTTTCGGGTAGAGTCACGGGTCTTCGTAGGATGTGCTTCTATCGAGAATGTCCTCCTTATGTCCCAGAAAACTCCGCCTTTTCGACACGTTGCAGACGCGACGTCGGCTGTCAATACATCTCAGTGTCGACTCTCAAGCGACCCTAGTCAATATTAAACAGAAAACACTATACCTCCTTTTCAACATCTGGGTGGAGTTGAATCACTGTTCGATTAGGCTCCTCTCGCTAATTTCTCGAAGCAGGCCCATCTGGCAGTGATCGAATATGACTTACTAGACAATAGATTCTATTAATACCAAAGTTCCCTCGCGCACATGCAATAGACAGGCACGTCGAAAAAGCTAGAAAAAGCTTTCTTCCCATGATGATAGCCGAACGATGAACATCCAAGGCTGAAATGGTATATATGGTCAACTACTTATACGCATCGCTACATGACAACGCTCAATTAATATTACCGCAAGTAACGCGGGTGCTACACCATTCGATCAACAAGCTGTGGCCGCTTGACTTCCTGCTATTCGATTTGAATATATATCACAACGGTCAAGATAAAGAAATAAATACAGGACCGCTCACCTCTTCTGTGTGTGTCTCACTTTGTATCGTGATCGCTACTGCGCATTCTGGTGGGTGCTGTGGTTCGCGGATGCTCTCCATCGCCCGCCAGTCCGTGTCGGTAATTGTGAGGTTGCTAAACTTGCTTCTTATGTGATTCCTACTATTCAGACTGTTTTTAGAGTGAGAAAGGGTATGATCAGTGGTATACTAGGCATATCCAATTCCATAGAAAGCGTACGATGCAAGGCAACTGTTCATGTACACTGCCAAACGATTGCATTAGTTGTACTCGAGGTCGGGGTCTGGTCAGGGACGCACGCTTGCTGCTGAGGAATAGCCCAATGAGGAACCAGAGAGTGTTCGGACGGGAAACATACTATGAAGTCTTTAGTTCTGTCGTTCATTTTTGTGAAACACAATGCCGCACCAAGATGAGATTCAGGGCAGCAGCGAGAGCGGTAAGGCCTCCTCGGTTGACGGCATTTATCATGAGCCTGTCGAGCATCGAGTTCGTTCTGTGGACAGAATTAGCGTGGAGTAACGATAGGCTTCTGATCATGACTGTACGAACGCTTTTAACCCTGACCTTGAACTATTCAGGCGAAGTAGTAGGGAGCCAGTGATGAGAAGATCGCATGCAAGAGTCGCGGCACTTTGAAGCGCGTAGGTTGGCTGCAGGGTCGATATCATTAGCTTCGTGGTTTGAACATTTGACGCCTTAAAACTTACCGCTGTTTCTTGAAGTTGTTCAAATGTTCCTAATCTTGTTCTGAGAGGGAGGTTAAGCAATTGCTACTCGACTGTCAATGCAAGGACATACATCACCACATCCTGGGCTGGCTCAAGAGATTTTGTGAGCGATGTTGTAACGATTGAAGTGAAGAACGAAAATATGTACCAATACCAGCGCCTGAAATTTATGAAAATTAGAATGATAGAAATATTACGATTGTTTAAAACTCACCTAGTTGAGTCACTGCTAGCGCAACCTACTCAGGACGGTAGTAGACAATGTCTGAATATGTAGATTTTGGTACGTACGATGAGTGCGGGTAAGAGCTTCGCATTCCTGTTTACTTTTCTCCCTAAATCAGCGACGGTATTTGGGCCATTGCAGGAGACAGACCCACGCTTATAGATGCACGATGAAAAATATCTGTGGGCTGGGTGAATGGCGTTCCTCAAAAGAAGCATCACGAGTCTCACATTTGAACTACGAAGGCTGAAAGGTACTAGTTCGTCATATCAGTAGACATGATAAAAAAACCGCTGTAAGATGAGGGTAAGGTACCGTTAGTGGTAGTTGGGCCTGAAGGGGATGTATTAACGGCGGTCAATCGACGATGTTCACTCCAGAAAGCATTGGTGCTCACAGAATCGGCCCTAAAAGTGCAGTTAGTCAGGACATCCTTGTCATAATCTCAGTTCTATTAATAGCGCACCAATTAATCTTCATCAAGTAGGCAAAGTCCCCGAAGTGTGTGATAAGGCATAGATATGTCGATGTAAAAATAAACGCAATCTGGAGTGTTTCTAGAAGCCTAACACCAATTGAGAGAGCAGAACAGAGGCAACACGTTACGCAGACCTACACGAGTAGAAGGACCTTGAGATAATCTGAAATCAACAGTTGCCTTCCAGTGAGAGGGACATAAGCCACTCACCATGGCCCTTATGCCCCTATGGTCTTTTTGATACCAATGGAAATATAACCACGCCTGCAAAAGGCCGCAACCATAGAGACTGAAATTTAGTGCAGTTTCTTCAGTCACAGCTTGACAGTCTACTGTGTGTCTGACTTACATGGTTTCGAGGAACAACGAGACGAGCCAGACACCATAGCTCGAGCCCAAACCAGAACTCATTTCCTCCAGAAGAACGTAGTAGCAAACAGGAAGCAAGTTGGGCAAATGTGGGATTCAGCTCCATAATCTCACAACAAGGTCTTATTATATGCTTGCATGGTATAGCTTTCTCATGGATCAAAATTTGTGATTTGATGAAACAGCCCTAAAAATAGGACGAATGCTAACTATATACTATATAGTAGCTTTTCAATTGATTTTTCGGCGATTTGTTACATTTAGAGATGATTAGTCCAGGATGGAGGGCATTTCGCCTCAGTTCGGTCATCGAAAGGAGGTTTAAGTCGCAGATCGCCAAAGAGTCATCTCATTTCACCTTTAATTAGTCGAAATTCGTGTAATCACAATGCCGTAGAATACTGCACCTCCTCCTCCACCATGGTACCATACATAAGTACTTACGTCTGCAAAAAGTTCCCTGAGGGTGAAAAGTCCCGACAGGTTCGGGCCATGAGGACTGCTTACGAGTCCTTTTCAGGGGTCGATAAAGTCTTACTGATTGTCAAAGTTCCTTGACCCCCCAATGGAAATAGACGTGGAGTAAGTCTCGTGGTCCATGGATGCTTAGACTCGAGGCATTCAAGAGTGGGTGACTCGTCTACAAATCCAATCATGCAGTCAATGGAGACCTCCGTGCTTGCCCGGACATGACCCTCATTGAGCAATTCACGAGCTTATATCAAATTCCGATCAACGGAAGAATTAAGGGTGGGACTATGAGAGGGAGAACATTATCTATGCGGTGGGTGGTCCTTCACTATGACCAGCTTCACGAGTTTTCCTGGACTTGTCTTCCAAGTTAAACTCGCCTCCGTACGGGAATTTGACCGAACGCTCGTGCCAACTTGAACAGGCTCCCAATGTTAATTCGTGCGCACCAACTTCTTTGCTATCCTCTTCGTATCCCTCATTATCATAATCAGCGCTGCCGCATTTAAATGGGATACTCAAGCCGACAACACTGTTGCGCTTCCACATGATAAGGAAGGGTCGACCAGCAACTGTCGTACGGCTTACCTATCACTGATATGTATGGGCGCCAATCGAATCATTACAACTGCTTATCGCCCTTGCTTCAACAGCCCCAGGAATTCTGGGTGTTATTTTAGGCTGTAGGGGGGGGGGGGGGGGGGGGGGGGTAATTTAGTACAAGGGGTTGAAGCTGAATGGAAACCTGCAGGCAACGCAGGAAACACTGAAGCGATTGCACAGAGAAATGAACAGGCAATCCCTATATTCTGTAAACGCGTGAACACGGCGAGTAATGAATACAAATGGTAGCGACGATGATAAGACTAAGGAAAGGAAGATATGCGTGCGAGCGCATATAAGAGCGTTGTAATCACATGATGGGATTACACTGAAGCGCTGAATCGGGAACTTTAAAAGTATGAGTCAATAAACATTAGATTTTGTGGTGTTTTCAGCTACTTGCAAAACGATAGACCCACTTTGACCAAAATGTCGCTTTTGATATTTGTTTAGTTTTGGAGCAAATGTCAACTAAGTGGAGCAACCAAACAGCACAGGAGTGGTGTCGTGACCTGCGATTCGAGTGCACGACGACGCAAGTTTGATTATTCTCCTGTAACCTATTCTTCACATCAATAGACCCTATAGCAGAATGGGCAACCGCCGTCATATCCCTCAGTCTGTCAAAGAGCAAATCGTTGTCATGTCTGTCTACATGAGACCGCTTGCCATCAGTAAAGTTACTGGTGTGAGCAAGCGCACTGTCAACAGGGTCATTAAATTAGCTTGTCAAAGTTCCATTGCGGAACGGACGCCCTCAACGACTAAACACACTTAATATCATCCCTGTGTTGTCGTCCATCGTCAGGTATGTAGTACGGTACACCGGGTACAGAGGATATCGTTGCACAAGAGTGACGGTGTAGGTCCTGACAAAATTGGAATAGTTGCGGGACAGGTGGTGCCCTTTGTTTGTGTGGCTCCAAAACTAAACAAATATCAAAAGCGACATTTTGGTCAAAGTGGGTCTATCGTTTTGCAAGTAGCTGTTATGTCGCCCGTCCCTTCAGGCTAAGCCACCTCACAGTCGTTGTTTACGGGAGCTGTCAGAGAGGATGCCGAGGCGCCGAAGCTAGTTGTGGTCCTCCAGGGTTCAGGACAATAAGCAGAATATTATTCGTGTTCCCTGAGTGAGATGTATTGGACAGGCATATTCAGAGAGCTACATACGGAGAGCCTGCCGAGCTGATGGCTAAACTGTCGGAGACTGAAAGAATCTCATAATGTGCACTGCTTTGGTACATAACTTTATACTACACCATTCCGTCAACAAGACGTGGTCGCTTGATGTCCTTCTATACAATGTAGATCTGTATCAATGCGATCTAAAAGATATAGCAATATACGAGTGCACTCACCTCCTCTTGGTGTACCTCGCTTTGTATCGTGATTTCTACTGCGCATGGGGCCGGTTGCTGCTGTCCATTCGATTGTTCGCGGAAAGTTTCCATAGCCTGCCAGTCCGTATCAGTCGCCACGACGCCGCTTAATTTGCTCCTTATGTGGCTCCTGTTGTTTAGACTAGTGTCGAAATCCAAGATTGCCGTTAGACTTGAGATCGCTAAAGTTTAGGACCAAGAAAACGTACGACGCGAGCACGCTGTTCAGGTATACTGTCAATATATCAGTCTTACTCCGGGAGTTCATTTAGTCAGGGACGTACACTTGCTGCTGAGGAACAGCCCGATAACGTACCAGAGAGTGTTTGGAAGAGCTACGGACTACGCGATTTTCAGTCCTTGTTACTCGCTGGTGTGACAGTGCCCAGTCATGACGCACCAAAATAAGATTCAGAGCAGCCGCAAGAGCGGTGAGGCCACCTCGATTCACAACGTTGATCATAAGTTTGTCAAGAACCGAGTTCGTTCTGAGGGAGTCGTTAGTGCGCATGAAACGGCCTGATACCATGATGTATACGAACGCCCGTATTCCTGCCCTTGAGCTGTTCAACCGAAGGAGAAGAGACCCAGTGATAAGCAGATCACATGCGAGTGTTGCCGCAGTTTGAATTGTGTATATGAACTAGAACAAAAATGTTAGTTTATCACAGCTTACACGGCATATTCAGCGTACTGCAGGTCTTCGAGAATGAGTAAACGATCCTGATTTTGATCTGAGACGATGAAGAATCAGCTATCTCTGTTTTGCAGGATCAGTGTAAAGACAAACATCACCACATCCTGGGCTGGCTCGAAAGACTCCGTTAGTACTGTGGTAACCGATTACAAGATGGCTGGGATTACACACCGATACCAGTGCCTTAAGTAGACCACGATCAGAAAATCGAAACGGTAAGATAACCATTTCTGCGACTTACCAAGTTGAGTTAATGCCAACGCGACCTATTCAGCATAATTAAATGATTTTCCATATAATGATGCGGCGGACGTACAATGAGGCCAGGTAAGAATAATGCTTTCCTGTCCACTAATTTTTGAGACGATAAGTTAGTGATCATAATTAACCATCCGACCCATGGGTCGGAGCATATAATGCCACCGACTTGCACTTGTAAATGCAGGATGCAAAATAACTGTAGTCTATTATTAAGTAGTGTTCGTGAAGCACATTTTGAGCCTCACATTTGAACAATAAAAGCTGCAATATACTGTTAAATCGTATCAGTCGACATTCAGGCGCCAGACAATCGTGAACTCACAGTTATGGGTAGTTGAACCTGAAGCCCCGGATGAGGTGGCGCGCGTTAATTGATGTCATTACGACACTGTACTACTTATTGGTACTTACAGAGTCAGCCCTGTAGGAATCACAGTTGGACAGGTAAATCTTATTATAGTCGTGTTAATGACATACCAATTAATCTTCAACAGGTAAGCAAAATCCCCGAAATTCGTAATGAGGCACAAGTACGTCGATATAAAAAGAAACACTATTTGGAGTGTTTCCAGAAGGCTAAGGTGAACTGAGTGAGGGAAAGTGGTTGGGCCGTTAGGGAGACATACACCAGTAGGAGAACCTTGAAAACAGATATGGTTTAAGTCTTATTCATCCGAGGGGCTGCAGACGACTCACCATAAGTCTAATACCCTTATGGTCGTTGGGGTACCAATGAAAATATAACCAAGCCTGCAGCAGCCCGGTTCCGTAAAGCCTGGCGAATTAACGCGTTTTATTCAGTGAGTCAGATTAATGGCTTAGTACTCGATAGGGAACGAAAAACTAACTCACATAGTCTCGAGAAACAACGAGACAAGCCAGATCCCATATGTCGAATCCAACTGAGCAGACATATTGTACAGTTGTAGTAATGAGCGCGAGCTGGGAATGATTTGGTTCACTGCACCCCCATTTGAAAACAGGGACGTATTATATGTTGTCATGGCATAGCTTTCCCAAGGAGCCGAAATTGCGATATCAGTCAAAAATAGGTGAAACAGGGCTTCCTATATAATCCAGTTTTGGAACTAAGACGAGTGGCCAAATAAGTGAAAGGAATGGAGTTCTGAAGATTCAGAGGGCAGCAGTGAGGCATATTATTGGTTTCGCTCCAGAACTAGATAAATATCAAAAGGCTTCAGATCCAGAAATCGTGTACCGTTACGTGTGGAGTGGGGGGACCTCCAACCCTCCAGGGGCCAAAAGCGGTTCACCACGACAGCAGCATGCTGGCGGCATATCAAGAGCCATCGACACTTCAGCCGCCATTCTGCTTGAGTCTTGCGCCCCAGTTTCTGTCCAGAGCCAGCAGATCTCACTCTTTAACTCGCAACTGACGATGCATGGATGTAGCCCTTGGTTAAAACACTGTGAAGCAATGTGCTCTGCAGATAACCTTGCATCGGGACGCAGCAGTTGGCCGCCGCACTGCTCTGGCAGCTTTCCATAGAGGCTCGGTTTAAATGTTTATATGATTGCTTCTATTACTACATATATCTTGAGTGCGACTTTACGCTCCTCTTGCTTCATTTTGCAGAGCCGACTGCAACCTACTATTGTCTCTCAACCCATCCAAATCCAATCACTCTGCCGTTGTCAAGCTGGACATGAGAAATCGTTGTTGACCTGAATGATGATTGAACCCAACGTCCGTGGTTGCTGGATCTGAAGGCCGTGCTCCTCGTCCAGTGTATTATAGAGATGTAGGTATCCGAAGAGTCAGGCATGAGGACACTCTGAGGTTAATGATCAGCTGTTTCTAATCGATCATTGCGAGGATCTTTGATTAAAAATAACAGGAGGCTGTGAGAATGAGGATTACCACCGTCTATACATAGGATGCCTGGTAATTATTGGGACAGCTGCCGAATAGTGTGGTGAATCCAATACAGGGACTTGCTCACGATGATAGCACCTGACCCAGGCATCATCACCCAACACTCACGATGCATAAAATTATTCGAAACAGCGATCGAGACGAAGTATGAAGCAAAGATATGTAAGAGCAGAGGTCAAGATATCCATCTTCTTTGCTTCGTGGGTTGTTTGAGTCTATACGATTTGTATCAGTGAGGCGTCGTTGCGGCCACAGAGCGTTCTTTCTCGTGATATGATGTTTTTGGTGGGGTGTACAGTGACTTCCTTATCGTGGGCACCCTCGCATTAAATGGTTTGCTTTTTTTGGAGGCTATGAACTCGCTTGTATGTATATCTGGACGCTCAGAGGCTTGTTTGCAGTTAGTGTACCCTGTCCGATGCCGAGAGTCAGACCAGGCTGGCTGTCACTCATGCATCCATCAATCTTGTCTACTATGCCTTTTCAAGCGGTTTGTCCCATCAGCTTCAATACGCCATCGTAAGAATTTTACCTGAGCCTGAATATAAGAACGCAGTTTTGAATACTTTCCTTCACCTGTGTTCGGACATCTCGAAGTCGATAGCCTACTTCAAGCATGCTTGCACGTATTGCGCCTCGTTTACTTGTACTCTTATTCATACTCCGCAACGTATAGACTGCGCCTCTTATTGACAAGGGAGATGACATGAACGCACGTGTTCCATTCATCCAAAAAGTGCGTTCCGAATCGCTATACGTGTTTCCATTGTTGACATGTAGGAATCCCTGTAGCTTCAAGTGGGCTTCTTGAGGTTGTTATTGGAAACGTCGAGGAGAGCAAAGTCGCATCCATTATCGATGACTTGCATAACTCACACGTGTGTCTCGTTTATTCGAATGGTTCTTAGCATTGACATGCCTCTAACTTTTTGCTTGCCTTTCGCCATTGAATCCAGTTTGGAGCTGCCACTGTCAATGATCTTGCGAGCGAGTTTGAATCGGAGTTGAATGATGTTGTCGATGATGTTCCCCTCTAATAGTGTGGGTATCCGTTCTAAATTTGTGCCCGTACTTATAGGCTTTGGTATTTTAATTCATTTGTTGATCAGTTGATGTCTTGAAGCCAGAAATACAAAATACACACTACTTATCGAATGAGCTAAGGACGCACTGATCAATCCCCTTCAAGTTTTCGATGCTAAATTTCGATACTAAGGACAACGGCTCCGTATTGCTCGTTGTCTCCGTCAATTGATGTCGTGCGTCGACTCTGAGCCTCTTGTCATGCGTCGTTCGAATCTTGGTGTCGAATGCAGCGTCGAAGGATACAAGTATACAGTAGACATGGACGACCGAGCTTTCACTCGTATTTAGTCCCTCGATGTCGTGCGAGTCACGTCAAATGACCCGTTCGATGCTCCACTAGCCCCATTCTGTCTTTCTTTCTTTCGAGGTTCGCATTCGAATGATAGCATATATATAGCTGGGTCTCATTCGTGATTGGTACTCTATTTTCAGTTCGGTGTCGATTCGGAACGCAGCTCACTTATCAACATTTCTCTCTCACAAACAGTACACTCGCTTACCCACACTCTTTCATCTCCTCAAAACTCGACTAAAAATGTTCTCGAAAATCTCACTCGTCGCTTGCGTTGCGTTTGCTTCCCTCGTCATCGCTGCTCCTTACGGGTCAGACAACGATATCAACCACTCATGTAACACCGGCCCTGTTCAGTGCTGTGCGTATCATCCTTTTCTTCCTCTCGTTTCAATTTAATCATCCGTTACCTATACACACCCAACTTGATATTGACTACTACGATGGCTCAGGCAACCAGCTCGTCGACAACAATTCTGACGGGATCAGCAAGCTCCGTTCATTCATTACTATCCCTATCGACATCACCAGCTTCGGCGGTTCACAAGGCCAGATCGGCGCTAATTGCAGCCCTCAGGGTGTTCTTAGTGTTCTTGGTGGCTCGAAGTGCGATGCGCATACTGTTTGTTGTGTTGGGAATACTTACAGTGGGTTTTCTTTTTGTTCTTTTGTAAAGGGCGGAGCGAGATTGTGATGCTAATCTAATCTATATTATAACGTATAGATGGCTTGATCAACATCGGATGCAACCCCATTAGCGTTTGAGGTAGGTTGTTACCTCTCTTGTGCACTTTGATTGTCAGTCAACTAATGGTTTAGACAGTCGAAAAACGACAACCTTTCTGTGTGCTGTCAAACTACTGTAACCTCTTGGACGTATTATCCTACTTACTAGTCAGGTCACATACATATACCCATATACCCAATTAGCACAAGCGCCATAATGTTCTGACAATCCATCCGTCAAATTTCATTTGTTTACATCCTTCAACCTTGAGGACCACATAGTGACAGGGATATTGTTCATCCTGCCTCGAATTAGCTTTAATATGGTATCGCCAATCTAAAGGTTATGGGAGATCTCTTATTGATCATCGATATCAACCATCTAAATACTTTTCTCGGGTTCCAATCATCGACACGACGAAATTTCGGGCAATCTCAAAGGATCTTGGATGGCGCCATTGGCATCAAACGTGGTCGACATCGAAGAATAGAAGGTCCTCAATCGCGTGGTTTACGCTTTCAAGATGAACCACCCTTTAATGATCGATTAATTGAAAACCTCGTCAACATTCATCAAGAAGCTTGGAGAATGTGGAAGCGACGAGCGCTTCATCCAAGAGCCTGCGTGCCGATGAGCAGCCAGCCAATGTGGACGAGAGTTGATGTCATCAGGAGCGGCGCCGAGGTGTCAGTTGTTTGGCTTGAAGGGCGTTGGCTTGTTGTGGTGCCATATTAGGACAACAACCCGTTAACGTTCCAGCCAGTTTTAGACCTGTCATGTCCTCGACGTCGACATGACCGACTTGTCTCCGTCTGTTCTTATTCAATCTGGTTCTCTTTACTGTCAGGCTGTGTAGGCTTAGGCATTTTCAAGGGCGTCGTTGCAGTCTATGCACCCAGAAAGGAAAATAATCCCACTCCGACAGAAGACGCAGTCAGATTGTGATGTCTTGTCTTGCACATACGATGAGGATACGTCATCATAGAGACATAGTCTGATACCGTCTCTTGGATGGTGGGGCAGTCTAGATTTGGCTTTGGGGCTGAGGTTGAGGCGGAGCAAGGGAGAAACCAGACCGAGAGACGGCGGATATGGCTCATCGTTGTTCCCTTCCCTCATCTCATCTTGTGGGTTCCCTGAGTTTCGCCGACCTTGTAATTTGCGCGATGTACGTGGTTCTTCCTTCTCGAGGGGCAATTTTTGACAGTTTTTCTATATCAGTTCAAGGATCGCCAAAACCCGTTTATTTGTGCTCATAGTCCCTCGTCTTCAGGAATAGAGTTCTGACGGAACGACTTGCCGCGTTGTACCAGGAATTTCTCAGTGCAGGCTTAAGAATAGCCCGCTCTGTCTTGGTTTACCTCTCGCCCTCGGCATCATCAGGAACTCGAATTTGCTTTAGATAGGTCGAGGGAACGCATTTATAGGCCCATAAGAAAGGAGTGTGTACTTCATTTCTCCCCCAGCCCCTCATTCCTTTACGATCTCGTCTCATTGCGTTGTTGGGGCTTGCGTCCAGCTGAAGACCAACGCCTGTGAGTGACGCGCATCAGTGACATCATCAACCTCTCTTCCTCGCCGCCCCATTTGTTCTTTCTGCCTCTGAGTAAACGCATTTGCTGATTCTGTTTATCATATCAGATTGAACGCGGCCGTCGCACAAACACATCGCATCGGTTTTCCCCAATTTTCTCTAGTCTTTTACCCCTCCACATCCACCCTTGCTCTCTTCTTGCCTCTTTCCCCGCACATCTCCCCACTCAAACAACACCAACAGTGAGAGAAAGGAAGGATGCGTCTCACACCAATGCTCCGCAATACCCCTGCTGCCCTCAAACGCGCTGCGCACCCCCAGCCTCTAGGATGGGCGAGCACGCTTGGCGCGTCGTCTGCCAGCGCTGGCCTCAGGGAACGTGTTGCCAGACCTGCATATCTGAATAAGATGGCGAGCCCAGAAGAGCTGGCCCCGTTGTTCAAGGTCTATTATTATCTGCTTTCAATGCGACGAAATACTGATATGTATATTTTTCTCTCGCGACGCTGGTTTAGCATGACGACTACGCAAGTCTCCCCTCCCATACACCTTCCTCTTTCGTGTTCTAATCACTCGCTTCTCCTTCGCTTATAGATTGGATGGTCAGGTTTCACTGGCGTCGGTTATCCTAAAACCGTACCTACAGCTATTGCGAACTACATCGAGAAGAATAACCTCCAAGATGACCCTGCGACCAAGAAGAAATTTAATCTCTTTGTTGGGGCGAGTTGTGGGCCTGAGGTTGAAGAAAGATGGGCTAGAAATGATATGTAAGTATCGCTAAATATCTATTTTATTCCCCAGACAATTCGTCTTCGGCCGTCCTTCGTTTGGTTCCATCTCATCCCTCCTTTCTGTTGCTTTTCCCTCGCATATATACTTACCTTATTTTTTCCATAGGATCGCCCGTCGTTATCCCCATCAAGTCGGCAAGGAAATCGCAAAGGGAATCAATACTGGTCGTATTGAGTTTGCTGATAAGCATTTGTCGAGTGCGTCGTTTATTTTGGTAACATCCTCGGCGTTGGCTAATGATGCCCCTTCGATATTTAGTGTTCCCTCAGGATTTGACCTACGGGTACTACAACCTCCATAAAAAGCACGGTGACCCCAAGAAACCCCTTGATTGGGCAATCGTCGAGGCGACTGCTATCACGGAGGAAGGACATATTGTTCCTGGTACGCTTCATTCCCTTTGATCACTTTCATATGCTGGAAAAAATGCTGAACATTGATTCTTATAGGTGCCTCCGTCGGTGCCACGCCTGAAATCTTACAAAGCGCTGAAAAAATCATCATTGAAGTGAACACGGCTATCCCTAATCTCACAGGGTTACATGATATCAACCAGAGCTTTGTTCCACCTCATCGTCTTCCTTATGTGCGTCCATACCTTTCTTAGCATTCAGCTGTCTTGATAGTTGAACTAATCGCTCTCGCCCTGCATGTCGAATTCATTCTCTCTTTGATTCGTTCTCCCAGATCATCTCCGCTCCTCAAGATCGCATCGGCAACACCGCCATCCCCATCGACCCAGACCGCGTCGTCGCCGTCGTCGAATCCAAACTCCCGGACAACACCGGTCAAAACGCGCCCGAAACAGACGAATCGCAGCTCATCGCAAAACACCTCATCGAGTTCCTCTCATCCGAATGCGACGCCGGCCGGCTTCCCCGTAACTTGCTCCCACTGCAGAGTGGGATCGGCAATGTGGCTAATTCGATTATTGGCGGGCTTGCGGAGGGCCCGTTTGAGAATATTATGGTTTGGACAGAGGTGTTGCAGGATACGTTTATTCGGTTTTTTGATAGTGAGAAACTGAGGTTTGCGACTGCGACGAGTATTCGGTTTAGTCCCGAGGGGTGAGTTTTTTCTATTTATTTTGGTGTGCAGGCTCTAATGTGGGCTTGATGCTGCAGATTTGATCACTTTTACAAAAGTACGCCTCCACCTCTTGCTTTTTTACACGCATATACTCACCCCCTCTTCCATAATCTAGACTGGGCAAACTACAAAGACCGCCTCCTCCTGCGCTCTCAACAAGTCGCCAACTCGCCCGAAATCATCCGTCGTCTCGGGGTCATCGCCATGAACACGCCCCTCGAAGTGGACATGTACGCCCATGCGAACTCGACGTGTGCGTTGGGGAGCCGGATGTTGAATGGGATTGGGGGCAGCGCGGATTTTTTGAGGAATGCAAAGTTGAGTATTATGCATACGCCGAGTGTGTGAGTGCCGTCTTTACTGGTGATATGCAATTTCGAGAGAGGCTGATGTGGGGGATGGAATGTGATGTGATGTAGGAGACCTACGAAGACGGATCCGACGGGGATTAGTTGTATTGTGCCGTTTGCTACGCATGTAGATCAAACAGGTACGTGTCCTCCCATTCCCTCTCATCTCCTTCACTCACCCTGCCCTCCCTCCACCCACAGAACACGACCTCGACATCATCGTCACCGAACAAGGCCTCGCAGACGTGCGCGGCCTATCGCCCAGGGAGCGCGCCCCGGTGATTATACAGAACTGCGCCCATCCTGATTATAGAGACTTGTTGATGGATTATTATGAGCGAGCGCTACATGAGTGTTTGAAGAGGGGGGCGGGGCATGAGCCGCATATGTTGAGGGTGAGTAGACGTCTTTGTCGTTATTACTTTTTTTCCGGTGGATGGGGTGGTTGAGTGGTGGATGTGCAATGGAATGATGCTGATGCTGATGATAAACTTACAGAATGCGTTCAAGATGCATCTTAATTTGATGGATAAGGGAACGATGAAGATTGATAAGTGGGATTGAGGTGGGCCCTTGGACCAGGTGTTAGCGAGGAGGTTATCGGAAATCAGGATGTGTAATTATATTGTAGATTCAAGGGGAGGGGAGACTTTGGTAATTTATTTGGACTGTGTGTGCGTAGGTTGGCTAAAAGTATTATTTCGATTCGAATGATGCTATTGGGTGCGTTTTGGGAGTGGACATATGGGTTACAGTTTGGGCAAGTGGCAAGCATCTACTTGGGTACGGAGGGCCGTGTGTTTGACTACGAGTCACTGTTGGTAAGGATACGACTCGAGCAGCATTCGATCGCCCGAGAGTTGTTTTCAGGTGTGGAAGGGTGCGTTAAAATGGTGATTGGTTACGGTGAGAGACTTGCAGTGAGGCGAGGGAGTCATCAGGACTTTTACCATTTACTTTTTAATGCTTGTGCAAGCGTTAAAAAGCGTTAAAAAGCGAGTAAGTAAAAAGCTCAGCAAGGCGCGTCTGATTTCTCAAAAACCAGTTTAAATTTAAATTATTAAAAAGCACAAAAAGTTACGAAAAGCGACAAAATTTAACTGAATATACAGGGATGGCCAAATTTAACAGCCATAAGTAACCTATTCCACAAGCATGCCTGTTGGAACCCTCCTGAAGCTTCACCCCCATCCTTAATCCATCCCATTAGCCATGAGGAATGCATTGTGTTGCTCAACCATTTGCATTCAGCCGCCCAATTCTGAATTTATCCACCTGCTTGGAGTTATTGTCAGATGGGTCACAGAGGTAAACTGAAGTGATGATGCACTCACTATATGAGAGTTGGGCCAATGTTGATGTTGACGAACAGAGTTAAGCAGGTGATGGTGGTGGTTCAAGAGAAAGAAACGAAGCGAAAAAGGGTGGTGAAAGCATCAACCTTGTTTGCAAACAGGGTCATAACGGATTATCTAATATTTTAATTAGCTAATTCTGAAATAGCGTCATTTTGAATGCCACTGTCCATGTCAAAAATGTTACTCATTTGCTCTTTACCTCAGACCACCACCACTGATGACTGTTGACTGCTGCATTCTTTGAGTACTGTGAAACCTAAATGGACAGTGTCCAGTGTCCACTGTGTAAATCTGCCCAACCATCCCTCGAGGGGCCCATCATACATACAACATCATAAGATAAATCTGTTGGGATGTACAGTCTGCGCATATGCTAGCGGGACCTGCTAGTACCATACCCAAATGTTGCTGCCATGATTTTCTGTCTATATATACCCAGATTGGAATATTCAATTTTGTAATTTATCTGTAAAATAAATATTATATGTAGCTTTCCGGCTTCTTCGGTTTCTGACTTGTAGCAAGTTAAAAAGTTGCAAAAACCAAAGAAGTAAATTGACAACTTGCTGATGGCCTCCCCGAGTCGAGGGGAGTAAGGAAAACACACACCACGACGTGATGTGATTGACACTGGCAGCGAGATCATCATAGCAGAGTACTCTAAGAGACTCGTCGAGTGAGGAATCATTAATGAGCGCTTCTTGTAGACGCGTGTCGCATCGGATCAAGGTTCTGGTACTCCCAATTAACCCGTATCTTATCTGTATATGTGTCATTTTGCCGGCCCATCGCTAAATTGAAGCCGACATGGCCAAGCCTCGAAATGAGGGAACAGGTGTTGCTAATTTTACCCCGCAAACACCCACGTAGCGTTTAAATATTCTATGGCATGAGAACCGACACACGGTGGATGAGCTGAGATAGAAGACACCCTCTTCTATACATAATGAGTCGAAATATAAATGCGCAGCACTCACACCACGACCCAGTCTGCGGAAACGCCCCCTCCTTGAATCATCTCCCATCGCACAGGAACCTGGATCTTCTCAGCGGGAACCGCCATCATATTCATAATGGTCTTTATCGCACAGCCTGGGGTGTCAATGGGTCCTTCGACAACGCTCAGGGCCATAGTGGCTGTGGTCATACTTGTCGTGCTGTTAGCTATAGCGGGGTGGCTTATATACTCGAAGAGGAGTGAGTGCTTCGCTTGATTACGATTCAGAATTTCCAGCGGCAGCACAGTTACAATTCTGCACCCCCTCGTTCCTCCTCGTCAGTTATCGTTAACTGTCCATGGCTAATCTCGCACGTTCGATCATCTTTTTACAGAGAAGGACAGATTACAGCAAGAGAACCAACGGAGGATGCAGGAGACACTGCAAGCGCAGAATGCATATATGATGCCGCCTGGGTATGATAATCGATTTGGAGTGGTCGCGACGTACCCTCCCACGGCGCTTTCTGGGCATGGCATGCAACCGGTACATGTTGCGCTACCACAACTTCATTCAAGTCCTCAGTATCCGAGCCCGGCCTATAACTACTAGTCTCAGGACTCGTACTGGAGAACCAACGAGTTGGGGCTCGCTCGTGCGTGTTAGACAACCTTGCTACTTATGACGGTGAACTGAGTATTCCATATACGAACCTAAGAGGATCAGTTTTAACTGCGTATTTATCGTATAAGAGCAGTGGTAGTAGTATGGAGACAGTGACAGAATGGCTCGTATCCCTTACCACATGATTTCCGAAGGCGCATGTATATCTCAGTCTGCATCGAGAACACGAATACCCACGCCCTCCGCCTTGACCGGTCGACCTAGGGTATTCCCCCAGTGACACAATTGCCAGCGCTATGATCATTGCGTTCAATCAAGCTCGGCGCTACGAAAACCCCTCAATCGTTTCAACGAGTGATATTTCCATTGATTTTTTTCCGCGCTAACATTCAAACTAAAAGTATAGCAAGATCTGTTGTATGTAACTCTCGAACCACTTGATCTTATTGACGAGATCATCTGTTAATCATGCGATAATATGGTGATAGAGCGTTGCAACAGACGGAATCGCATGGCACAATACTATAAATTTATTTCACACATACATATTAACTTTCGAGCTTAGCCGAAATTATGATTACCCTCATTACCTTCGGAAAGAGAGAAGCGGGTTCAATCGTACGTGCTTATGTGGATCTAAGCCTCTTGGAGCTCGTTATAACATGGATGTGTAGGACGAGGAGTATGGTAAGCAAAGCCATTCGGATGGTTGCGGCAACGGGAATGGTGACTTGGTAAGTTGACGCTTGGAAAAGATTTTAAAATTGCGCTGGTAACAGTATGTACTGGAACGCTGATCAACCTTCTGGGGTCTAGCGTCATTGCGATTATTCCATTCATGAATCGTACGTAAAAATAAAACCGTTTCGGGGGGTCAATTCATATGATTGCTCATTTCATTGTACTCTCGCATTCCAGTTCATTCCGAGCATCATTGAATGGATAATACATGTACATACGTAGAGGTTCTTTCTTTCATGACGCTTTGATGCTCGATTAATGCTATTTAGGACGCTCATTTCCAATTGGGTCTTGTATACACTAGCGCCATGCTACTCAAGTATGTCGATATTCTTCGACATCACCCACCCAGCGGCTGACTGTGTCCTTTTAAACCCTGTTCATAAATTCTAGTCCGAATGCACGAAAGGGCTTGCGACAAATGGCAGATCAAAACAATCATAACCACCTTGGGACATTGCCTGGAATTCGATCCCGAGATTTGAGCTGATGCGCCCAGGGCATTGTCACAATCTGTATTGGTATTGACTTTTTCTGACAACGAATGTATACTAGATGATTGTAGATTGAACAGGAGCGACAACTCTGTGACATGCTCACTGTGCGAAGTTCAAGAGAGCCATCCCAGGTTCCGCCTCTGCGTCTATAGTTGAGGCGAAGTACCATCATTGTAAATCAAGTCTAACAGCCCCCTTACAAAATATTGATGTTAATTGGGGAACATCCAATAGAAACGAGACCATCTATATCCGCAAGGTCAGTAAATCAATACAGTATTTGAAGGGGCCTACTCACTGAATTCGCTCTGACTACAGCAGACTGGTTGGTTGTTGCACTGCGCCCCACCGCCCAGTCCAAGTCCAAGCGCACCGAGCAAGCCACCCACTGGTCCTGACAAAGGCGAACAGCCACTATGTACCTCATCTAGGGACGAGACGAGACCGATGAGCGAGGGGGAACCTCCGGCTGCCAAGAGCCGAGAGGGAAGGGATAAGAAGGAAGGAGAGGAGCGACGGATGTGCTGATTGCCTGTAAAGGAATACGGTGTGAGTACAGGTTTAACTCGGTCAGATTCAAAACAGAAAAAGGATGAAATAGACGCACAACATTGAATAGAACCCGTGTTACAAGATCCTTGGGGTCGGTGCTGGCCCGGGGGATGACCGTAAGACCCACCTGGAGCGGCTCTGGCAACCGGATTGTTGGATACGAAAATGGCGTAAATGAATGCAAGTGAGACTAGTTTGGCCGCCATGATAGAAAGCAGATGAAATAGGACAGAATAACCGAATGCCTTGCCGCAATTCGATCTGTGTTTACGCTGCAGTTCTTATATCCGTTGAGTCGGCGCTAGATGCGTTTTACCTTTGGCACCAGCCTAACATGATGCTATCAAACAGCGAAGTGAATCTCTGCCACACGGAGTAACCCGTCCATTTTTTGACAGAGGATTTGACTCAGACTTCAAGGGACATGTCTCCCTGAATAGAGTAGAATAATCGTCCAGGCAATAGGAGCTACTTACCTCTTGGAGCCAGCTAGATGCATCACCAACATCGATATCGATGCTTGAAGATATTAGACAAGGAAAAGATCATCTGGACTTTGGCATAACCTATAGCTACTGCCAGCTGAGGATTTTGATTTTACAGCCTTCGGTTTGTTTGACGTTGACGTTGAACATGCGAACCATGCCCCACGTTATGTTTCATTTCACTGACATCGACATTGACGTCGAAATTTAGCTCGAAAGTTCGAACATGAACCCAGCTATACTCTACACCAATGTTGATTATATTGCAGAAGAGCCCTGTTACAATATGCCACTTGTCCACTATCTATCTCCCAGACTAATAAGAGGCGCTAGTGCACTCAGCTGCGAATTCGAGCATCTATCACCACATGCCCCGAAGAAGCACGAACTGGTGTAACACTAACGACCTCATAGCCTGCTCGAGCCAACAACTCTGTCCACTGTTCCTGAGTTCGCGTTTTCGTCGCAAACATCGTCGCCATGAGCATGTCAAATACAGCCGATACAGCCTGTGAGCTAGGTCGCCCTGCTGTTTTTTGACTGCTCCGAGAGGCCTTTCGAATAGCACCATATATCTCTCGCTCTCCATCAGAGGTATTGGCCTCGACTGGGAAGAATGGCCCGTAGAATCGATCGATAATGATCAGCTTGGAAGGATCTGATTTGCGTATACATTGAAGAATTCGAAGCGAGTCGTCGTCTGATTGATTAAGGCTAGTGCAAGGAGGATGAATGTCAGCCTTCACCCATGACAGAAAGAAGATACTAAATACGGAAACGTTGGCTTACAGAACATTGCATAGTAAAAATGCGTTGCCTCTTGATGTCTCCTTCTGGTCCTTGAAGAAGTCCTGCGCTTCGAAGCGAAGCCGACCGTTATCCATGAGTTGCTTGATTGTATCGCTGGGTTTCTCAACAGCTGACTTGATGACTGGCTCCATATCTTGGACGACCATCTTCAGATGAGGGCATTCCGGTAATATCGTCTCGGCGAGTGCGCCTATGCCACCACCAACGTCAACGATGGTCGTATTGGGCGGGAGATCACTGAACGGATAATCTAGAATTGTACGTCAGCGCATGTGTAATGTATCGGGTGATATGAAGTTATCAATTAGCTCACCCGCCGGAATTGAGAAGAGGCTTTCACACTTAGACACCCCTCGCATTGCTTGGTTGAAGTTTTGAGACCTCAGAATGTTTTCGGGTTGATGAAGCCATTGATACAGGGGGAGGCCACTGTACATGTTGAACGGGCTGGGAAGGCTTTCTTGCACGTCACTTGTAGTCTTTGAAGCACGATATTTCTCTTGCAGGTACGTGCCCAATTTCGAGGAAGCATCCCGGCACTCAGTAGTTCTGCAGGATGGTATCATCAAATTGCAAATGCTTATAAGCACCCAATGAAGCTAAAGAAAAGGGGGAGGGCGCACAATAAACTCATAAACGCCTTAAATTCGGCATCGTTTGTTAGTGTTAGCGATGTTGTTGTATTTTTGAAACGCGCAGGACCATCCTCCTGAAAGGTTCCCCTCTGGGACAAATAACGAAGCACACGGCCTATAGAGACGACATCAGCAATACATGCCCGACAAACTTACTAGTGACTTACCTAAAAGCTCTTGATCAAGCATCGCTGCATCTGCCACCTCTTCAAGCGGGGCGCCTCGATCGTCGCTGGAAAGATCCTGAATATGTCGTGCCACGTCGTGGTTCATGCATATGCTCATCGCGACAGTAGTAAAAAACTGTTATGAAAGGAACAGGATTTTGTAAGTGATGGTCGACGCTTCTTGTTGTTGAAGAGACTCACTGAAGTTGATTGCTCCATTACGCTCACATGAGGAGGAGTGACGAGTGTTATGAGCCTTTCGCAGGCCAGCTTCACCAAGGATGCATGAGACGCGACAGTCGGGTCTGCGTAAAACGGGTATAGGGAGCGTGAGCTCGTGTCCTTGAGATCTGTTCCTACTTGAGTGCTTTGTGCTTGTTGGACGAGGAATTTCTTGAGTTCTGCTGCAGATGCATCGATGGTCGAGAGGAGTTCCTCGAGTCTTGTGGCAACAACGGCAGGAGTATGAGCTTGGTGCATGATGGGTAATTTGAATGGGGTGTAGAAAAAACAGTGAGCTTTTTTATACGGCAGTTTTTGAGAAATTAGCTGACCTTTGCCACTTTGATGGAAGAATTTCAATCAGACACAGACACTTCAGTCAGGTGGTGCTTTGTTTCGCTTAACAATCCCTCAAATATCGTCTGCGGAGACGCATCAACAGCATTGTCAGCAAGCAACGATTTCTCAAGTCAATTTGCATAGCTATGCACTGGGGAACCAACGTAAAGCAAGCCATATGAGGTATGGATGTATTCGACAGCGATATCAATTCTTTTCTTGCCGCATGCCTGATTGGAATAGGAAGTACTCGACTCGACCCAATGATAGAGCCATCAGATTTCTCACTTTATTCAGAATAAACAGATGGTTGTCATAGAGCACAGCCATGATCCATAAACTTCAAGAAAGTATATATTAGTCAGGGTAAAATTAAAAACGATGAGTAACGAGAAGAACAGACAAGCATGTATTAAATTTGATTTCTGTCAAGCAGAGTTGGAAGTCCCCTTTACTATCCTTCATGTGGCACGCTTGACAATTAGAGGTAGTTCTGGTCGAGTCCCGAGGCCACCTCCCTTTGCGTGCCTGATGACAGGAGTGACTATGTTCGTCATCTGCCAGAAGATCTCTTGGGAAAGCGAGAACTCGAAGCGAGAGATAAGTAGGGAAAGGACTGTCTCTGTGAAAGAATACCTGATGAGAACAAAATACGGGAGGGATGATGTTGTGTGCGTACTCATTTCTAACTGCGAAAACTTGAATCCTCTATTTTGAGGTTGAAACATATATTTGCGTCTGGATCGTGGAAATATGGACGGGGACTTACATGCAGGCACGGCTACCAGCGGAGAACGTCATCCTAAGAACGTCATCAACATACGGAGCTTGATGGAACTTGTACCCACTTACAAGTGAGAATAAATTCCAGGAACTTTCGCGTCGACCACACTATCCCTCATTGGTTTCAACCATCGTTCAGGTTTCCACTCTCCAGCGTCTTCGCCCCAAAGATCCTTGTCTCTATTGGTTGCGAGCAGCGAAACATGAACTTTGGTCCCTTTTGGGACTAGAATCTCTGACATAAGGGTTCCATCCAGGCCTTTAATGGGACGATGTAATGGTAAGACGATATCCTGTGTCGGCCTATATCCAGTAAGTAAGACAAGGTCGATGCAGGATTGAGATGTGAGTAACATACTTGCGGTTTAGATGCAGAACCGGGCTGTACAATCGCAGCGTCTCTCTGCAAATTGCGTCCAGGTATGGGAGTGCTACAAGTTCGTCGTAAGGGAGGTCGCCACCTGCCTTGCTGATCGCCTCTTTAATCTCGACGCGAAGTTTATCCTGAATGTCTTTGTGCTGAGCCAACAGCCACAATGTACGGGCCAGCGCATTAGAAGTGGTGTCAGTACCAGCGAAAGTGAATGTCCTATAGAGGAAAATCAATGTCCAACCATGCTTCAGCACGAAACAATTATACTTACGAGATTTGGGAGTAGATTTCTTCGTCTGGGAGACGGTCTTCATCGGACGCTTCCATATTTGCTTTCACTAATTTCCCATCCAACGTGATCAGCTGCCTTGGCTGATTTGCTATGCGAGAAAGAGAAGCCTACTGAGTATGCTCAAGATATCCTTCCCCTGTGCAATCTGATCCGCTACAGCTTCATTACCCTCCATCAATGCCTTCTTTTTTGACTGGTAAATTTCAAGGGAGGTCTGGTGAAGCACATCAACAAGATCCCTAGACTCTTTCAGGGACGCGATCGGAATCCAGTCAATAGCCTTCCTGCGGAACCCCGGGGTCCCAAAGTTAGCGATGAATGGAAGGATAAAAGACCGAACAAAGAGCAGTCGGAATATAACAGGGCTACAGCAACAGGCGTTGGTTCATGAGGACAATAAGGTGTTCACTTATGAGCAACGTACACAATCTGCTTGAGGGCAACACTGTACGACGACTCAGTGTAATCTTCTTCCGCCAGATCATCAAAAGAATAACCGAAGCCGCTTTGACTGATCAACTCCAAAGCGGTGCGTCCCATCCACGAGAGCATTTCAATCTAACCAGAGGAAGCATGACCGTACTTAGCGCCTTGAAGAGAACGCGTAACGTTTAACTCACCTCCTTGGGGCCATCTTGAACCTGCTTTAAGAGGGACGACTCCAGCTATGTGTGATCTTTGAATAACCTACAACATATCAATCCATATATCCTGCGAACCTTGTGCACGATGTTGTAAAAGATGGGCACTGACAAAAAAAAATAATTGCAGATTAATAAGAAGCACATCCGAACACTGTCAATAGTCATACTCATTTGGCGCATGTGTGCAATAGAGAAGACAGGGTTTAGCATTTTACGCTGTTTTTTGTGATGATCGCCTGGAGTAGCAACGTCAGAAAAGACAACTCTCAGAGGAGCAAAAATGGCCACAACGAACCAAGTGTGGTGAGCAGGCCCGGGCCAAAAAGCAGGTATCTTGATCTGAAATCGTGAAGGAGGAATTTAAGCCAGTCTCCTTTTCGTAACGAGTAGACGCGTACGCTGTAACCGACGGCTCTTGTTGAAATATATTCTGATCCTGAAGTTGACTGAGATTAAAGTGAATCCATGGACAAGGCGTAAATTCACATACTTTGACGAGGATGTGATGTAATGCTTTTGGATCATAGACGTAGAGGTGATTTCGCTGCAACGTGCATCATCTGAGATCAATGCAGTTGTCGACCGTGGATAATGATGGCTCACGTTTAACGGTCCCTTAAACCTTATGACCCCGTCATCTGTCCGTAAGATGCGTCAAAAACACCAAGGAGGACTGAAAATAAATATCCATCCGTACACTTCTCCCATAACCATTGGGTATAATCCCAGGCATTGATGTTGAAGATTCTGGGAAAGACACCTGCGTAGAACAAACAGACAGACAGTCAGCCCGTCAGCATTTGTGATGTTGTTGTAATTTTTTCACATACCTCGCAACAGCGAGTCAGAAGGCGGGCCTGGGATGTTCTCCAGCTGGCTTTTGAAAAAGGTTTGCCGGACTAGCTGCCAGAAGTACCACGATGCCAGGGAGATAACACCAATATGGATGAGGGGATGGACTGTTGTCATGATGGGCGACGTTGAATGAAGAATGGGCAACGATGAACCTAGAGAGCCTGTTTGAAGGCTACTTATATCTCAGAACACCTAAAAGTAATTCGGAGCCTTGGGTAGCTCCTTCTCCGGGTTCGCAACTTATTCTATTGTGGGAGTGCGCTGCGCGCATCGGAAACGGATAAGGTTCAAAGTGAAACCAAGGATGACAGGTATGGCTGCTTAGAGAAGTGAATCTCTTCAAATCGAAGTTGACTCGGATGATGACAGCAGAAGATATTCAGAACGCGTTTACCTTGTGAATTAGAAATGTGTAAGCAGTTGTAATCGCCGACTGCGTGAGGTCATGCTTGTTGAGGACCACACCTCAATATAGGTCTCAATACCTTAAAATAAATGGTCAGAATGGAAGAATCCATGGACGTGCCACTTACTTACTAAGTCGTCCCCACCGCCAGCAGGGCATGCCTGTGATTATGACGCGATACCCCAATTCGTCTGAGACATGAGATTTAAAGATGACTGCGAATTTGTTCCGCAGAATCACAGCAGATGATCCACAGAATAGCTCAGCCTTGTAGGCAAAGTTCTTTGGAGACTCTTGGGTTGCAAGAACTGGCATCTTGTCAGTTTGTTCGTCGTAAATCGATCTGGGATTCTTCCTATCATAAGATTTAGAAAACCAGCTGATGATAAGCAACATTCAAGTCCTATTCATAACAGCAAAGGAGATTGAATGGAGGTGGAGAATGAATTATCGAGATGAGCAGGTGGCGTTGGTCATGTTCAAGTTCAAAATTCAATCGTCGGAGCCGCAGGTGTCGGATCACAATGTCGGAGTTGCACCCAAGAAAGGGAATGAAGCCCCTGACCGTCTTGCCCTTTCAACATGACACTGATATTACACGTTCTTCATGACTTAAAGTCGATTACATGGTCGACGTCAAAATAGACGAGTTACATAGGTGTCCTAGCAGGTCTCTGGAGCCAATTTCATCATTAAAGGTAGCTGGGGCAGGGATTGGTCGCCCAGTGAAACTCGCATCTGAGTACATCCGAGCAGCACTGGGGAGAGCTGAGCGTATCTGATCAAAGAAATTCCTCAGATATACACATTTGTGCTCCGTAATTTTTCCACTCAAATGAGCACATCTGAGGAAAATGACTGTAGTTTTCCTTAAGCTTCGCTGATGAAAACCGACAAAATCTGAGCACATCCGAGAGGATCTGATTCTGACTGAGCATTAGTTTTGAAAAAATAATACAATAAAATTGATTTATTCCTTATTTTATCTGAGCACATCTGAGCTAATATAGCTACATAGGTGCAATGGGTATCGACCTTTGCCTGCCGTCTGCTCCCTGCGCGCCCTACATATCTAAGGCCAGAGCCACCATTTTCCTTCTTATTCCTAGAGAAATACAACTATTAATAAAAGGCAGTAGAGTCAGCCTGGCAACCTGACACCCAAAGAAGAATAAACGCACTTGAGTGGCAGGCATGAGCCCTATATCGTTGGTCCGCGGTACTTGCCAACCAGGAAATTTTGATGGTCTTCAAGGGTGAATCTCGATGAAAAAGAAACCAAAATGGTTGTCAGTGGAGAAGAGAAGAGGAAATATATCAACTTACCTTCTCACAAGAGCGACTCCGACACCCTGGCCACAGCGGGGCTGATAACTTGAACGGAAGAGCAGCTTCACTTGAAACTACCATAACACCAGGCTGCCAGAAAGAGGCCCCTCTACCCCTCTCACCTGATCTGGAACAATGCTGTCAACGCTAAGCCCCCAAAAGTGCGCATATATGCGCGTTTTTCTATCACATACATTTGAGATAACACACCAATGGCATCAATATTATGATGGACTTATCGCCGTGACAGCCTGAAGCGACAGTAGACACTGTAGTTAGGAAGGGTCGGCTTGAGCACGGGATACGAGGATAGTAGGGGACAGTATCGATGTGGGTGAAGCCGGTCGTGGTGATGGTGGTGGTACGGAGGAAGGAAGGGGCGGGGACTAGACAAATTGAATTCTTCGGTCTTGACAAACTTCGAAGTGATCATGTGAGCGTATGGAAAATTCATTCGAATAATACTCACAAAAAACTCAATATACTACTTGATAATGAAGCTCGGACTGCGTCATGTTGGCTCAGTGGTCATCAGATCCATTTCGTTCAGTAAAACGATGAAAAAAGTACTCATTTACTCACAGATTTTCACGCATATTCACAGTTCAGCTCAGATGCGCTCAGTTTAAGCGCTATTTGCTCAGATGTGAGTTTCACTGGGAATATTGGTCACCCTTCGAAAGCACGGAGTCACAATAGATGTCTTGTGCCAGGTAATGGCTTGCCAGGCTGAAAATTCGAATCAAGAGACGAGAATAGCGTGAATGGTTTCTGGATTCAATAGATCAGGTCCTGAGAAACTCGAGATTGAGATAACATTGCTACTCACTCATCTCAAGTTGGGAGAACTTGAAGCCTCTATTTCAATATTTAAACTCGTCAGTCTGCATATGGAAATATTAATACTCACATGCAAGACCTCCCACTTCCGGAGAATGTTATTCTATTATACATATCAGTAAAACTGGAGCGAAGCATTGGCATCAAGATCACAAATGTGAACAGACACCAAGGACATGTGCTTCAGCAAACTTCCCATCGAGCCCGTTCAACCAACGCTCAGCCTTCCACTCATAGGAGTCGGGACCCCATATATCTGTAGAAGCAAGCAAGCCGCAAATAATGGTCATCCCCTTCGGGACAACAATTTCATTCGTTGTACTACCATCGACTGCAGTGATAGGGCGAGATAGCGGCAGAACGGCATCTTGGTTTGGCCTTCGGATTCGAGAGTTTAAGTCAAATTGGATTGGTAAGAAATATGAAATGCTCACTTGCGGAAGATCGACCAGACAGGACTGTATACACGAAGGGTCTCTCGACAAATGGCATCGAGATAAGGCAAGGCGACCAAATCATCATGAGGAATATCACCATCAGCTTGTTCGATTGCTTCTCGGACTTCACGGCGACGCTTGTCCTGGATGTCTTTGTTCCTTGAGAGAATCCACAGAATACAAGCAACGGCATTTGATGTCGTATCAGTACCTCCGAAGGTGAATGTGCTTTGTAACTCTATTAAGTACAGACATGCGACACATGTATGAAACAAAAAGACATACAAAATTTATCCGTAAACCTCTTCCTCAGTTAAGCGATCCTCCCCCGGGCCTCAAGCTTCGCTTTCACTGGACCAATGATAAGTCACGAGTATGAGTAACAGCATATAAATAAAAAACCTACTGGAAATACTCAGAATGTCCTTTTTATCTTTGTCGATTCCTTCAACTCCTTCGAGCACCGCCTTCTTTTGTGATTGATAAATCCTCAGGGAAGTGTTGTGCAATTCATCAACCAAACGCTCTCGCTTCTCGCATAGCGGGGAACGAAGGTAGTCAATCAGCTTGCGACGGAATGAAGCAGACCCGATCTCCACCAGATGATGAAGAGCGTAGACGCGCAAAAATGCCATTCGAAATGTGATGGGGCTACGAGATGAAGCATGGACGTCGTATTCATATCCAATAACTTGTGTTTTTTGGGATAGGCTATAAAATGAGAATCATCAACAAGGTAGTGTCTTCAGAATCCACCGCTCAACGGAAGCTGAATGACGTGCAGATTGCCGGTTTGTGAATGAACATATGACAACCGGTATAGAGGGCAAAGGCCTCGATGTTAAAATTAGCCAGGTTTATTTTAATCGATGAAGGACGACCTGATCGGTTTGTGCGATGCTCGGGGCTTTTATTATCAAAGGACATATTGAAGAAGTGCATCATATTGTTAGCCGTCTGAAAGACTTCCTCCTAGAAAACCGTGTGACAGTTTCATAGCAGTCAGCATCATCGTAAACATGTAAGCGAAAGGTACAAAACCCGAGACGTTGTCACCACCTGAATCCTTTTAAGGCCCTCAGCTTCGCTGTCTGAGTACCACCAATAAAGAGTTGAAAATAAGAGGACAAGTTCTAGAAAGCTGTGATAACCAAAGCTGCATGGTTATTATCACGATCCAGATACATGAGGATTGTGTGCCATCACGCGACAGCAGAACGTAGAACCAGTGACACGGAGAACAACAAAAATATATATATATATATTGGGGGCACCCGCCGCCATTCAAACATGAGCGAACGTACGCTACGCATCAACTGATCTAAGCAGCTAACTTGACCATGAGCGGCATTTGAGGTTTCTGATGGTCTCCGTGGGCAAGAGCGGGAGTGACAATGTTCGTCATGCGCCATATAATTTCTTGAGATGGAGAAAATTCGAATCGGGGAATGAGGACAGCGAGGACCGTTTCTGGGTTAGATAGATGAGCAATGAGAGGTGTAGGGAATAATTGGAATTATCCAGACGTACTCATTTCCAGCTGAGAGAACTTGAAGCCACTAACGCAACAGCAATTAATTTACGTCTCGACACTCAAAATAAAAAATCGCTTACATGCACGCTCGACTCCCTCCAGAGAACGTCATTCTGTTTGCAGGGTTCGTGTCAGTCATTTGTTGAAATATGTTTCAAGGGTACTTGCAAGTGCGAATAAACTCCGGGTAGATGTGCGTCTGCGACCGCTTTAGGGAGTCCTTCAATCCATCGTTCTGGCTTCCACTCGAGTGCGTCAAGACCCCATATTTCTGTGTTCCTATTTGAAGCTAGAAGACCGCACATAACGGTCGTGCCCTTCGGAACCAGTATCTCGTTAATTTCGGTACTGCCCACGGTTTTGATGGGGCTCGAGAGTGGGAGGAATATGTCTTTTGTCGGTCTGGTGAGGAAATTATTAGTAGGACGTTCAGGATGCAAAAATATGATTCAAAGATATGCACTTTCGCAACAGCTGCCATGCGGGAGCATACCTAGGTGAAAAATGATTAGAGCAGATGTGTTGTAAGTTATCAGGGAAGCTCACAGTCTCATAGTTTCGCGACAAATCGCATCCAGATAAGGGAGAGCGACGAGGTTGTCGTATGGTATTTCTCTCCCGAAGTTATCGATTGCCTGCTTCAGTTCCCTTCTGAGCTTATCTTGAATGTCCGTGTGTTGTGCCAGTAGCCACAAGATACGTGCAATAGCGTTGGATGTTGTATCCATACCAGCAAAGGTGAACGTACTAAACCATGTCTCAATAAAGTTACGAAAGGTGGGTCAACGGAGACGTACGCGATCTGGCCGTAAATCTCCTCTTCTGGCAGTCGATCTTCATCGGAAGCCTCCATGTTTGCCTTCACTTTAACGAGATACGGTTAATTTTGAGATACCCCGAAAAAATGAGTTGAACGTACTAAGAATACTCAAAATGTCTTTTCCATGACTGATGTGGTCCATCACCTCCTGGTTTCCTTCGAGGATAGCCCTTTTCTTCGCTTGGTAAATATCCAAGGAAGTTTTGTGCAATGCGTCGGCGATATCCCTAGCCTCTTTCATAGCTGGCCAGGGTAAAATATCGATCAGTTTACGACGAAACGCATCTGACCCGATTTTGACGACATGGTGAAGGCCATGGACGCGGAAAAACACCATCCTGAACGTTACGGGTCTGGAACACATGGATAAAGCTGTCTCAAGTGCTTGCTCAATGCGAGAAAGGAAGTGGAGCTGCTTACACAACTTTCTTGATTGCCGAGCTGTACGAGTGTTCGTTGTAACCCTCAGTGAGGTCGTCGAACGAATGTCCAAATCCACACTGGCCAATCAGCTCAAGCGCAGTGCGTCCCATCCACGAAAGCATATCAATCTGTATTTACAACCATTAGGGGACGCATGCTATGATGAGTGTCCGCGACGCTGACGTACTTCCTTTGGACCAGGCTGCACTTGCTTCAAAATTGATGCTTCCAACTGTACAACCGTCCAGTGTCAGGTGTCAGAGAATATCAGAGAATTTAGTGATGACTTTTTTTCTTATGGAGCAGGTTCAACTGACCTTGTGAGTAATCCTATAGAAGATTGGCACTGTGTGTCAGAGCGAATTACGACAGATATGAAAAACAGTTCCAATAATACACGAAGATGGGAATCTCGTACTCATTTGACGCATGTGTGCGATTGAGAACACCGGGTTCAGAAGTTTCCGTTGCTTCCTGTGGTAATCACCTAAAGAACAGTCAGGCAGTGTAGATGACTACGGAAACAGCACTTACCCAGTGTGCCAAGAAGACCAGGACCAAAGAGGAGTCTCGTCCCGCTACAGCAACAGAATTATTAGTGTAAATTCCTGATAACTACCCAGGAAGAGCTTTACACAATGACTGAAGGCGTTTGTTCAAACACGTCTTGGTCCTGCGGAGAATGAGCACCCGAATTGGACAAAGTGCTACATCAGCGTACCTTGACTAAAATATGGTGTAATGCCTTTGGGTCGTACGTATAGAGCATGTTCTCCTACAGGATTGAATAAACACACGACCTGATATTGCTGGAAGGATGTCGCTCTCACCCCGAACAGACCCTTGAATCTTATAACTCGTCCATCTGACGCAAATGATGAGCGCCGCTGAAGCGACGAGTTTATGTGCACATACAGGTTTCCCATAGGTGACGATGATAGTCCCAGCCATTCGCGTTGAAGACTTTGGGGAATACACCTGTAAAATACCTCATCACTATTCAGTAGAGAGAACGGAGCTCGAGACAAACCCACACCCACCTTTCAAGAAAGACTGAGATCTAGGACCTGGTATAATCTCGAGCTCACTCTTGGTATATCGTTGAAATCGTTTCCAAAGAGTCAGGCAAATGAGATAGAGAAATAGACATTCAAGGGCAAATTGCAACATCGGGCAGATAAGTGAGATAGCTTGGGCTCCCTCTTCTCGGGCTCAGAATGCCTTTTGTACTTTTATACAAGTTTTGCCAATGCATGTCACAATTGATATCACTGACGTCTACACAAAAATAGTCATGTTGTGCTCGGTCTCTGCCGGATTCGACGGATTAGTTGACGGCATCTTCCGAACAGGGTCCGAGCCTTGGTTTGTCGATTCTCGACCAGGATGCGAACATCCTGGTCGTTATTTGAAGACTTGGAAGACGAAAAAATAGTAAAATTAAAATTAACGTACAACTATAAATCTAGTCCGTATACAGCCCAGATGTCTCGTAAATCATCACCCTCCTCGCATTTATATGTGCCCTCCCTCTAGGTAGCCAACTCGACCATCAATGGTAACTGAGGGTCCATAGGATTCCCTTTAGCTACAACTGGACTTGCAATATTGGTCATGCACCAGGTAATGTCCTGAGATAACGAAAACTCAAATCGGGACACAAGCACTGCCAGTACGGCCTCTGCGGACATAGAATAGATGCAATGAGTAAAACTAGCGTACTAGCGGAACCATCAACATAGGAGCTACGCACTCATTTCAAGTTGAGAAAATTTAAACCCACTGTGAAACATTATATTAGTACTTGAGGTCTAACGAGACGAAAGAAATCCCTAGGATCACTCACATGCACGATCGACCTCCTGCCGAGAAGGTCATCCTGTAAAACAAATCAGTTGTGTGATTGGAAGTCATGACTCTGAGTAACTCACAAATTTGAATAGATGCCCGGTAAATGGGCGTTCGAGACCGTTTCTGGGAGGCTTTCAAGCCATCTCTCAGGCTTCCATTCAAACGCATCAGGACCCCAGATTTCTGTGTTCCTGTTGGACGCCAATAGACCAGCCATCACAGTGGTACCCTTGGGAACAAAAATTTCGCTCATTTCACGACCATCGACGCCTACAATAGGTTGAGAAAGAGGGAGAACGATATCCTTCGTAGGTCTGTTCAATTGGTGATATCAGCCAAATTCCATTGCTCGCGTCATTTGGAGCAGTGCATGACTTACTTTCTAAGAAGTTGCCATACCGGAGCGTATCTGTAGTTGGGATGTGAGTGGAAGAACAATTTTCAGAGATGGTTACCTACAGCCTCAATGTCTCCCTACAAATTGCATCAAGGTAGGGCAAAGCTACCAACTCGTCGTGAGGAATTTCTCCGCTTCCCGCATTATCGATGGCCTCCCTGATCTCACTTCGCAATTTGGCTTGGACATCCTTGTGTTTCGACAGTAGCCATAGCGTACATGCAGTACCGTTTGATGTCGTTTCAGTTCCTGCAAAGAGGAATGTACTGAGGGAAAAGCTTCGATCAGAATACCATTAGGTATTATGATAGTAGAGAAGACGTACGCTATCTGGGCATAAATTTCTTCCTCGGACGGGCGCTCTTGTTCAGGCTTCGACGTATCCATATTTGCCTTGACTGTGACCCAAAATCAGTATTACATGAGAGTATTAGAGAATAAAACCTACTAAGAATACTCAAGACATCCTTGTCATCCGTCGTCCCTTCGAGGATGGCCTTCTTCTTAGCGTCGAATATCTCGACCGAGGTGTTATGAAGCTCATCAGCGACATTCCGCCCCTCTTTCATTGATGGCCAGGGGAGGATACCAATCATCTTCTTGCGGAATGCGCCCGAACCAATCTTGACGATGTGGTGTAGAGCATAAACGCGGAGGAACACCATCTCAAGTGTTAAAGGCCTGAGTATGGAATGTCAGTTGTCTTGGCTGGTATCCGAAAGTGAAGGCACACACATGATTCTCTTGAGAGCACGGCCAAAAGTGTTCTCTGTGGCATCCTCGGAGAGTTTGTCAAATGAGTGGCCAAAGCCGCCTTGACCTATCAGCTCCAATGCAGTGCGTCCCATCCAAGCGAGCATATCAATCTGATGGTCCCATTTTGACTTCGTCGGTTGTACTGATGTTGGAGCATAGGCGACGTACCTCCTTGGGTCCATCCTGCACTTGCTTGACAATCGAGTCCTCAAACTGTTAGAAACGTCAATTCCATATGAGATATCCAGTCACCGAATAACACTGCGCTCATGACTCACGCGATGCATAATCTTGTAGATGATTGGCACTGATGTGGGAACGTGATGACTATCAGATTCATGCGCATGGGTGGGAATAGTGAGAATACACACTCATTTGACGCATATGCGAAGTTGAAAACACGGGGTTGAGAAGTTTCCGTTGTTTCTTGTGATAGTCACCTGCGTCAAGGTAAATATGAAGGAAGGAAGCGGAAAGCTAGAGTGAAACTGAACGACTGACCATGTGAGCTAAGGAGACCCGGACCAAAAAAGAGTCCGGAGCCACTGGGATGGAGAGATGGTCAGTTCGACATTGGACGATATCGCAGGCAAACATAAACATACGCAATGACTGGAGGTGTTTGTTCGAAAATATCTTGGTCCTAAAAGGAAGATGTGAGCTTGGTAAGCGGGGGACGAAGTTTGACACTAAATGTTTACCTTGACTAAAATGTGATGCAAGGCCTTTGGATCATACGTGTAAAGCATGTTCTCCTGCATCGTTATATATTAGAGGGGAATATACTCTGATATAAATGAGTAGACTCACCCCAATCATGCCCCTAAACCGGATGACACGGCCGACTACCTCTAGGCTCAGCGACACTATAAGAATGATTAAAAGGACTAAACCTACAGGTACTCCAAAGGTGGCGGTGATAGTGCCAGCCATTAGCATCGAAGATCTGGGGCAGAGCACCTAGTAAAGGGGAAGCTTAGAAGCGACTGGGATATTATCAAAACGTAGAACGCACCACTCCAAAAAGAGACAGAGGGAGGACCAGGTATATTCTCAAGCTCGCTCTTCGCAAACCGGCGGAACTGCTTTCGCAGAGTAAGAAATACGAGGGACACAAACAGGCATTTCGCAATGAGGAGTAGCATGTCGATGAAGGGTGTGTTTATTGCTACCAGCAGAGGTCGTATTCGTTCCTTATATATTAGGACGATACACCTTTCGAGTCTTGTTAATGAAAGGCCTCATAACAGCGTTCAAGTTCTGACCGAACCTGTGGTTTGCGGGAAGCCTGTGTGGCCGAAGCTGATAAAATTCAGCGGCAAGTAAGCGCCAGAATCACGTAGACTGATATAGGTTTAGTGCTCGTTGCTCTTCACTTCATGACAGCGCCGCACTTACAAAACACAAATGAAACTGAATAGAGTTGGTAAAATGTTTTAGGAACAGAGGGCATGCGTCCGACCGAGTCTCTCGGAATATCCAATATAGATACAGTATTCCGGGGGGAGATTAAAATACAAGTTTAAGAAAGAAGCAACAGCGCAGCAATGTCAGGCGCGGGACGGAATCCAGCGGTGCGACCGTCGATCTCTCATGGACTGTCGCGGTTATGGATGATCGTCGAATGACCTGCCGCGGTTGCTACCCAAATTACCTGGAGTCCGGGGAGCAGTTGGCACATACGAATAGTAACGCTCCACGCAGATCACTCAGGAGAATTGTGGATGTCCTGTTGTTGTGGAATGGACTCGTTGACTTTCGAAGTACTCGGAGTCTGCGGCCACTCGTAGGCTGCAGCCGACGTCTGAATTGCCACCATGGCCAATGCCATAGACCACCTTGGGACACACAATATTAAGGGTAACTCAATCGAAGAACATAGATCTAATCAGAAAAGTGAAATATATCTAAGTATACATCATGATTCATGTATCCCGTCTACTCAAAACGTATGTTTCTCCGTGCAGGTCGAAGGCTCTGCAGTAAAGCTAAAATGAAGTGTATTTGTATATAAACCAACGGAAAACTATATACCCATAAATTTGTGGCTCTATCCATGTCAAAATCATGCCTGTCAGGTCAATGCCATTGAGTTACGCCTCCTTTTGCGGAAGCGCTAAAAAATGGTGGCAATGTTGAACTGCATTGATGTGGTGAAGGACAAGCACCGGAACACATGAGTCCAAATGAGTCATGACATGCTCTCTTATATTCTGCATTACAAGTTGTGTCATACAATACGGCTTGAATGTACAACGGGGACCTCAAATCAAACGCCGTCTACTCTTGCTGCCGTCATAAATACCCAAAGACTCTCGGCCATCTGGGACACGGAGAATGGTGAGACCGGATTTTAAGATTGTGGCGTCCGAAGCAGAAGTGACTAGTGTTCTGTGAGAGCGTGTCCATACTTCGGGTGCTGAGAATACGGCGATGCTTGGGGCCTTGGGCTCGGGATAAATATGAATGAATAGATAGGCGCTGATCGCTCGAATTCCGTGATGACCCTTTGAAACATGCTACCCGCCCTGAGACCTCGAGGCCTGTCAACAACACAAAAATTCGTATGCAGTGTGAAGCCCCGAGCCTGAATACAATGAGAATCCAGGTCCATATGACTAATTATCTAACCGAATTGGGGTTTCGCCGAATCGTCGAACGCCGGAATGTCCATGAATGAGATGTCCTTGGATGTCCTCGCTTTTTATCGAAGGTCGGATTTCAAAAGTGCACCATATCGGTAACCCTCTGAAAGACTTCCTCATAGAAGAAGACCCTGTGACGTTTCCATTGAGGTTAGCATCATCGCAAACATGTGAGCAAAAAGTATGAGGCCCGAGTCGAGTCGGAGCTACACGCTATGCGCTGGCCGTTGCACTCGGGCTCTGCCGAACGACGACGGATCAAAAGACGGCCTCTTCCGAGCCTGGTCTGTCTTCCACGAGGATATTATTTATTCGCGTCCTGTTTGCATTGAATGATTAAGAAAAATACAATCACCCATTATGACAGGTGTAAAATCTAATATAGAGCCAAGATATCCCGTAAAACGACACCATCCTCTCCTCCATCTCAGCCTTCTATGTCGCCAACTTGACCATCAATGGTACCTGGGGGTTCATGGGATCCCCCTTCGCTACGACTGGACTTGCGATATTGGTCATGCACCAGGTAATGTCTTGAGATAACGAGAACTCGAATCGGGACACCAGCACAGCCAGTACGGCCTCTAAACACGTAGAATGGACGCAATGAGTATAAATTACGTTGATAACCGAAACATAAGAATGGAATGTACTTACTGATTTCAAGTTGGGCTAAGGTGAATCCGCTATGAAACGTTATATAAGAACTTCGAAAATATAATGCGACAAAGAAAACCAGTAGGTCACTCACATGCACGATCGACCTCCTGAGGAGAAAGTCATCCTGTAAAACGAATGAATTGTGCGATTGGCAATTCTAAGTTCGAAAAACCTACAGATGTGAATAGATGCTTGGTAGATCAGCGTTCGAAACCGTATCAGGGAGGCCATCAAGCCATCTCTCAGGTTTCCATTCGAACGCATCAGGACCCCAGATTTCTGTGTCTCGATTTGACGCCAACAATCCTGCCATAACTGTGGTACCCTTCGGAACAAAGATTTCGCTCATTTTGCGACCATCGACGCCCACAATGGGTTGTGAGAGGGCGAGAACGCTATCCTTGGTTGACCTAGTATTTCGGTAATGTCAGTCATCTTCGAACGAAATCACTAATAGAAATAATATATGACTTGCTTTCTGATAATATGCCACACCGGAGCGTATCTGTTGTAAAGAGGTAATGACAGGACACTTTGCAGAGTAGAGCTACTTACAGTCTCAGAGTCTCCCTGCAAATTGCGTCTAGATAAGGTAAATTTACCAACTCGTCATGAGGAATTTCCCCTCCTGCATTTTCGATGGCTTCCCTGACCTCACTTCGCAGCCTGTCTTGGACGTCCTTGTGCTTTGACAGCAGCCATAGAATACACGCCATCGTGTTTGCAGTCGATTCGGTTCCAGCAAAAAGGAGTGTACTGAGGAAAAGGTTTCGATCAGAATTCCATTACTTATCACAACAGTGCAAGACGCATACGCAATTTGGGCATAAATTTCTTCCTCAGATGGGCGCACCTGATCAGGCTTTGATGGACCCATATTTGCCTTGACTGTAACCTAAATCAGAACCCAGTAAAATCACGAAATCAGTTCGCTTACCAAGAATACTCAAGAAGTCCTCGTCGTCGGTCGTCCCTTCGAGGATAGCTTTCTTCTTAGCGTCATAAATCTTGACGCAGGTGTTATGAAGCAGATCAACCACTTTCCTCCCCTTCTTCATTGATGGCCAGGGGAGGATATCGACTATCTTCTGGCGGAATGCCCACGAACCAACCTTGACGACGTGGTGCAGAGCATAGACACGAAGGAACACTATTTCAGACATCAAAGGTCTGAGTATGGAATATCAGTTCTATTGGCTAGTATCCAAAAGTAAAGACACATACATGATTCTCCTGAGGGCACGGCGAAACGCATTTTCTGGAGCACCCTCGCGACCGGAGAGTTTGTCAAATGAGTGACCAAGCCCGCCTTGACCTATCAGCTCCAATGCAGCGCGTCCCGTCCAAGCGAGCATATTAATCTAATGGTCCTTGTTAGAGTTCGTCGCTAGTCCCGAAGTCGAAGCATGACGTACCTCCGTTGGACCATCCTCAACTTGCTTGGCAATAGAGTCCTCGAACTGTTCAAAATTTCAAATTGGCATGAGGTCTGGTCTGCCGAATAACACTCTACCACTCACGCGATGCATAACCTTGTAGATGATTGGCACTTATAGTATGGGAGCACGATCACTATCACATACGCGCATTGGTGGGAATAGTAGGAATACGCACTCAGTTGACGCATATGCGAAGTTGAGAAAGCGGGGTTCAGAAGCTTCCGTTGCTTATTGTGGTATTCACCTACAAGAGTGTGGTTATGAGGTAAAGACAGCCGATAGGCGGAATAAATTCGAACGGCTTACCATGTGTGCTCAGGAGACCGGTGCCCAAAAAGACCGTAGTGCCACTAGGTTGGAACAATGGTCAGTTAAAAAACGACTTGCTCGGTATGCAGACATACGCAATAACCTGAGGGGCTTGTTCGAAGATATCTTGGTCCTAAAGAAAGATGTGAGTTCGATGCGTGGAGAGGTGGAGCTTGAACGCACACCTTGATTAAGATTTGATGTAAGGCCTTCGGATCATACGTGTAAAGTATGTTCTCCTGCGGCGTTATAGCATATTAGAGGGGATTATACACTGATGGAAATGAGTGCATTTACCCCAATCTTGCCCCTAAACCGGATGACACGACCGACTACCTCTTTAAGCGACACCATGAGATCGGTTAAAAGGATTGGACCTACAGGTTCTCCAAAGGTGGTGTTGATAGTCCAAGCCATTAGCATCGTACATCTGGGGCAGAGCCCCTAGTCAAAGAGAGGCTTAGAAGGTTCTGGGACTTTATGGAAATATAGAACGTACCGTTCCAGAATGAGACCGAGGGTGGCCCAGGTATATTCTCAAGCTCTCTCTTGGAAAAGCGTTGGAACTTCTTCCGCAGAGCAAAGAATACGAGGGAGACAAACAAGCATTTCGCAATGAGGAGTAACATGTCAATGAATAAGATGTTAATAATGCTGCCAGCAGAGTTCCTATACCAGTCCCTTATATATCATGATATGCATTTCGAGTCTTGTCAATAAAAGATCTCATAACAGCATATAAGTTCTAACCGAACCTGTGGTTTGTGGGGACCTTTGTGTAACCGACGCTAATAACGCACAAAGCTAAGTGGGCGCCGAGGTCATGTCGACTGATGTAGGTTTAGTGCTCGTCGCTCTTCATTTCATGAGGGCAGGGCACTTACAAAACTCAATTGAAACTCAGGCCGAATAAAGCCTAGCAAATATTTTAAAGGGTGAGGACATTCGTTCAACCGACCCTCTCGGAAGAGCTAGGGTCCAATCATAATGCAGTTTATTCAGCAAGAGAATCAAATCCAAGATTACAGCCACCCAGTTATTGGTTAAAGGAGGACATGATGCACTAGTAGCGGGACGGAATCCAGCGGTGCGGCTGTCCAGCTCTCATGGGAGCATCACCATTGCAGAAGCTTGTCGAATCGCCTACCTCGTTCGCTACCCAATTTACTTGGGGATAGGGGATCAGCTAACGCACACGGACGGTGACACTGCATGCAGATTACACTCGGAAGTTGTGGATTAATGCTCAGTTTTTTTGGAATAGACGCGATAACTTTCGAGCTATTGGGAGTCTGCGGTCACTCGCCACCAACGTCTGAATTGTCACTGTGGCCAATGCTATACACCGCGTTGGGACACAATATATTAGGGGTAATCACTTGAAGAGCTCACAGACTGGGACATAGAGCAGATTGGAAAGGTGAGATGTATCTAATTATGCATCATTTACCCCATCTACTCAACGCGGTATGTTTCTCCGTGCAGGGTTCCGCAGTAAAGTACCTCTGAAATGAAGTGCATATGTATGTATATACTTACAGCTAAATGCAAAACGATAGACCGCAACCGTTTACTTACACCACAGCGGAGTTTGAACACCTCTCTGTATGTGTTGCCCTTGGCTGTTGCCTGTTCGAAGCGATCCCTCCGACTCTGTGTGTAAGTGCAGAGATGCGGTCTATCGTTTTGCATCTAGCTATAAACCAACGGGAAACTATGTACCCCTGAACTTGTGGCTCTATTTGGGTCAAAAAATGATGCCTGTCAAGTCAATACCATTGAGTTGTATCTCCTTTCGCGGAAGCGCTAAAAAATGATGGCAATGTTGGGCTGCATTGATGTGGTGAATGGCAAGCACCAGAGCGCATGAGTCCAAATGAGTCATGTTCTCTTACATTCTGCATTATAAGCTATGTCGTACTATAAGGATTGATTGCAGAACGGGGACCGTGCATCAAATTAACACGCGACCTGTCCTTGCTTCTAAATACTCAAAGAGAGTCTCAACCTTCTCGGAAGACGGAGAATGGTGAGATGGGAGTCCAAGCTTATAGCACCTGAAACAGAACTGTACTAGTGTTCCCTTTGAACGTGTATATACTTCCGGTGTTCATTCGAATGGGGCGATGTTTGCGATAAATATGAGAACGATATCAGAAAGGTGCGGATAATTCGAATTCAGTGATACCCGCCATGAGGCCTGGAGGCCTGTGAACAACAAGAGAATTTAGATGTAGCGTGAAGCCTGAATGCGATAAGGGTCCAGATCCATACTTCTCATGTTTTTCCGGTTTCAGTGAACATAACAAAACATATGGAGCAGGGCTTACGACGAACACGTGAAAGGAAAGGCGATGGTTGAACCATAACCACACCGTCAGATAAAGGCTGTGTGTACACGCAACAACATGTCAAAAAATAGTAAAAAAATAACAACATCAATCTACGAGTAAATTTTCCAAAAATGACGAGGCTAAGAAGCATCACCGCCTTTCTGTTCCTACAAAACTCATTGTTCAAAGGGCAGCATCAAAGTCGATCTTTCCATCAACACCCACAACACCCTTAACCTGCACCCTCGTATATACCTTGCCCTGCGTTCTACTTGAAGCAGCACCCTTGCCCTTAGCGGTCTTGATCGCAAGCTTGGGCGCAAACTTGACGACACCAAGCAGGGTCTTCGTCGTCACAGTAGCCTTCTTCACAGCCTCCTCCTCAGCCTCCTCATCCTCGTCCTTCTCGTCCTCATCCCCGGGTACCACAACCTTCTCAACCTTCACGCCCTCCTCAACTTCCCTAATCTCAGAAACTACCCTAGCTTGTCCTGTAGCGTTGGAATGAGTCCGAAAAACGCGATTATATTATATTATATATTATTGCTGGGATCAATCTCATATAAGGCCAAGATATCTGGTAAAACAGCACTCTCCTCTCCTTCATCCCATGCTTCTATGTTGCCAACTTGACCATCAATGGTAGCTGAGGATTCTTGGGATCACCGTTCGCTACGACTGGCCTTGCAATATTGGTCATGCACCAAGTGATGTCTTGATCATCAGATAATGAAAAATCGAATCGGGACACAAGTACGGCCAGCACAGCCTCTAAGCACGTAGAATAGACACAATGAGCAAGCCTAGCTTAGTGACCCGAATATCAGGACGGGAGGGTACGCACTCATTTCAAGTAGGGAGAATTTAAATCCGCTGCGAGACGATATTCACCACTTAGAAGACCTAACCAGACAAAGAAATCTCGGGACCACTCACATGCACGATCGACCTCCTGTTGAAAAAGTCATCCTGTAAAACGAATCAGTAGTGCAATGGAAATCATAAACTCGAGAAACCCACAAATGTGAATAGATGCCTGGTAAACGAGCGTTTGAGACCGTGTCAGGGAGGCCCTTGAGCCATCTTTCGGGCTTCCATTCGCACGCATCACTGCCCCAGATTTCTCTGTTTTGATTTGAGGCTAATAATCCCACCACCACCGTGGTACCCTTCGGCACAAAGATTTCACTCATTTCACGACCATCGATACCTACAATTGGTTCAGAGAGGGGAAGAACAGTATCCTTGGTTGGCCTGGTAATTTGATAATGTCAGTCACATGTGAACGAACACGTTATTGAAAGCAATATACGACTTACTTTCTAGAAAGTTGCCACACCGGAGCGTATCTGTTGTAAAGACGTCAGTGAAAGCACACTTTACAAAGTAGAGTTACGTACAGTCTGAGAGTCTCCCTGCAAATTGCATCTAGATAAGGTAAAGCCACCAACTCGTCGTGAGGAATTTCTCCTCTTGCATTATCGATTGCCTCCCTGATCTCCTTTCGCAGCTTGGCTTGAACGTCCTTGTGCTTCGACAGTAGCCAAAGAGTACATGCAGCAGCATTTGACGTAGTTTCAGTCCCGGCAAAGAGGAATGTACTAGTAAGGGAAATTTTTCAATTATAATTTCATCAGTTATCACAATAGTCGAAAAGGCATACGCTATTTGGGCATAAATTTCTTCCTTAGACGGGCGCTCTTGGTCAGGCTTTGAAGTGTCCATATTTGCCTTGACTGTTGACGGAATTAGTGCTAAGTAAGCTCGTAAAAGTATGTCACTTACGAAGAATGCTCAAGATATCCTTGTCGTCGGTCGTTCCTTCGAGGATAGCTTTCTTCTTAGCGTCGAATATCTCGACCGAGGTGTTATGAAGTACATCAGCTACATTCCGCGCCTCTTTCATCGATGGCCACGGGAGGATACTGATCATCTTCTTGCGGAATGCACCCGATCCAATCTTGACAATGTGGTGCAAAGCATAGACGCGAAGGAACACCATCTCAAGTGTCAAAGGCCTGGGTATGGAAAATCAGCTCTATTTGGCTGGACGAAGGTGAAGACACATACATGATTCTCTTGAGAGCACGACCGACCGTATTCTCAGGAGCATCCTCAGAGAGCTTATCAAATGAGTGACCAAACCCGCCTTGACCTATCAGCTCCAGTGCAGTACGTCCCATCCAAGTGGACATATCGATCTAAAGGTCCCATTTCAGTCCGTCGGTTGTACCGATGTCCAAGCACGCGCAACACACCTCCTTTGGTCCATCCTGCACTTGCTTGACAATCGAGTCCTCGAACTGTTCGAAACATTAGTTGCACATGAGAATCCAGTCTCCCTGCAGCTGAATAGCACTGCACTCATTGACTCACACGATGCATAATCTTGTAGATGATTGGCACTGATGTGAGAAGGTGATGACTATCAGATACACGCAACGCGTGGGTGGGAATGGTGAGAATACGCACTCATTTGACGCATATGCGAAGTTGAAAACACGGGGTTGAGAAGCTTCCGTTGCGTCTTGTGATAGTCACCTATAAGAGGGTGATTATGAGGTTCGACAGCGGAGATGTGGAATCAATTCGAACGACTGACCATGTGAGCTAAGGAGGCCAGGACCAAAAAAGAGCGTAGAGCCACTGGAAGGGAGCGATGGTCATTTTTAGAACGAATTTTTTCAGCATGTGGACGTACGCATTAACTGGAGGAGTTTGTTCGAAGATGTCTTGATCCTAGGGGAAGTCATGAGCCCGATATGTAGGTGGAGAACCTGAAGCTCAAAATGATACCTTGACTAAGATGTGGTGCAAAGCCTTCGGATCATACATGTAAAGCATGTTCTCCTTCATCGTTATGTATTTGAACGGGCTGTACCCTGATAGAAATGAGTATGCTCACCCCAATCATGCCCCTAAACCGGATGACACGGCCGACTACCTCTCTAAGCGAAACCATGAGAAAGATTAAAAGGATTAGACCTACAGGTACTCCAAAGGTGGCGGTGATAGTCCCAGCCATTAGCGTCGAACATCTGGGGTAGAGCACCTAGTCAAAGGGAAGCTTAGAAGCATGTAGCATATCATCAAAATGTAGAGCGCACCACTCCAAAAAGAGACTGAGGGAGGCCCCGGTATATTCTCAAGCTCGCTCTTAGCAAAGCGTCGGAACCGCTTTCGCAGAGTAAGAAATACGAGGGAGACAAACAGGCATTTCGCGATGAGGATTAACATGTCGATGAAGGGGTGTTTATTGCTGCCAACAGAGGTCGTATTCGTCCCTTATATATCAGGAGGATACGCCTTTCGCGTCTTGTCAGTGAAGTGCCTCAGAACAGCGTTCAAGTTCTAACCGAACCTGTGCTTTGCGGGAAGCCTGTGTGGCCGGAGCTGATAACGGCGCCGAGATCATGTCGACTGATATAGGTTTAGCGCTCGTTTCACTTCATGACAGCGCCTCACTTACAAAACCAAATAAAAATGAATAGAGTTGGTAAAATATTTTAGGAATTGAGGGCATATATCCAACTGAGCCTCTCGGAATATCCAATATAGATGCAGTATTTCACAGGGCAATCAAATCCAAGATTTAAACTACCCAGCCACTAATTAAGAAGCCACAGGGCAGCACCAACGGAACGGAATCCAGCGGTACGGCTGTCGATCTCTCATGGGGCTCGGACATAATCATCAAACCACTGACCTCTTTCGCTACCCAAACTACCTGGAGGCCGGGAAGCAGCTAGCACAAGTGACACTACACGCAGATCACACTGACCACACTGGGGAGTTGTGGATGACTAGTTGTTGTGGAATAGACGCGATGACGTTCGGCCTAGCGGGTCTACGGCCATTCGCAGGCTGCAGCTGAAGTCTGAATTGTCACTATGGCCAATGCTATACACCACCTTGGGATACACGATATTAGGGGTACTCAATTGAAGAGTCCCGAAGCTGGAACATAGAACAGATTATGAAAGTGACATGTGTCTAAATAATTATGCATCATGATTCATGTATCCCGTCTACTCAAAACGTATGTTTCTCCGTGCAGGTCGAAGGTTCTGCAGTACAACACCTCTAAAATGAAGTGTATGTGCATATAACCCGTGATTATAAACTACTGGGAAACCATATACCCAAGAATTGTGGCTCTATTTGTGTCAAAAAAATGATACCTGTCAGGTCAATTTTATTGAGTTCCACATCCTTTTACGGAAGCGCTCAAGCATGATGGCAAGGTTGGACTGCATTGATGCGGTGAAGAACAAGCACCGGAACACATGAGTCCAAATGAGTCATGACATGCTCTCTTATGTTCTGCATTACAAGTTGTGTCATACAATAAGGCTTGACTGCAGAACAGGGACCTTAAATCATATTACTCGAGTAAACGCGGGGTCTACTCTTGCTGTCGTTGTAAATATCTAAAGACTCACAACCATCTGGGGACACGGAGAATGGTGAGACCAGATCCGAGGATTATGGTGTCTGAAACAGAGGCGTATTAGTGCTCCGTTTGAACGTGTTCATATTTCCGGTATTGAGAACGGGGCAACTTTGGGATTGATATGGACAGAAAGGCGCTGACTGTTCGAATTCAGTGATGACGCTTCGCAACATGCTATCCGTCATGAGGCCTCGAGGCTTGTCAACGACAGGAAAATTGGTATACAATATGAAGTACCGAGCCTGAATGTGAACATAGGACAACATACAGAGGCCTTGCGACGAAAACCTGAAAGAAAAGACGATGGACGAACCATAACCATATCATCAGATCAGGGATATGTGTTTAAACAACAACACGTCAAAAAATAGTGAAAAAACAACATCAATCTACGAGTAAAATTTCCAAGAGGACCCGTCTAAGATGATCAGCATCACCTTCCTCTTCTTACAAAAATCTTTATTCAAAGAGCAGGGACGCTGACAGAACCCTTGGCCCCCTGCACATCAGAGCTTCCACCAACCTCCTCAACTTCAACGTCGACCTTTCCATCAACACCCACAACACCTTTAACCTGCACCCTCGTATACGCCTTGCCCTGCGTTCTACTCGAAGCAGCGCCCTTGCCCTTAGCGGTCTTAATCGCAAGCTTAGGCGCAAACTCAATGACACCAAGCAGGGTCTTCTTCGTCACAGTAGCCTTCTTCACAGTCTCCTCTTCCTCTTCCTCTTCCTCGTCCTCCTCGTCCTCATCCCTGGGTACAACAACCTTCTCAACCTTGATGCCCTCCTCGACTTCCCAAATCTCAGCAACGACCTTGGCACTTGATCCCTCGGCAACTTGAACATCCAATGAAACAGCCCTACGGGCAGGAAGAGCAGTCTCATGGAGGATCAATGGCACATACACGCCTCCGACCTGTTTCTCAATACTATCTTCATCAGCACCAGCAACGGCTCCAGGGAAGACAACACCAATGGTGCGGGTGGTAGCACGGACGTCGAGGATCTTGGCCGCCTTGGTCTCGGGGTGACGGGCGAAGGATTCAAGGAGCTCGGCGTCTTCTTTGCTGGAGGATCCAACGAGGGCCCATAGGCATCCAGCTTGGATGGCGCAGCCACGGGCGAGGACAGTGGTAGGCTCACCGACACCTCCTCCAACGACGACGCCGCGGGCGAAGGGGGTGGCGATATCCTCACGGAAACCGCACTCGAGAAGGAGGCGCTCGTCAAGACCAGGGAGAGCGGTTGATCCACCAACATAGACGATTTCGTCGATCTGGTGGGCATCAAGGGCGGTGTCTACAGTCAGAGAAAAGTTAGATCAGCGTCGTGTGGCAAAAAATAAAATAATAAAATAGATAGAACTAGGAAAATTAAGTACAAGGCGGGAAAAATGACGAAGACGTTTAAAAATAATAGAAAAATGGAGAAAAGCGAGGAAGGAATACGTACTTCCGGAAGTCAAAAGCTTAGTAACCTCAGCTGCAACAGCAGCGTAAACAGGGGCAGCAATCATATCAAATCGCAGCCTGTTGATGCTTCCATTGAAGTCAACGCCCTCCTTCAAACTCTCCACGCTGCAAGTAGCAGCACCAGGGGAGGCACTGAGCGTCCTCTTGGTGTGCTCAATCGCAAGTCTCAGCTTAGCCTCGGCCCTAGCATCCTGAACCTCCTGGTTGGGCAACAACTTGCCACTGGAAGGCGCAGACACTGACAAAGCGATCCTGGTCTTCTTGGTAAAATCCGTTGCGAAGAAGGCAATGAGTTTGTCGTCAATAGCCTGGGATCCGACGTTGGAGGTGGACGAGTGGGCAAGGACATAAGCCAATCCCTGACGGATGGACAGGAGGTGTAGTGACAAGCTTGAGCTGCCGAGGTCGACGACGAGCTGAGTGCGATCAGGGGTGAGGGAAAGCTGGGCAGCCTGCTCCTCCTCTGTACCAGCACCAACAGCGGTCCAGGCTTCACTGGTGGTCACACCAGCAGCAGCACCAGCTTCGTCCAAAAGCTGGAGAACACGGACACCAATGTCCTTAGCGGCACTCTCAAGTTCGTCTTTGGCCTCTTCGGTGAAGGTGGCAGGGACAGTGACGACGATACCCTCAATAGTCTTGCCCAAGAAATCCTCAGCACTCTTGATGAGGCTGCGGAGGAAGATGGCGGTGACTTCGCGGACAGTTAGGTAGCGGGTTTCAAAGTTTTGTGATGGGGAAGAAGGACGGGGAGTGGGGGCATTGGATGGGGCTGCTGAGGCGACAGCAGAAGGGGGCACAGAAGGGTTTGGAGTGGCGAGATGGGATGGGGCAGAGGCGAGAACGGAAACAGCATATCCAATGGTCTCTGGTTGTCCAGGGAAGGGAATAGGTCGGCATGAGGTGGTGGCTTCAGTGACTTCCTTGGGTAGCGAGGAGAATCTGCGATGTCCATCAGAACGAAGACTAAAAACAACGCAGAAAAAAAATAACGCACTTTTTTCCCAGAAGATTTCTGAATCCAGTGATGGTGTTGGGGGCGTTTTTGACGAGCTGAGCCTTGGCCTGGCTACCAATATACTACGCTCAAAATTAGTATGTTTTTGCCAGACACAACTTTAGGTTACACACCAGCTCCTCATTGTGGAAAGAAATGGCGCAGGCGATTTGGCGTTCACCATCCTCGTTGGCGATACATTCTACCACATTTTCCTGAAAGGGTGAAGCTTAGTATAGTGATGGATAAAAATGACAGTAAGATGGTAGGCGGTCTGGAGATGGAGACGAAACAAGACCATCAGAACAAATATCTTCACGAAAAGGATTATTTTCACTTGAAGAATTCGCGCATCAGGACGTTGTCAAGCGCCAATAAAAATGGTTTGATGCCCGACTGGCTTTTCAACATATAAAAAGGTTGAGAGCAAGAGGGTGTGACCATGTGAAGAAGTGAAGCGGCGCAAGCCACAGGTGTTGATAAGATCGCAGAACACGATCTACAGTAGTCCGTTTATCATGCACTGCAGTATGGGTGGTGCCCGTGCCAGCTGAATAGCTCTACACTGGTGGGCATCTCCCAGCGGTGTTTAGCTCAATAGCTCAAAACCCGCTGTAGGATGCGATGAAGAAGAAAAAACATAAAAATGCCGCCATGCACATACACCCCGAAACATGGTTATAAACACCAATCGTAGCAAAACAGTTGCTCATCCCACTTCCATTATAACCATTGATAACGCGAAAAGTTATACCTAGAAAACTCACCTTGGTAAATGCTCCGATAGAGGCATAAGAGTTACCGAAGTTGATTCCAATAACAGGAGGTAGTGAATTGATCTCCTTTGGTGTAACATCTTCGGGTGCGGGGGTAGCCTGACGCGTCGACACGTTGGTGGAAGCTCCGTTCTGTCTTCTTGGGGGCATTTTTGTGGATTTGGGGTTGAGAAGTTGAGAGGTAGGAATATAGATGCGTAGATCGTCGTTAAAAGGTTGAGAACGAGAGGCTTAAAAGTGACACGAAATGCGGGGTGGTGATTCGTGAACTTTGGATATTAACACTCCAGTGTTTTATTGGCGTTTATGCGGGCGTCTAACCTGACCTAAAGAACAGGAAGTCGTGAAGGAGAGAAGAAGATCGAGGCGCGTCGATGAGTTGATACCAGGCCGATATCAAGAAAAAAAAAGGATTGGCATCTGATAGGTCATGTGATTTCATTACATCCATGATAAGATAAGACAAAGCACTCACACTTGCCAATACCGCCTTTGATCTATCTTTGCTACCATTCTCTCAAAATATATATCTATCAAATTTCATCACACTTAGTCTTCTCATGATCAACTTCTATGGAAGGTGAAACGCGTTTGACAAAGACATCCGTGTGCTGCTGTGGAAACCATAAGTATCGTGAGCCAACAAGTTTGAAGGAAACCATTCGAGCGCGATCACCCTAGTGCTGCAGCTAGCAGGGAAAGATGCAGTGCTCTTCGTTTCTCCAGATAAATTTACACGCAAGCTGCGAGTCGCATATCAAGAACGCATCGTGCGATTTTAAAAGTCATCCGATTTCCTGGGGTATAAAACAGAACGCCCATATCGCGTCGAGGTCCTGCTGCTACTCCCCATTGTTGCCAACCCTACCTCCTCACTAGCTGTTTTCAGATAATATGTCTACATTGGGCGAAACAATAAAACCTGTTGATCAGGGTGTTATGCTCCGTGTTTGGTTTGTCACTCTTTTTCTGGAGAGCATGTATGTTGCGCTTTATATACCGCTACTGAGGCATCGCTAATAAAGAATGTTTTGTAGTCTATTTGGATGTGGCTTGTCTCAAGCATGGCGATATTTCGAGAAATATCGCAGGGATTCACGGCGTCTAAAGGCTATGGTGCGGAGTGATGAGCTTCCTATAATCCCACGTTAGCCTAACTCATTATGATAATGCTCCAGGTCGCAACCTTGGTGTAAGCAGAACAAAAGTAAAATCCGGTTCAGCTTAATCTTAACATGTATAATAGCGTCCTGGAAACCATGCAGATAGTTATCTTCTTTGAACTCCTCTTCCAGCTTTTCATCGTTCAACCTGAAGAAAAGTCTTCAACGTCTCATTTGATTCATAACCTTTACCGTGGTCCGGACAGTTATTACTGGTACGTCGCTATATATATGTTCATTGATCGCCTACTAACGTCGTATCAAGGGAAGAACTGGCTCAAGCTTTCCCTACTGTTTGTCTCAATTACGCTATTGTTCACTCTTCGCAAACTTTACTCACGTATTGGAACTAGTACCTGTCGGCCTTCTTGGTTCAAGTGTAAGCGTTTGTACGCTTGAATCACTCGTCGCTATACTGATACCCTGCCTTAATTCCCGTCCAATCTAATTCACAGGCATTTTGCGATATGTGTCTATCATTGCAAGTCATCCCACATAAATGTACAATCGCGCTGTGGCTGATTTCATCGCAATCACAGTAAAGAAGACCGATCGTCTTGCACCAATTTCCATCGTACGTATGCGTATATATCGATACCTCAAAATTGTTGGTTAACATTAGGTGCCTCAGGGTGTCTTGGCGTCTATCTCTCTGCGTAAGCCAGGTTACAACGGAAGCGGCTCTATTCTGATTGTTGATCGAATCATTGACAGTCGCCGGTTTCGGTAGGAGGTCTTTAAAGTCCTAGACCTCTAATCCACTGAACGATATCTCTATCAGGCCAAGCCATTGTTAGGTTAGCTTCATGCCCAACGGCCGAACCATAACTAAACATCTCGAAGTATGATCTTCGTAGCCAATGGAAATATTTGGGAAACATCCACCGCTGTGGGGGTTTTCGTAGATGGACCAGAACTAGTAAGATTTTCAGCTCTACGTTTCCGAGCTCTGACCAACGCGTCGAAATGGAAATTTCCAACAGTTACTTTATTTCATCCAAAGTTCTACAGCTCTTCTGTGCAACGTCACGATCACTACTTGCCTCATCAGGAGGGTCAATAGCAAGTCGGGTATCCAGAAGTATGTAAACGGTGTTCTTCGAGATCTACTATATATGGGCAGCGCAACTGATCCTCATCCAGGTCGGACACGATGATCAACCGGATCATGACAAACGCCATTAACAGAGGTGGCTTGATAGCTGCAATGTCAGCCATCACCCTCATCCTAGTGCGTTCGAATCCATTGGATGAAGTGAATGAACCAACGCTGACCGGAAACCTCAGATCATGACCGCAGCGAAGGGTATTACATTTTACCTTCCACTCCTTGTCGGTAGTCAATGTGAGTACATTTTTTTTTTCAATTTTCTAGAACTGGGATACTGACGTGAATGCTAGTGTACATGAATAGTGTTCTAGCCAGGTTCGACTGTGAATGTTTCTCCCAACTGACATCATCAACTAAAGTGCCCGTCCTACATATAGCTTGAATGCTCGTGATAGCATCAACGAAAAGTACACGAATGTACCAGTCACCGACAGCGACATCGTAATCTCGAACGGCCCCTTGAGTACAATCCGGTTTGCTCAGTCCAACCCTCAAGAGCGTTCCATGGCTGCGCCCGTCTTTGAAGTAGGCCTTGATAGTGATTCATTCACCGACAACGAGGTACGCTTGCTGATGACCCTTGGGGATTACGGCTGACTGAATCTTCTGGCGCAGCGTGGAAGCAAAATAAAAAGATACGTGGGAGGAGAGGGCATGGTATAAAACGACCATTGACATGGTGATCATTGATAAAGCCATAAAACATGTGCATCATGATACCAGAAACTCAGCATATTTACTCCACCCTTGTACACACTTGTGCTAACAATATGAGCCTATGAAATCAATGTTGTCGATCAACAGCGCTGTTCAACGGGGCTCCCGACGTCGGAGACCATGGCCCACAACTAAGTTTATAATAATGTGCATCATGGTAGAAACCATATTTACGACACCCTTGTACACCCTTGAGCTATTAATATGAACCTATAAAACCAACCTTGTCCATCAACGGTGCTGCTCGGGGCACCGTCAGAAGCTATGCTCTACATAATTAACGTAGAGGACATGGACCGTGATCATCATTGTGGGATATCGATATCAATAGCCATGTATGTGGAAAGTTTCGATTCATTATATAAAGCATAATATCAAAGTTGGGAATGTCCGTTGCTTTTTCCCTTCAAGTTTATTGCTAACCTAGTCTCCACATCTGCTCTTTGGACACATGCCGACTACTATTTTTCCATTTGGGGAAAAAATTGAGGCCATTAAACCGATCACTTTGTCGCGTGTTTGGTTTGTCGCTCTGTTTCTCGAGACACTGTATGTTACGCCTGTTACGCATTTTATTTTTGGCGAAGATTCCAGTTATATCAGCTGCCGCCCCTTAGTTTATATGGTTGTGGCCTGCTCCAGGCATGGATTTACTTTCAGCGGTGCGGCCGAGATCATTGGCGTCTGAAGGTTATGGTGAGTGGGGGCGAGCTCCTTATCACTTCAAGTTAATTCACGGGGGCTTGTATATAGGTTGCAGTTGTAATGTAAGCTCGAAGCAAGCAGCACCCAAACTAATCACAGACATTGCTTTATAGCATTCTGGAAGGCGCCCAGATAGTCGTCTTCTTCGAACTACTCTACAAGCTATTAATCGGCCAAGGAACCTCATCTACTTATTGGTATGTTTAACCAGCTTTATTTATGAGAAACTAACGTCGTGTATAGGGAAGAGATCGTTCATTCGTTTCCTACTGTATGCCCCAGTTCGACTGTTATTCCGTTTGTGACGTTGCTGAACTACCGGTTGAAGTACCTGTCGGCTTTCATTGTTCAAACGTGAGAGATAGCACGGTTGTGTCACCCATGCATATATTGTTACTGACCCTGTTGCGCATCCTGACCAGGCATTTTACGATGTGTGTCTACCATTGTAAGCCGAAGAAGCATAGGCATGGAGTAAATCTGGGATGCTGAAATTACCCTGGCAGTAAACAAGACAGATTGTCTTGTGCCCATCTGAGTACTTGTCAGTCCCCCCTGAGTACCGTACGGACTCCCTAGGGACTCCCTAGGGACTCTCTGCCAAAAACACAGCATTGTCACCTAACACAACTGTGGACACCCTCAACTGCAACACCAGCATACAAGGACAGTGCAAACAAACAAAAAAACAAGGCAAAATTACCTTGTATTATGAGAAATTTGTAATATATGTACTGGAGTCACTTGAGTCCCAAGGGACTCCCTACGGACTTTTTACATATATTACCTAAATTTGATGTTTTGATAGGTTTCAGACAAATTCATATATACAGAGTCCCTAGGGAGTCCCTACAGACTCTGTGCAGACTCCCTAGGGACTCCCTGGGACTCCAGCAGTAATACAAGGCAATTATGGGAAATACTGTGAGTACAATTGTCCATATATTGTAATGACTAATTATTATCTACATCAGAGTCATCTGCATTTGCATTATCCAATTTGCCTGGAGTCCCTGTGGAGTCCCGATGGAGTCCATCAGAGTCCCTAGGGAGTCCCTACAGAGTCCGTAGGGACTCCCTAGGGACTCTGCATATGGATTTGTCTGAAACCTATCAAAACATCAAAATTAGGTAATATATGTAAAAAGTCCGTAGGGAGTCCAGAGAGTCCCTAGGGAGTCCCTATGGTACTCCAGGGGGACTGAGAAGTTCAGGCCCATCTGTATTGTGAGTATTTGTATCGTTGATCATTAGCCACAGGCTGACACATGGGCGTCTCAGGCAACCCTCGCAATCATCGCCCTTGGTACACTCTACTTAGATTATCATGATCATCGAATCATCTGACCCTTATAACTTACAATAGCCGCTGCTTTCGGTAAGAAATTGTAAATTACTGTCACACTGATTTGCTAATTCTCATACCCAAATCAGCACAGGCCACCATTAGGTGTGTTTTGCACTCGACGATCTGACTGTCACTAAGCATCACGGGTAGCATTTGGCTGGGTGCAGCTGATAATAATGGTCATCTCGGATATCTTGATGGTTTAACTATTTGGATCGATGCCCAAGTGATAGTAAGCATTTAAACCAGGTCTTAGAGTGTTGGCTGACGTGTATGCAATAACCCACAGGCAGTCTATATGCTTCAAAGCTTCGCAACTTTTATGTGCGATGTCATGATTACGTTCTCCCTCCTCAGGAGGCTAAGCATTGCTAAATCAGGTATCAAGAAGTGAATCGTGATCTCTTCGGCCTCTACTGTTGGATATGCGGCTTATGCCCATATAGGTCAGATGCATTGGTTAACCGACTCATGATCAACGCCATTAACAGAGGTGGCTTGACGGCTGTAATGGCAGCGATTAATCTCGTATTGGTACGCCTAGTGTGTATTTGTGTGAAGCAAACGAATGAATGACGAATGCATTTCGATTCCCTCACAGGTTCTGACTGCACGGGACAGTCTCGCGTTCATTCTTCCACTAATTATTAGCAGCAAGTGTCAGTACTTCTGAGCGAGGCTTTTGAATTATGCTACTGACGTAAGAGATAGTGTACATGAATAGCGTCCTAGCAAGGTAGATCTCCCCCATGCTACCTGGACAATGTCAACTGAATGACTCTTGGTTTATATATAGCCTCAACTCGCGTGCTGGTATCAAGGAAAAGTACATGAACGGCCCGGTCACTGACGGTGGAATTGCTATCTCAAACGGTCCCCTGAGTACCATTCGGTTCGTCCAGTCCATCCCCGAAGACCATCCCGCTCCTTGGCCCGTGCTCGAAATCAGTGTTCATAGTGATGCATGCACCGACAATCAGGTACGCTTCCTTTATTATATTCAGAAACTGGTCAGGCCTACCAACATATTGGGCGAGTTTAGCAGGAAAAGATGAACGGGACCCAGAAGCGGCGTGGATCGGTATAGAAGGCTGACTTCATATATGATTCAGAGAATAGTTGTTAGGTTACTGCGAATCGGAATCATTTTTTTCATGCCCCGTTGAACGTGTTTTCCATGACAGAGGCTAGCAGATGCGTGATTAGCGTTCTTGAGTTACGAAATCAATTGCTTGCAGTTTGTATCATGCGATCTAACTATGTATAGAATCGATATAAAACACGAAGAACAACATTGCCAGTCTCCTGCGTGTATCTAATTCGAGGACTGTCCAACTTCAGAACTGTCTTGCGAGCGTGGATAACTCATTTCACGCTCAAAGCGATGTTGGACTTTTGTCTGAACAGTGAACGTTGAACATTGATCCATCAGGTACACTGGCCGCCCATCAGCCATCAATGCATCCATCAACCGCATATACAAACTCCGGCGTTTAGTTCGGACTCAGCTCAAAAATTTCATACCTTTGCCAGGGTTTATTCTAGGTTCCTCTAGTGTCGGAGCTATTCCAAGTGAAACATATTTGCCCTATCCATGGTGTGTGGAATCTGGTATCAAAATAATTCTGCTTCGAAGTTCGAACCACGTCTTGTAAGAGTCCCTGCTTGAAAATGAGGCTTCGCCAGGGTTTATCTAGTGCAATCATAACATGGCACGCCGGCAAACGGAGACGATATTATTGAATATCGAATGCCAGAAGCCTCCACAAAAAAACAAAAAAAAAAAAGATAAAAAAAACAATCATAATATAGATGCGATGATAACTATTACAAGACTTACGAAAATATATAATTCAACATCACGCTCATGTATTATTTCTTGTGGGGAGATGTATTTCGTTACTTATCGAATGCAGCGTCTCCTAAAATACACTACTAGGGTACAATATATAAGGTGTTCATGTCTCTGCGCTACATACATACACCTTATATCTTTTGCAAAAGTACCACCTCTTCTCTTGATTTTGACCCGCGATGACAACAGACACGAATCCGGACGACCTATCGAATCAAATCAACTCAGGGGCTCTCTTGGTGGTGTGGTTTACGTCCTTTTTTCTCGAAGCTATGTAGGGTCTCAGGCGAAGTACCTCGACTGTTTTTACTAATGCATGTACAATAGCTTGTATGGATGCGGTCTCATGCAAGCATGGATGTACTTTCAGCGTTATCAGAAAGATCTCTGGCGCCTAAAATTTATGGTGTGTCATATACGCGCAGAATGACTTACGATTACTGAACTGAGATTCAGGTTGCAATATTAATGCAAGTTATTCGAATCAGGCGTCATCCCGGAGACTAAATCCTTCCTCAGATTGCTCGAAAGCTTACAAATTACTGTCTTCTTTGAATTACTACTCAAAATGCTTGTTGGAAGCGCAACGTTTTATAGCTATGATGAAGATGTAGTATTCCAAATTTACTGGTACGTTTGAACGATAGACCAATTGAATCCAGAATTACTGAACAACCAGACCCATATCATACACAGGGAGGAAATTGTGAGTTCTCTGCGCACTAAACTTTGTTCTTGAAACAGCATACGGATTTTGATACAACTCTCTGCCGCTTCTGTGTGGATAGGCCCACTTAGTTCCCACTGTATGTCTTGCTACTCATCCATTTTGTGCTCTTGCTGATGTATTGGGGCCAGTACCTGTCGGCTTTTATCGTTCAAATGTATGAACTCACAGCCTGACTTCATCCCTGCTCCATTTTCTGACTACCTACCAACTAATCGCAGACATTTTTCCATCTGCATATATCATTGTAAGCTTAGCCCGTATATACGCTATGCTGTGCTCCTGCTGATGTGGTTCCGCCGACCCACAGTGAAGAAAACGGATCGTTTGGTACCTATTTGCGTTGTGAGTACCCTCAACGATGCATTGATGCTATAAATAACCTTTAATAATACATAGGCCACCTGGGCGCTGATCGCTCTCGGTAAGTATATAATTGCATGATTTCGGGTAGACTCTCATCAAACATTCTAATAGCGGCTGGTATTGGTAGGCAACTCCGGCGCAATAACTCGTATCTTCTTTACTGAGAGCTCTTCAATATCGACAGTTCAAATTGGTCTTAGGTATTCTTCAGGTGTTGCTAGCATATTTTTTATTGAAATCCTTGCATGGCATGTCGTAGCGCCAAATGGTCCATGATCGGAACTGGAGATGACGCTCAGCTTACTGCAATAGGAGTTCTTATCAATCCCATCGTGATAGTGAGGGTGCTAGTATCACGCCACATATAATCACTGACATGAATTGAACAGGGACTGTACATCCTTCAAAGCTTAGCAACCCTCCTGTGCGACGTCACTATTACCATTTTCCTCGTCAAGAGGCTTAGCGGTGCCAAGTCAGGCATAAAGAGGTTCTATCTCAATCACACTTCTTCGTTTCTTTATCACTTATCCTTGCCGAAAAAAAGATCCGACGCGATGGTAACCAGACTCATAAGGAACGCAATCAACAGGGGTGGTTTAACAGTAGTAGTTGCTACAGTCAACTTCATCCTGGTGAGTGTGATCTATGAATATGGGTCCAAAATTTTGATGACATTCAACCCCGCCCAGGTTTTAGCGGCACGGGATAGCTTATCATTTTACATCCCAATGCTACTCAGCAGCAAGTGTAAGTGTCCTCCGACCATACTTCTTGAGTACCCCTTGGGTAATTAATATTGACGGCAAGATAGTGTACATGAACAGCGCGCTCGCATGGCAAGACACCCATTTTGCATACATACTTGATATTATCATCTAAAACACCACACATTACAGCTTGAACTCACGAGATAGTATCAAAGAGCAGTATATGAATGGTCCAGTAACTGACTTTGGAATCGTCATCTCAGACAAGCCATTGGGACCCACTCGCTCAATCCCTGAACACCGTCCTTCTGCTGCCGAGTCCTCGAAGTCACGATTCAAAGTGACACATACATAGACTCTGAGGTAAATCACATTCGTTCTGCATCCCCTCTATTATTGTGTGGACTGTTGCTAATAGGTTCTTACCGCTCTAGCGTGAAAGTCAGACGAGTGGGAGAAAGGAGGCCGGCATGGCATAGGTCATGCACTCATTGGATAGATGTATTTTCCGGACGTCATGTTTTTTATTGGTATTCATGTCTTTTTTAAATAACTCTCGCTGGCACGAGATTATTTGAACCCAATTTTTATTCATATGTGTTGATTTGCGAGCTAGTACAGAATTAGACACTCGGCTCGGAAGCACATCCATCAGTATGAGCTGACCTGATTCTGCACTCTCATCAGATTAGGAGGGACACCTCAGGAACTGAAACCATTTCTATTTGCAAGTGTGGACGCTTGCTATGCGCGAAGCGGTGTCGTCGAATGTCCAGGACGATCAAGCCGGCGGGTGAGGCAGGCAGCACTGTCATCATAGCCTAGATCATTGATCATCAGTTCATTAATCAATTGATTTAATCCGAATTGATTCATCAGCGCTATTTCTGGTTGTTGCACGTTTTCCGCGGGGGAGATACCAGTTGTATTCGTGAGTCCCTGTTCAATACTCTTATAATAGACCGTGAGTGAGGAACAATGCACGCGCTTTGATATAACATGCATTGACCAGTGGCATCTTGTCGAATCATGTTTCGTTTCGGAACATCACTGATCCTGTCCTGGACTCGAAAATAACACAAATCTACACCAATACAACACCTTCCACACGATAATTAAAACTAATATTGCATGTGTGATGGTGCTGGACACATCTGTTTCCCGATCTTGAAGGAAGTGCAGTGCTCCCGACGTTGATTATATATTCTGAAGGTGCTCCATGCTCCACCACCCCGAACTCTGCACCCTTCTTATATCTAATGGCGCCACAGCCTCTCGCATTGCCTCCAACATTTGGCATTGTGCTCGTAGCATTGTTTCTCGAATCCATGTGAGTACCTTTTTTCTCTTGTGTCCCCGATGAGGGCATCTTGATTTATTTCCTTGTGATGCTCAGCTTGTACGGTTGTGGTCTCTTGCAAGCATGGTTGTACTTTCGGTGGTACAACGATTGCTGGCGCCTCAAGTCTATGGTTCGCATTTCAAGTTCTTCATATTACACTGTCCAGGATTGAATAATTGAGGTTACAGGTCATTTTCTTGATGTGGGTAAAGCTCCACGAAGGTGGAACGCGCAGCTTAATCTACGCGGCAGGATCTGCGAGACAGTCCAGACGTTTTCCTTTTTCGAAGCTACCTACAATCCACTGGTCAACAAGTTCGGCGATAGTGGAGTCCCAAGGATAAACACATGGTCTGTCTGACATCCCCTTATCATGTAGTTCTGTCGTCACTCAGCAGGTATCTCACAGGCAGGACTCTGTGCGTGCTACATTTACTTTATTATATTGTCTCGGCACTCATTCAAAAGGAAAAATTGCAGACTCAACTACTCCCAAACGTAGGTGCTTTCCCCGATTATCCCCATCGTATAGTACCTACTCACACGTTGAATCAAGTACTTCTCAGCGTTCGTCGTTCAGATGTGAGCTTATCCTCTTTCGATGTATTATACTTTGTGTGCTCAGTGATGGTACCCGTCCCACCTCTAAGCCACTTCACACTATGCATATATCATTGTGAGTCCATTAGTACTGTTTCTCCGTTCTCAGCCTAGATCATGAATGAACCCATAACAATTGCCTCCTTCGACAGTAAATCGAGATGCTATCCTTCTTCCCATCATAATCGTTCGTCAGCGAATCCCCTCGATGTATTCTGCTTACTCAAGCTCACCCATCATTTCTAGGCTACGCTCGCAGTCATACAAATCGGTGAGTCTAATGGGTTTGAATGTGGCATTCAGGTCTTTACTAAAATTAATATGCAGTTATTGGCATTGGTGAGTACCTCGTCTTACGAGCGTGAGTGGATCACCAATACTCAATCATAATCCTTACGATCTCCAGCCGAGGTCGTTCTACTGTAGGCAAACTTCCGGTTTCATTCGCAATTTACCTAAATCACGTCACCGGCTTCCTGCAGAATACTTTCGAATGGAAAACTCGACTTAAAAGATGGCTTACCACTCGTTATTCCTCCGTATTTTTTCGCTGAGAAGGCAAGTCATGAAGTCCAACGAGCTCGTTGAACCAATTGTTCTGATAATTAACTTGGACGTAAAGATTCTTTTCATCATCCAAAGCGTTGCTGCGGTCCTTTGTGATGTCCTTATCACGGCTTCCCTTTTGAATAGGCTCCGAGGAGCAAAGACAGGTATCAGTAAGAGGTTCGGACTCGAAGGTGATATCTCTGCCTACATGTTCATAACGCCCACAAACTTAGATCCACATCGATGCTGAATTATCTCATGATCAACGCCGTTAGCCGGGGCGGCTTTACTGCACTGGCAGCCGGGTCAAACTTTATAACTGTATATCAAGTCAAAAGCATCGTTGTTAACCTCCATCTAACACACTTCAAGCTTCTGGTCATTCCAAACACATTTTACTTTTACGTCGGCCTCGTTTTAACCAGCAAATGTGGGTTCCTTGTTTTGCAGATACACTCACCTTCGTACTAATGTGTATAAAAGTATACATGAATAGTGCCCTCGCGAGGTAACGATCGCATTTATAGTCTTTCCTTATACGTTGCATCCTAAGACTTACCCCCTGGTCAATAGTCTCAACGGCAGACAGCATGTTCGACAAAAGCTAATCCACCACATTGTGGACGATCGTCAGGGTACCGATATTGATGTACGGATAAGCGACATCGAGTTCCGAAGCTTTCCTCCTGATCACACTATGCGAAGCCAGACTCCGTGCTCCTCTCAGCAACAGGTACGTATGCTGCTTCGCCATCACCATGATGGCCTTTTTAAACGATAACTGAATTGAATGGCACATGTTAGACCGACGTTGACTTCGAAAACAAGTCACATATTAGTACTGTGGAAACACTGAAGGTGTAACGCTGCGGACATGCGAACCTGTACAGAGGATGGAATCGAAGGCGATCCAGACTTCAGGGAATGACAACATATATTATGCAATAATTTAAATAAATACTCCACCAATTTGAATTAATTTAATAATTATCGTCTTTTTGAGAAGATCGGCATCGGCATCGCATCACATCCCCTCCAAACGTCTCAAAGCTCAAAACCGAGGACTCACCCTCAACATATGCGGCTCATGCCCCGCCCCCCTCTTCAAACACTCATGTAACGCTCTCTCATAATAATCCATCAACAAGTCCCTATAATCAGGGTGGGCGCAATTCTGTATAATGACCGGGGCGCGCTCTCGGGGCGAGAGACCGCGCACATCTGCGAGGCCTTGTTCGGTGACGATGATGTCGAGGTCGTGTTCTGCAAGAGGTAAGGGTAATGCATGAGTATGAGTGAATAAAGAAAGACAGGACGACGCACCCGTTTGGTCGACGTGCGTAGCGAACGGCACAATATAACTAATCCCCGTCGGATCCGTCTTCGTAGGTCTCCTACATCATATCACATCACATCACATTCCCCCTCTCCCAAAATTGCATCTCACCAGTAAAGACGGCACTCACACACTCGGCGTATGCATGATACTCAACTTTGCATTCCTCAAAAAATCTGCGCTGCCCCAATGCAATTCAACATCCGGCTCCCCAACGCACACGTCGAGTTCGCATGGGCGTACATGTCCACTTCGAGGGGCGTGTTCATGGCGATCATCCCGAGGCGGCAGATAATTTCGGGCGAGTTGGAGACTTGTTGAGAGCGTAGGAGGAGGCGGTTTTGGTAGTTTTCCCAATATGCGTTGAGGGAAGAAATGAGTGGAAGGGTGAGTAGATGCGTGTTAATGAGAAGGGGTGGAGGTGTATTCTTGTAGAAGTGGTCAAACCTACAGCATCAAAGACATCAGAACCTGCACACCAAAATAAATAGAAAAAACTCACCCCTCAGGACTAAACCGAATACTCGTCGCAGTCGCAAACCTCAACTTCTCACTATCAAAAAACCGAATAAACGTATCCTGCAACACCTCCGTCCAAACCATAATATTCTCAAACGGGCCCTCCGCAAGCCCGCCAATAATCGAATTAGCCACATTCCCAATCCCGCTTTGCAGTGGGAGCAAGTTACGGGGAAGACGGCCGGCGTCGCATTCTGATGAGAGAAACTCGATGAGGTGTTTTGCGATGAGCTGCGATTCGTCTGTTTCGGGCGCGTTTTTGGCCCGTGTTGTCCGGGAGTTTGGATTCGACGACGGCGACGACGCGGTATGGGTCGATGGGGATGGCAGTGTTGCCGATGCGGTCTTGGGGAGCGGAGATGATCTAGCAGAGCGAACCAAGGGATTTAAGTCGACAAGTAGGGTGAAAGCGATTATGTCAACTACTAAGATAACTCGACGCAAGATGGAAAGTACGCACATAAGGAAGACGATGAGGTGGGACGAAGCTCTGGTTGATATCATGCAACCCCGTCAAATTAGGAATAGCCGTGTTCACTTCAATGATGATCTTTTCAGCGTTTTGCAAGATTTCAGGAGTAGCACCGACAGAGGCACCTATACGAATCCATAATCAACTTTTTTCTAGTATATGAAAGTGATGAAAGAATGAAGCGTACCAGGAACGATATGCCCTTCCTCCATGATAGCAGTAACCTCGACGATTGCCCAATTAAGGGGCCTCTTGGGGTCACCGTGCTTTTTGTGGAGGTTGTAGTACCCATACGTCAAATCCTGAGGAAATACTACATATCGCGGTGGTATCGTCAGTTAATGTGATACAAGTATGCATCATGATGCAACAACGCACTTGACAAATGCTTATCAGCAAACTCAATACGACCAGTATACCAGTATTGATTCCTTTCGCGAATTCCTTGCCGACTTGATGAGGGTAACGACGGGCAATCCTATTGAAAAGATAAGATAAGTACATATGCGAGAGAAAAGCAACAGAAAGGAGGGATGGGATGGAACCAAACGAAGGACGGCTGAAGACGAGTTGTCTGAGGAATAAAATAGATATTTAACGATACTTACGTATCATAACTCGCCCATCTCTCCTCGACCTCAGGCCCACAACTTGCACCTACAAAAAGGTTGAATTTCTTCGTGGTTGCAGGGTCATCTTGAAGGTTATTCTTATCGATGTAGTTCGCGATGGCTGTAGGTACAGTTTTAGGATAACCGACGCCGGTGAAACCTGACCATCCGATCTATACGCGAAGAATAAAAAAGGGTGATTAAAATTTGGCAAGGTAAGAGGGAGGGAGAGAGCGGCTTACATAGTCGTCATGCTAAACCAGCGTTGAGAGATAACAGATACTAGCAAACCTTGAACGGAGGCAGCTCATCTGGGCTCGCCATCTTATTCAGATACGCAGGTCTAGCAACGCGTTACCTGAGGGCAGCGCTGGCAGACGACGCGCCGAGCGTGCTCGCCCATCCTATCGGCTGGGGTGTGCAGCGCGTTTGACCGCAGCAGGGGTATTGCGGAGCATTAGTGTGAGACGCATCCTCCCTTTCTTCCTCTGGCTGTTTGTGATGTTTGAGTGGGGGGATGTGCGAGGAAGGAGTCAAGAAGAGAGCAAGGATGTGGAGGGAAAAGCCGGGGAATATAAGAACGACTAGGATAAACGGAATCAGCCAATGCGTTGAGGCAGGAAGAACAGAAGGGGCGAGACGAGGAAGAGAGGTCGGATGCGCGTCACTCACTGGTGAGATTCGTTGGCCTTCAACTGGACACAAAGCCCAACAATGCGAGTAAGGGAATGAGGGGAGGGGAGTGAAATCAAGTACCCACTCCTTGCTTATGGGCCTATAAATGCGTTCAAGCAAATTCGAGTTCCTAATGATACCGAGAGCGAGAGGACAATCAAGGCAGGGTGGGGCTATTCTTCAGCGTGGCTGTGCACTCTTCGTGATGCCATCAGGTGCCCATCACCCCGTGCGGGCCGTTGCAAATTTGAACCGCTCCCAGAGTTCTTTTGGCCATCCACCACCCACCTCCTGCTCATCACCGTCATGGCTTCCCTTTTGAATCGCCGATGTTGTAGGGGTTTGCATACTACCAGCAGTATATCAAATGGTAATTTTACTGATGTTGCTTCCTCTTTGGCTCTGTTGACTGACGTGGAATCTATTTCAGCTCGCCTCGTCAAATCCCTAAAACCCCGGCGGTCTTCAAACGGAAAATTTGAAGTTGCACCTCGTGGTAGGAGGGCTGACAACCCCAGCAAGCGCGAAGAGTTCGTTAGGGATAGCGTACCCCATGCTGGACGCGTTACGTCGGACGAACTGGACCAAAAGAGACGGGAGGCCTTTCTAGAGAGAAGGGGCCGGAATTCGATTCCCTCTAGAGACCGGGACTTCGGTGCTTCAAGGTCAAATACCGGAGAGTTAGCACGCAGGCCGGGGGATAGAGACTTCGTTGGCTCCAGGACACGACACGGTGACAAGGACTTTGCGTCGCGCTCGGGAGAGCGAAACTTTGCACCAGGTTCTGCTGAACGGGATTTCACACCACGAACACGCGAGAAGGACTTCTTTACGGAGACTCGGAACAGCAGGGTCTCGAACAGACGTTTTGACGCGTTCACGTCTGCTTCTATTCACGCAACATCCAAACAGTTGTACGACAATAAACCAACGACATCCTCCACCTCCACTTCTTCACCTAAATTCGAGAGCGACAACGAAAATTCACAACCCCTTGATTTGGAGCCCTCTACCTCGACGGAATTCTTTAGGCCCACATCACTCGTTTCCCGCTTCGCCGACCCTAAAGGAAAAGGCAAAGCATCGTCGCTGTTCTCCGAACTCGAAAAGGACAAACAACTCCCCACAAAATTCATCTCACCACCGCTTCTTCCCGCCTTCGTCGACTCTCTCAAGGAGTCCTTGGGACCAGACGCACGGCCCACACCCATCCAAAGCCTCAGTATTAAATGGTTATTGGAAAACAGAGCCTCAGACACCCAATACCGACAATTCCTACTCGCTGCTGAAACGGGTTCCGGAAAATCCATCGCATATTTATTACCCGTGCTACAATACCTCAAGGAAGCAGAATTAATCGGCGCCATGTCTGCACCTCCTGCTCAAAACCCGAAGAAAGGACCGCCGAGAGCCCATAACCCCCGTGCACTCATTCTCGCTCCCACCCACGAGTTGAGCAGGCAGTTGTCGGGATTCGCAAAGTCGCTTTTGCACCATGCGAAATTACGTGTCATTTGCGCGAGTCAAGCCAACACGAAGAGCGTCAGGGGCAAGGATGCGAGGGCGAGTCAGATGGCGGCTGACTTGGACGCGTTTGATAGAGGCGTGCAGGATGCGGAGGGGAAAAAGGAACAATTTCCTGTTGATGTCATGATTGGGACGCCGATGAAAGTTTTGGAGATGGTCAGAGGACGGGGCTGGGATCGCAGGTCGGTCAACCCGGGCCAGGAGGGAGAGGAAAGCGATATGGAGATGGAACCGGTGGAGGAAGGGGAGCCTGAACATAGGTTGAGGCGTGGAAGGGACCAGCTCGTCGGCTATGGGAGTTGGAGGAGCAAACCTGAGCTTGGGCTTGCCAACGTGGAGTGGGTTGTCATCGACGAGGCCGACGTTCTTTTAGGTATACCTTTCTACCATTATTAATGCTGCTACATTACTGATTCAACTTTTCCTATTCCTCAGACCCCGACTTTCAAGAGTCCACCCGCACTCTGCTCGCCGACATCGCCGCTGCCCGTGGCCGTCCTGTTCCTGATTCACCTACCAACCCATTCTCGTCTTCCACGCCCTTCAAAACTCTCCCTCCATCCCTCGGAGACTCTCAACCCCTCAACTACCCCTTCAACCTGCTCCTCACCAGCGCCACCATCCCTACCTCTCTCAACAAATACCTAGAATCCCACCACCCTTCTCTCATCCGTCTCGCTTCTCCCCGTCTTCACCATCTCCCCAAAAAACTCTCCACCGAATACGTATCATGGACCGGAGGCAACAAGTTCGCGGACGTCGAGAAGCGTCTGAGGAAAGTCTGGGCTGAAGACGCGATCAGTGGTAGCGTGGATAGGCTCAGCAAGGTCGTCGTGTTCTGCAATAAGAGCGCCAAGGTCATTGAGATGAGCAGTTATTTCGAGGAGAGGGGCATCAAGGTGCTACCCATGACGAGTGGAAGTGAACACCGCGCTAGGGGGTCAAATAGGCATCTCGCTGGGTTCCTCAAGACGAAGGAAGAAGGGTACCAAGGGGCGGTTAGCCAGAAGGATCAACAGGCATTGGCGATTAAGGACACGATTGCTGCTGCTGCGTCGTTGAAGTCGACTCCGCATGTTCTGATCACGACTTCGTTGCTCTCAAGAGGCCTTGACTTTTCTCCCGATGTTAAACATGTGTTCATCGTGGATGAGCCGAGGAACATGGTCGATTTTTTGCATAGGGCTGGAAGGAGTGGGCGAGCGGGGAGAGCTGGGAAGGTTGTTGTGTTTGGGAGGGGCAAGGGTAGGGGAAGTGATGGTGCCAAGGAGATTAGGAGGAAGGTCGGAGAATTGAGCCGGCATTGATGAGGGAGTGTAAGTAGATGCGTTTGGTGTTATTATACTGATGACTTCTAGTCTCGCTACCACCCCTTGCTATATTTTATTCTACATTATTCTAATACATACACCCCACTTTTATGCTTTTATGTGTTCCTGTCTTGTCCATGGCATGCACTTTCGGGTTGGCTGCATCGTCTTGGCTAAATCCAAGGCGAGTGAAAACTCTTTTCTGTGTTGTCCTCAACTGATCCGTTTCCGCTTCAGAACCTAACGTCTAATTGCAGATTATGCACGACCTCGATTATTCCGATGCGGGTCTGTTATATTCGTCGTGTTTTCCACTTGCCATGCGCTGTTTTTTCTGCTATCTTGACCTGGGCCTTTTCCTGTCCATGCCGTTCTTTCTGGGCGGCGATTTTCGTTGATTTATACCCTCTGTCTCTGTCTACAGAGTCGGAAACCCTATCTGCATTGATGCCGGCCTGGGCGTCTGGAAATTAGCTATCCCAGCTTAGACCGTTGTTTGGGCAATTTCTTGGCTTCATATTGTTCGTCACCCTCTCTTTCTCCCTTCCCTGGCCGTACCCGCATCCTATTACCGTTTCTCAGCTCCATTTCCGTTGGGCGCATTTTCTCAAATGGAAACCTTGAATAACGTGTGCACATCTTTGTTCTATTTTTGCGCATGCTTTGGGACATAGCACAACGACTCATTCCAATTTTCTGAGATGAGGCGCCAGCGCTCGTCCTACATAAATCCATCCCTCAGAAACTGGGATTCCGTTCACTGCCCGTTCATGATGGGGCTTCGTTGCACGTGCCACCGCTTTAGCCTCGTGTTCTGCTCATTTTCACGAACTGCGCTCTCATCTTCACTGCTCTCATCTTATCTTTTCTCGTCGCCTACGCAACGCCGATGCCAACCCTCTCTCCGAATGAATTGTGGCCACGGAAAAATAAACTTACACCTTAGAACTCTACTTCAGAGCCAGTGCACGATTTTTCAGAGTCAGGAGACCCAAGTACACCTGTCAAAAATTTTCAAGTCAAGCCGAGCTCGACATTCAGAGCTTGTATTCTAGAAATGGTGTTTGCACTGGTTTCTCCCACTCGGTGAGGGGTGTCCCTTGGATTTCTTATCATCGGACTAACTATTTTCACGAATTCGGAATAGATTGCCCTCCCTTCAACAATTGAATGGCAAGTCCTAGACATGCGCAGCGAAAACAGCCTTGGATGAATTTGTAAAACGAATAACTCGACTGCTAATGAATGACTTTAAACCAATGAAATCCAAAGGTAGATACCTTCATGAAGTGGTAAAAAGCTCGATAGTGGCCCCCTTGGTCTGCACTGCTTTCCTACAAGGACCGGTGCCTCCTCGCCAATTACCTTTTTCTATTTGATGAGTTCCCGTGGAGGACAAGTTGACATGATGACATATCTGCTTTCTGTGTGGAATGTCAATAAACCATATGCAACCTGTGAGCATGTCCCACGACGGTATATATTCCCTTGACCTGTTTTCCTCTGCTAGGCTTGCTTACATGGCTTCGGCAGGGTCGGTGCTGCCAACTATGGGAATTCGCAATCAATATTGAATGCTATCCAGACATCTCCGGGATTATCTAACATTATCTCTTTTAAGAAGAAGGAAGCGTCCAAAACCATTCCCTTCGTCGCCTCCCTCAAGGTGGTCGACCACTCACCTCACTTGTTCTTCCCTTTAGCTCACTTGCCCTCGTCCTGGCATAATGCCATATCAACCAGGTGATCAACCTCTAGGAGCAGAACAGGCGATAGAGATGGGCCAGCAAGGAGACGAAATCATGCCTCTTCCCTTACTCGCAAGCCATAAGGCAGACGAAAATAATGGAAGCAACGGTGCTCCCAACCTCCTACACAAGTATCCTAGCCTCGGTTTGCTCACACCTTCACAATCGCGCCCACTCGTCCTTGCACCGAAGAAGAGTGAACCTCTGATGCGGCTGAAGCCCCTGTTTATCCCCACCGCTTCCAAGCTGGGTCCCACGATTGCGACAACACCCTCGTCATCTTCCACGACTTCCAGTGTACCATCTTTGGACTCACTCTCTCCGCCCAAACTTCAAGCAAGTGCGGCGAACGAAGTCGCGACCCCAATCTCTGAGTCGCCCATAACGCCTTCCAGTTCTGGCAATACTAGCTCGATTATTGCAGGTGTCGTGGATCTAACGAGATTGGTGAGAACAGTCTCCGAGTTTCCTGTTGCACAGGGGGGGCTGTCAGATATCTATCAGGGCGAGTGGCGAAAGCAGTCTGAGGATGCGCCTTGGGAGACAGAGACCGTGAAGGTGAGTGTGATGTAATCGTTGCCAGGAGCATAGCATTTTACTTAATGATTTATTTGAACGCATAGGTCGCTATCAAAGTGCTAAGAATCTTCACGATGAGAGATCCTGATGGGGTTCGCACGCGCAAGGTAAATTCGTCCTTGAGACAAGCGTTCATACCTAACGCGTTTTCACTTAGCGCTTGAACCGTGAAGTATACGTCTGGCATCGCCTTGAGCACCCTAACGTCGTCAAGCTTTTTGGGACGTCTTATCATATGGCGAATCGGCCTGCTATGATAATGCAATGGTACAAGAATGGCAGTGCTGCGGAATATCTCGCAAAAAAGAACCCTCGTGCTGACAGGTTGCAACTGGTGGGTTTCATCGCCCCAATTACATCCTAGCTGCGCGCGACTTACCTGGAGTTTGTCTCCCTGTAAACTCAGATTCTTGACGTGGCTCGGGGACTAGCGTACCTCCATACACACCAACCTCCTATCGTGCATGCCGATTTGAAAGGGGTGAGATCCCTTTGAATGCTTTGATTTTTCTTTCTTTTGCTCATGTTGTCACCTCTAGAACAACGTCCTAATCACGGACGAGGGACAAGGTGTTCTGTGTGACTTTGGTCTCTCTGAGGTCATGGAAGACCTGGGACGACCTGCAGGAATGACACTTTCGAATCCCGATTTCGGACCTCTGCGATGGCAAGCACCCGAATTTATGAAGGAGGATGACGAACCGGCTACACCTTCCTCGGACGTCTGGTCCTATGGTTGTACCGCCTTCGAAGTGAGTACACGAATTTCATTTTGCCTTGTTTGTTCCTCTCTTCCCCACCCCGCCAGTCTGTCTCTCCAAGTCTACCCTTCCATGAATTACTGCCGTTCTTTAATTATGAAGCACGTGTATCCCCGTACCTCCGTTTCTTGATATCCCTTCGAATTTCCATGAATTAATAGCTCAAACTCATCTTTTCTATACATAGCTTCTGACAGGTCGTATCCCATATGGACATCGAACTCGGGACGCCCTGGTTATTCAGGACATGCAGTCCAAGCGAAAGCCGCCCGGTCCTGCCGACGTTTGTCTCCTGGCTTTCGACTCCCGTGTGAGAGACCTTTTGGATTGGTGTTGGAACTTCGAGCCAAGCCAGAGACCCTCCATGACGCAGGTCGTGACTCTTCTTGAAGGGATCTGTAACGACATGAACTCATGACATTCAGCGTTACGAGTCCCAAGAATAGGTTGAACCTGAATTATAGTTACTTTATCTCCTTTTTTAATCTGCTGTCCTAATCTTTTGAATGCTGTGTTATATGCTTTCGTGCTTTCGATTTCGTTTATAGTGATCTACTGAACAATGTGTTTTAATTGGAGTTTTAGCAACCTATGTGGACCCTTACATACTCCCTTCGATGCTGTGCATTTTAATGTGCGGTGTTCAGCCTCCTGTACATTCTAACCCTTCGTTCTCCCCTGGTTATTCATGTCCCAGGACATGTCATATCTACCAGCCCTTACCGTTCCTCCCTTTTGCTGATAGCCTTATAGAACAATTGATAACCATATAATGTACTCCCCTTTCCTTCCGAAATGCTGATAGCCTTGTGTTGTCCTCATTCCGAAATAGACGGGTGGGACCATAGGCGACACCCGAAATTAAGGAGAAACACGACTTCTGCCCTAGTACGCCCTACAAAACCCTGTTTGAACACTGCTAACACGCCGGTCAAGGGTTGCCCAAGACCGGAGTTCTGATCAACGTTCATTGTCCTTTGTGTCCTTTGGATTGCAGGATACAAAGAGGGACGAGTTGTCTTGTTCCACAGTTCATGTCTGGATATTTTTTATTCGTTACTCCTTGCTTTTATACTCGAATCACTCAGTGACAGATAGCGTACGAGAGGACATTCGTGCTTTCTGATGTCAGACCGAAAAGAAGACGGGATATCTGAATTTGAGTTTCTTCCTTCGAGGCTCGAATCATGTGACAGATATCCCTTCTAGCGCTCGTCATCAGACCTACGCATTCGGCCTCGGTGAAGTGCCATTTCGTAAACTATTCTAGTAACTAATGTAAACTTCTACATTTCCAATGGATGAAATAATATTAATTTTGCGACTGATGAGGATGATACCTGGTCGGTCAAAACAGTTGTTGTGTCGTGTCCCTGAGACTGGTCAGTTTAATAGTGTATTACCCAGGTCCGTATTGTTGCCAGTTAGCCTACACAAATACATGCTAGATCCGATGAGAAGCCTGTAAAATGAAGGCATTGCAGTGCCATCTGTTGACAAGCTGGCTCAAGGTCATGATACTATTCTATTTATACATTACATGGACGATCATTAGCCACACCCATCGTGGATCGTGGAATGGATACCTACTCTTCCGGAATCCAAATCACATCTCACCGATGGGAACACCGAGCCTCTTACTATAACTATACCGAACATACCCATATTCCCTGCGCAGCTCAATGATTGCTATCTCCCCTGAAAAGGTTGGTGTGAGGTTATTTTTGTTCTGACAATTCAACCACACGAACGGTGGCGGCCACTGGTAGAGAATCTAAACCTCTCCGTGTATATAAGACGCACCCATAAGTTAATCAACACAAGTGCAATTCCTTCTTTCAAGCACCAACTATCCATTGCGAATATCAAAGGACGTAGGTTCCTCAACACCGCCGATACAGCGGGCTGGTCAGGTGCTCTCGACTTCTTCGAAGAAACGTAAACTTCTTTCCTTCCTGATTACTGGTAGCGCAAGCATCGCACGCTTAAAGCACTTGAGCTCGGCTCACGGTTTCAAAGTTCCCCTCACCTTATCGCTGCGAGACCATATTAACCATGGACAACAACCCATCCCTCGTTACTCTATCAGACAACATCAACAGAAACATTCGAAGGCCATTCGTGAATGAAGCCAACTTGAAAGAGAAATTCTCAGCTTCAACCCTGGTTACACAAGATGGTCCTGACACGACTACGGACAGCGTGCTGCCTTCTATGACGAATAACAAAGGAATCGATTTCCCAGAGGGTGGACTCCGAGCCTGGCTGACGATCCTCGGCGCGTGCGTACCCTGTCGTTTATGTCATACTCTTCCTTCTCAGCTTCCACCACAGTTTCCTTGTTCAGTACTCTTCATTTGGCTATATTAACGCCTTTGGTGCCTATCAAGATTTTTATGTTCGAGAGTACTTAACCAGGTATACGCCGAGTGATATTGGGTGAGCTTCTTGTGTTCTTCGATCGCTTTCACAGTCCAAGTCTGACACACAGCTTGTCTTTTTTTTTCATCATAATAGCTGGATCGGCGGGGTACAGATATTTCTAACATTTTCGTGTGGTGCCTTTACCGGGCGTATATTCGACAAGGGCTACTTGTACGCGAAACTTGCTATGAAACGCAAGTGTACCGACTGCTCACGCACGTTTTTTCAGCTACCACTTGATGAGCGTCAGCGTGCTGCTCCATGCCATTGCCCGTATGTCTGATCTGATCGGTTTCTTCCGGTCGCTAAATTCATGCATTTGCAGTGTTCATGTTGTCTTTATCACACCCAAACCAGTATTACCAAGTGGGTCGATCGATGAGGATATTGACATTCTCGCATATCACTCACAATTGCTGACAGGTATTTTTGACAAATGGCATATCACTTGGACTTGCCACAGGGATTTCATATGTGCCGAGTGGGTTTCATCCCTTCTCAGACTAATTGTGGTCGCTCACTGGTTCATAGGCCTTGGAATTGCTGCTCACTATTTCCAAAGGAGGCGACCGATCGCAGTCGGTATAATTTCTTCTGGTTCAGCCTTAGGTAAACATATGCCCACCTCAGAAGTCAGAATTTCAATGAATATTCACCTTTCCAAACTCTAAAGGTGCTGTTCTACACCCGATTATGCTCAATCGCTTCTTCTCCAATCCTAATATCGGTTTTCATAATGGCGTGCGCATCAGTGCAGGCCTTAACTTAACTCTTCTACTTATTGCTCTGGCCTTAATGAGAACACGCCTACCTCCCAAGACCACCAGCGTTTCAGCGTCTCAGATTAAGCGATGGCTCAACCCGAAGAAAGATCCCGCGTATTTTGTTTTCTTAGTCAGGTATGTTCGATCGAACCGCTGATCCAGTTGACATCGCTAAAGCCGATTTGCACTCAGCGCCGTCCCGTGCTTCCTAGGCCTATTTTTCTCGGTCTTTTATATCCAGCTGGACGCCGTCCTGCACGGTGTTAGCGAGGATTTCGCCTTTTACTCTGTGAGACATTCGACTTGATCGCTTCGATAAGTTCTGATGTACTGCGGAAGTTGTCAATCCTCAATGCGGCCTCATTGCTCGGCCGAATCATCCCTGCATTGCTTGCTCCACGTCTTGGCGTTTTCAATTTGGGTGTTTTCTGCACGACGGCCACTGGGTTTGTTGTCCTTTGCATGTTGGCCATACGCAATATTGTGGGAACGGCTCTGTTTGCCATATTCTTTGGCTTCACGTCTGGCGCGGCAATCGCATTAACACCGGCAATGCTAGGTGCGACCTCTGTTTCGTGGTTTCGAGGATAACGTACTGATCATATTGACTGCCGTGATTAGCCCTCCTCGCCAAGGATCCCAATGAGATAGGCCAGCGTATGGGGATATACTTTGGCTGGGGAGGTGAGTTGTGTCTATCACACTTAAGTTCGGACTGATCATGATAATCCCAGGAATATTTGGGCTCTTCGGTAGGTTTGAATTCTGGAATTTGTTTATATGAAAATCTAATCGCCCTTGTTCTTTGAATCTAGCCACACCGATATCAGGTGCCCTTCTCACGCAGGAGTACCTCTGGACAAGTCCAACTGTTTTCGCTGGGGTGAGCCTCAAGTGGACTTATTATCTAGACAGGCTTAATGAAAGGTTTATAGATTATGGTGATAACCGCGGGTTGTCTATTTGCCGTTACGCGTTACTTTGTCTCCAAAAGCAGGGAATCCCACTGGGTTTAATTATGAGGCGTCAACCCAACATTATGATGGACGTGCTGGACATGGGCCACTTCGAATATGTGCCCTACTAAATTCTTGGGATATATTCTGTATTTAAATTGACTCGTATAACTCCTATTTCGAGGTAGAAAAGCTGTCGAATCATACAGTTGTATGATTATTTAGTAGTAGTAACTGTTTGACATAACACACCTGACACATTAATCCCATGGGACAATATCTGACAGTGTCTTTGTGAAGTATGTTGATAAACACGAGCGTACGAGGCGAACATATCCTCTTGAATTGAACTTTACCAGGATTCCGTTTGGAATACCATTACACTTGAGCCAGGCTGTGACCCCTCCTGGTTCGAAGCCAATGGACAAAGTCGTTGGGCGCCACGATGCCGGTACATTGTTTATTACGATCTGGTCAAGCCTATGGTCACGGAATGGGTAACCTAGTACTTGCAACGACGATAAGCGTCTTGGACATGCAGTATAAAGTTCCGTATGGGCGCCGTCGCTTGAAATCTGTATGATACCAGCGTCATCCCAACTTGCCTCACTAGCGCTTACCCTTTTTGATTGTGCCTCAAGGCAGCCCTTGCGGTGAAGCACTGCTTTTGCATAATTCAAAAACTTGTACATTATCTCCGTACAACACGGGAATTTAATACTCTTCAAAGCCTCGAGGATACATGTAATACTGGCATCTGTCATCTGAGAATTAACTTCCCAAAAATCTGTATGATCAGAACGTAAACTGATGGACACCCGTGGTGACTGGATGGTATGCGGTTTCGTTAATGAAGTTCTCAATAGAAACCTTGAACCGCCCTCGGTTCATGACTGCTGTACATGCATAGCTTTGGTTTATATCTTTAATTTCTAAAATCTATATAAAAGCAACCCCAACCGCCACGGTTAGCTCAGCATTTAACTGTATTCTGGCCGGTCCTTGAAACATTTCATGATGCTGCTTGCCCCGGGATCTAAGGTTATTATGAATAACCCTACTATTCTTCATGAACAAATCACGGTAGCAGGAAACCAGTCACGTATGTCTGATCCAGTTCTGTGTCTGACTTGGAGACCACTCTTACTCCAATCTCTTAGCTTTTCACCTATTACAGGGACAGATCTGCATGTCAGCTTTCCATCACCTTGATGAAGTCGACAGGTTGCAGTGTCATCAAGGGACGCGTTTATTACCTCTTCAACAACTAGAAGACTGGGCGACCAGTCTTGACGATCAAACACCAATTCGATGGCTCACCGGTCCTGCTGCCTCAGGAAAAACATCAATAGCGCGCTCATTGATCAGTCGGTGCACTGCCTCATCCAATCTAGCGGCATCATTTTTCTTCAGAAAGTCGGACCCGGAGAGGGTAAATGGGAGGCGCCTGGTCCCGACCATTGCCTACCAGATAGCCAAGGCAATACCTCCTCTTCGTTCCTACATGGTCAGGCGCATCACACAGGATCCGACATTTTTCTCAGAGCCCCTTCAGCGGCAATTAGAGTCACTAATCTTCACACCCCTCCGAGAAATGCAACAAGACACCCCTGGGCTCAACCTGCACTCACTTCCTCACCTCATTGTCATCGATGGTTTAGATGAATGTGTGAGCGACACGGATCCGGAAGACCACGTAAGCCACCAACAACTTATTCTCAATGTGATCCGACTGCTTGTAAGCAGACCAAAAGTTTTCCCTTTCCGTGTCGTTTTCAGCAGTCGCTCATTACCTCACATCCGCCAATACGTTGACAAACCGACGATGAAATCTCTCTCTCGTTCTGTTGTTCTCGATGCTTCAATGTCCCCTCAAAGAGATATATCAACCTTCGTCACTCATTGGTTTACTTGGATTGTTAACCATCACCCTGAGCGCTATTCACTCCCAACTGGGTGGCCCGGCCACAAGGTTATAGAAACGATTGTGGAAAAATCATCAGGTCACTTCCATTACGCGGCTTTTGCTATGAAGCTCTTGCGATCAGAAGGCCATAAGCCAGACGTTCGCCTTCAAATCCTCATGGGTCGTCAACCGGCCTGCCATCCATCGCAGTCACAATCGTCATTTGCAGAGCTTGATCTCGTCTACCTCCAGGTTCTAAATTCCGCTCCAGACCACGAGACCACACATCGCATTATCACATTCCATCAGGTTCATCCTCCTAGCACCTTTGACATTCCTCTTCACTCATTGGAAAGGACGCTGGAATTTGGTTCGAGTTCAATTTCACACATGCTGGCCAAGCTCGAACCGATTCTCGATGCCCTCCCAAACTCGAGAGAGTTGATGAGATTTCATCATTCCTCCTTTGTGGAATTCCTTCATGACGAAACCCGTGCCCAAAGGTGGTACATCAACATTGCATACCATGCTGAAAGGCTTGCGCTTGGTGATTTGGAGGCATTTGAAAAAGCAGAGGGTAAGTTTCAGTCAAGCGCTAAATCTGGCATCTTTTTTTAAAAAATATTGCGCCCTAAGGACTCCGCGAGCAAGAATTTTGGTTCCAGTGCTTTTGCGACGCTTTAAGAAGGGCCGAGCCAAGCATCCGACTTAAGGAATCCTTGACGAAGAGCTGGCTCTCCCTCTCTTCCTATCACCCTGGGTGTCAATTCTTTGAGAATTGTGGCTTGAAAGCACACGAACGTTTCGTGGAGCTACAAGCCAGCATCTGCTCTTCTGTAAGTCATATTTAGTCCATATGTTTTAAACCAGTGTTAGTTTTCTGACGTTTGTTCTTCTGCAGCTCTATTCCGAATGTGAACGGCGAGATCTCAACCAACACTTGATCAATTCTTTCAAGTCCGTATTGCACCCATACGTGCTACCTTACCGGTCCAATGTCTCGCTTTGTTGCCTTTTCCTCTTCTATGTTTGCTATGGGCCGTTCAGCACAGGACCAGCCAATTGGAGTCAATCTCTCCGATCTCTCGTCACCAATGATGTAGCACGACATTTCGACGCCGACATTATGAGCATCGACAATAATGCCCTTCATTTCTTCGGTCATGACAACACCAGAAACACAACGACCTCTCGAACGTTGTGGCTCCAACAGCTTCTTCGGCATTTCTACTACTTCGATCTGCACCGACCTGTCGATGACGAGCTTCTTCGAGAGAGTAGCATCAAACTTATTCGGCTGCTCAAGCTTGGAGTCGAGAATTGGGACGACAGGTAAGTCATTTCGCACTTTCAAGTTGTTCAATTATTCCATATATATATCCCAAGTTGGAGCTGATAAATATTCACGCATAATATGAAAAGGATTCGAGTTGTCAACTGCATCGAGTGGCTGTTGAGAATTCAGATGCCGTCTCGCCCAATTGTCGATCTCTTGGCAGACAACAACATGCATCCAGCATTGAGGAACGAAATGCGAAGCAGTAAAATCGTCCAGGGCTATATTCAGGTCAGTGCCTTACTCTATGTATTACAATCTGCTCAATAACCTGAACCCAGCGCGCCTATGCAGTCGGTATTGTTTCGCAACTTTATCATCTTCTTCACCCTTTAGACTACGGGGAAAGACCGATTTTGGATAGGATCTGTTCACAGACGGTAATGTCTGAGGCTATCTGGAAACCAAAAGTTACAACCCGCTATTATGCTCTCAGCGGCGACAATTTCAAACACGAACGTGTGCGCACACGTAGAGCGTGGAGTGACTTGCTCGACCTTTACGAGAGAGGTATTATGGTGATAGAGCCTGATATCACGCAGGATTCACAGGTCATGCTCGATATGCGATTCTGGACTCAAGGGTGAGCGCCGGTGGTTCTTTCTCTATTCAACCCTTAATCAATATTTCCGCGTGCATAGGGTGAGCGAGCCTATCCCAGATTTTAAGGAGGTACCTTGTTGGTAGTCATATATGTTTCATGCGTATCTTAAGCATCGAGGCAGACGTCACGTCCGCTAACCAAATAAACCAGCAGTCGATACAATTCTCTTGAACTGCATTCAGCCCATACACAATTTCAAAATTAATCTCAACGAGATACGGCATCTGAATTGAGGTGTGACATCCGTTGGCTCGAAGCTCACTTGACTAACTCGGCGCTGGTGCCGGTGGGCGTCAAACACCCATCATGCTTGGACCACGCTGAGGTGCCCAAACATTCTCGTGCTAGTCGTGCTTCATCGTCGTTTCAAACTGTTCGTTCTATCTGATCTAACAAAAAGAGCTTCCTTTTCTCCAAAATACCGTCCAAAACATTACCGGCTGCATCCAACTTGCCATACATTTGGTCCTATTAGTGGTATACAAGAGGGCTGAGAGCTGGATGGGATGGAGAAAACGCAAGAATTTCTCAGCTGAATATTCCGAAGTGCAGACCAAATCCCAAACTTCCGTACCCGCTATGCATGTAACAATGCGAGAGACGCCCGCTAAATATCATTGGTATAACAGGACAGTGTAAGGATGCTCTGCACTTTGACCATTCGATCTCCCAGTGCATCCCGCCTACTGAAGTGCGTTGCTTCCTTTTGTGAGCGCATTGTCTCTCTAAACATTGCGGGCAATGAGCCATGCACTCTCAGAGGGACGCATATAAATTGGATGAGACCCAAGGCTCCTTGAGCAGACATTCCTCGACTACAACTTTCTTTTTTACCACAACACTACCGACGCCCATCACGTCCTCGATCAATTATGAGTACTGTAAATACCCCAATATTGTCTATGTACCCCTTCGGTGAGGCGACCGAGGGTCTCTTGTCTCTTCAGGTAGAGCCATCCTATATTACTTCTACCTCCTTCCCACCACACGGTCGCGACAATCAGCTGCACATCTTTTTTGGGGAGCAAATGACGCGCAGCGACGTGGCCGCTGCGATGGATTTATTTCGTCTGATACTTCGACGGGGCTGGGGTGAGAAGCAGATATATCTGACCGTGTGTCCCAAGGCGTGGCAAAACCCATCTGTTCGAAACTTGGTTCTGAATTGTCCACTAGGCCTTCGATTCATGAAGGTCACGGTGAAAGACATCGATGCTTCCACAGAGGTAATTCTTGTTCAAAATGTGCACACGGGACTAAGCTGGAGGTCTACGTATACGGCGTATGTCGATACTTTCTCCGCTGACATGCTTGTGACGATCCCAGACTTGGAGGTAATTGGTTTTCGTCGATCTCTTTTCCCGTGGTGCTTCAACATGGAAGCCGCGATGCAGGCACACCAAAAGCTAGTCACGGTGTTTGAGCACCTACATTACATATGTAATACATGCCTTCGACAGGTACTTATTACCTATGATGTTGTCGCCAGCTTCCCGCAGATGATCGAGGTTGCATTTGACAATCCCTTTCTGCAGACTGTCGTAATGACGGTGTAGCCCTTGAGGTTACATCCAATGAGGGCTGAAGCACTGAGTCGTCTTTCGTTTACTGTCACTTTCCCCCTTAAAGTACCCCTGCAACTACGCCAGGGTGTCAAACACGTTCTTTACATACTCGTAGGTAGTGTCGTAGAACCTCCTGTTATTTTTCCATTTGTTTGATCAATTTATGTATTCTACTGCCCTAGTTGACAATGATATTTAGGTTCCTTTCATCCAAGTCATGTCCCTTTGCATAGTGGCCTCCCATTCTCCGAGGGAAGAGATTATGCAGACGAGCGCTCGCGCCTCAACTCAGAACTTTGGAATGAGTCATGGTGCGATGTCCCAAATTTAAAGCATGCACAGTTAGAACAAAGATCTGCACACGCTATTCGAGATTGCCATTTGAGAAAAAGGTGCTAATCGATAATGGAGCTGAGACAGGGCGGCAATAGGATGTTGGTACGCCCCGGGAGGAGAGAAAGAGAGGGTGGGGAATGAGCTGAAGGCAAGAAATTACCCAAACAGCATTCTAAGCTGGGACAGCCAGTCTCCAGACGCCAAGGCCGGTATCAATACAGATATGTGGGGGTCAACGAAAATCGTCGCTCAGAAAAGTACGGTATGGACAGGAAAGGGCCTAGGTCAAGATGGCAGAAAAAGCAGCGGATGGCAATTAGACGTTAGGTTCTAAATTGGAAACGGATCAGTTGAGTACAACATAGAAAAGGGTTTTCACTCACCTGCGCTCCAGTCATTATGCCCTCCAACCCAAAGTGTGTGCCGTGAACAATACAGAACACATAAAAGCATAAAAGTGGGGTGTATGTATTAAAATAAATAATGTAGAATAAAATACGTCATACGTCAAGGGGTAGCGAGATTAAGAGTCGTCAGCATCATATAACGAACACATCTACAACCTGCTCAACTCTCCAACCTCCCTTCTAACCTCCCTGGCACCATCACTTCCCCTGCACTCCCCCCTCCCAAACACGACTACCTTTCCCGCTTCCCCGCTCGTCCGCTCCTTCCAGCTCTGCGCAAAAAGTCGACCATATTCCTCGGCTCATCCCCAAGGAACACACGTCTAGCATCAGGAGACAAATCAACGACGACCGTCTGAGCCTATCCTCTCTCTGACAGGATTTTCAGCTCAGACCTTTCTCAGTCGCTTCTCAACGTACGCGAACCTGTTGCCTCCAGTCTATGACACATATTCCGTGGAGAGCTTTTCGGGAAGGTAGTGAAGACGGGGACAAACGAGACGGAAAAGAGGTGGATAGTTGAATTTTAGGTATTTGTTGAGAGGGGTGGGGATTGTGGCACTGGTGAGGGGGTTGAAGGGGCGGTTAAGGGGTTGGGAGTCCCAGAGGGATGGAGGGAGGGTTTTGAAGGGCGTGGAGGATGAGAATGGATTCGTAGGCGAGGAGGGAAGAGGACGGTCACGGGCAGCTGCAATGTCGGCGAGGAGGGTGCGAATTGACTCTTGGACGTCTGGATCTGATGAATAAAAAATGGAATCAGTATAACGTAGAAGGAATATAAAGAAGGCAATGACCATACCAGAAGCACGTCAGCCTCGCCAATGACAACCTACTCAACGTTGGCAAGTCCCAGTTCAGGTTCACCCCTCCAACTTCTATAACCAACACGCTACGGTTTTGGAAATGGTCAGAGGACGATGCTGGGATCGTAGGTCGGTCAACAAGGGTTAGAAGGGAGTGTAAGGCGAGATGAAGAGTGAATTTTGTAGGGATCCGTTCGTCGTTTTGAGTTCACCGAACATCGAGGATTCATTAGCTCTTCCTTTGGAGTCGGCGAAGCGGGATACGAGTGAGGAGGCCTAAAGACGTAGAGCACTCTAAATCAAGTGGTTACTAACTTTTGTTGCCCTCTCGGTGAAGACGGGCAGGGAGGATGTTGTCGGTTTGTTGTCGAACAATCGATTGGATCCTGCTTGAACGGCAGCGAATCTGGCCGCGTCAAAGTACCTGGGGGAGGTCATGGTGTCCTTAGTGTCCGTAGAGGGTCCTTCTCGCGTGTTCATGGGTGAAATCCCACTCGGGAGAACCTGGTGTAAAGTTTCGCTCTCCAGAGCGCGACGCGAAGTCTGTCACGGCGCTAACAAAGTCTCTGCCAGGCCCGGTCTCTGGACTGTGTCGAATTCTGGCCTCTCCTCTCTAAAAAGGCACCCCGTTTCTTTCGGTCCAGTTCATCCAATGTAACGCGCTCGACATGAGATTCATCATCCCAGGCAAACTCTTCACGGTTGCTAGCCTTCACGAGCCTTCCTCGACCAGGTTTAACCTCAAAATTTCCACCTGAAGGACGGCGTTGTTTTAGAGATTGAACAAGCCACCTGCCGTTCAAGAGGTTCAAGGTCAGTCAGCAGGGCTCATAGGTGAAATAATTTCTCAAAAGTTACCACTGCAACTTGTATGGAGGCCCCTATATAACTGACGGCTCAGAAGAGAGGGCATGAAGTCGTGGTAGTATCACCGTATGCAGCAGGACTCAGGCCTCAGGAGGGAGCGGTTGATTGATGAGTGCACATGTACAACCACCCTCATTTCCCCAACACCAGCGACCCTGCTTCTCACCTCGTAATGTCCGGGGTCATGGGGCAGACACCGACGCTTAGTGAGTCCTTGATGTTTTATGAATAAAACGCGCCTCGTATCATCATCAATGGCCATGCGATAGAGTATTCCTAAGGGAGGCAAAATGTACCACAGAGTTTCATAACTTGTGAGTGCTCTTGGAGTCGAAAGAACAGCGCATCGGAACATTGAACAAGTTGTTACAGCTACATATCTCAGAAACGATAGACCATTTTTCACGACGCTCCGCTTATTGATTTTATTTACATTTGGGGTGATATAAACAATGCCCCACAGAGGCAATGGCAGGGTGGTACCGACTAAAAGCTGGAAGTGTAATGCAAGTTTTGCAGTGGTTGCTGGGTCGGATCGCAACCCTTTTGTTTGTATTCACTCCAAAAGTAAATAAAATCAATGCGCGGAGCGTCGTGAAAAACGGTCTATCGTTTCTGAGACAGCTGTATCGCTCGGATCCTGCGTGCTACGTGCACGCCCAGCGCATTGAAAAACGGTGACCTATCAACGGGCTGATAAGGAAGCAGACAGACCCTTAAAACTAAATCTACGACGTTAGATGACCTACCATTTAAACGCATTGATTGATTGTGATCGATGGAGAGATTAGACAAGCGCTCTCGGGCCTGTCAGTAGTCGCCAAAACGGCTGTCAATAGTCCGTCAAATGAATCCGATCATGATTCCATCAAATTCCATCAGAATGGAGGGTGGGGATATGCAACACGGTTCAAACGCACCGTGTCACTGGGTGACTTTCCGTAGGATTTAGGATTCTAGGTAAAATTCCAGACCTGTAAGCGAGCGGACTCTGAATATTTACAGCTAGTTAGGCATCGATAGACCCAGTTTGCGAAAAATACACCTTTGGATTTTTATTTAGTTTTGGAGCAAAACAAACAGGATTCCGTACCCCCATCAACTGTTAGACTGCCCCGAATCATGCCAGGCAGGAGCCGTTGTTTGTTTAGCTCCAAAACTAAACAAAAATCATAAGATGTATTTTTGCGAAACTGGGTCTATCGATACCTAACTAGCTGTAGTATTTAGCACTCTAAACCACAGGACACAACGAAAATCAAGACGAATTTGATGAGGATGGACTCCGGAGCTCATTGCAGGGAGTATGCCAAAAGTGGTCGAGGCCATCAAGGAATTACCTTTTTCATACACGAAAACAGTCTGAAATGTAGTTTTCAATCTGGAATTGGGTATGTTTGCTCCACTCGTCCCCATTAAGGCTGCGGCATCTCGGCTGATGTCAGAATCAAAGTCTACCCCCCACGCCAGGTGATGTGGGGTGTCCGCGCTACGGAAAGTCATCCACTATGAGAATGACCTAACTGACCAATTGGCACTTCGCACCACAGTCCAAGCATCGCCTGGGTAGGAGGCTGGCGCTCAGGTGAAATGATGTACATGAGTATATACTATCTGGTCTGTCAATTAGGAAGACGGGCGTGTCGTACGTTTAAGTACGGAAGGAGCCGCAAGTTTAAAAGGAGGCGAAGGAGGACCGGACAAGGGAAGTGAGATGTCAGCACTGCGAAGGAAACTGCCGCGAGTCCAAACAAATGGCTCAAGCTCTCCCTTTCATTCCCTCATTTACCATCATCTTCCCACCTTGCTCATTGTCTACCACCATCCACTGCTTCCTCTCTAATATTGCCGTCTATTTAACAAGAATTTATCTTAAGCATCTTATCCTCTGTCGTGCCTCATAATTCTTGACTCTTGCTTGGGGATCTCGTTGTGCCCATCGTCCACCTGGATTCTGATTTTTGGCGGCGGATCAGCATCTTTACAACAAGTCAGCCACATTCAAGGATTTGATTATGCATCGGGTGAGCTACCTTGCGTGGTGTACCGCGCTCTTGTTTGTATGCTTAAATGGAGGTTGTAATCTTGTAGCTACCCCGGATTCGTATCCAGCGATCTTTGGGCACAACAGCAGGAACATCCTTAATGGTGGGAACCACACATTTCAGCAGCATACTACCCATGTTCACCAAGCGCAGAATTTGAGAAGTGGTGAGAAATCCTTGTGTATAGCCGTCGTGAACATCACACCTGATACACATCTGCAGCGATACAGATTCTGTATGAACACTCGGCACCAGGAGCTGCCTATAACTCCAATGATCGATACGACCCTCCCAAATGCCACCCAAACACCAGGACCGGACTTCTGAATACGACACGGGATTGGACTCGGAATGGTCGTTCTCGAATGATGTGGCTGTACGGCTCTGCGGGCGCAGGCAAGTCCGCCGTCGCACAGACCTTGGCTATGGAGCATCAAGCGGGGTCAAACCTTGCAGCTTCCTTTTTCTTCTCGAGAACGGCGCATGTCAATAGTCATCGCAACCACGCGGGTCGTTTCGTCACTACCATCGCTTACCAGCTCACCGAAGTTGTACCTGGCTTACTGCGCTACGTCGAGCATGTCATCGCCACCAGACCATCCGTCTTCAATCTTACCCTCACAGAACAAGTTATCACACTGATTATTGAGCCCTTGAAGGCGCTACAGCTGGAAATGGCCGACCATGGCTGTACTACCTACGTGCTTCCCGGGGTCCTGGTTATCGATGGCTTAGACGAGTGCGAGGAAGAAGCCAGACAGATACAAGTACTGGAGGCCCTTGCTACACTCGTTAGTTACCAGGATGTCTTCCCATGCTCAGTGTTTCTAGCCAGTCGACCTGAGCTAGTCATTCGGTCGTGGATGAACAACAAACAGTCGAAGGATCCGCAGCTTCTACGAAGCATTTCGCTCCTGGACCACTGCGATAGCGATCGTGACATTGAGGTGTTTGTGAACGACGAGACTGCCGAAATCAAGCAATCGCATCCACTCAAATACTGCATTCCAGCTGGTTGGCCGTCACGCGAGCTCGTCAAGGAGATCATTAAGCGCGCTTCTGGGCAGTTTGTCTTCGCCGCCACCATTATCAAATATATCAAGGATCTACGGGGTCATCCCTGCGAGCGACTGGAAGCCATTTTGAAGCACACCCTTCCCAGTGATGATCGACCATATGCAGAGCTGGATGCACTGTATCTTCACATTCTCCGCCAAACCAAGCACCCAAAGCTTGTTCTCCAGATTTTAGCCTTCCGAATCACCACAGCCTCATTTTGGGGTAAAATGCGTGATGTTGATTCCAGAGACTACCTCCGGATTCTTCTCTCCTTACCTTATTCCGTCCACACACTTCTCGTTGATTTGCAATCTATAATGCATGTTGACGAAGATGGGATGCAATTTATGGGTGAAGATGACAATGACGAGGCATATCCAGCTGTATTTCATCACGCGTCACTTCTCGAGTTTCTTTTAGACCCACATCGATCAGAGGAATTTTATGTTGATACCCCAAGCATGGACAAGGAGCTTTATGAAACCACATTACGACATCTGGGTGGTGCGTGTCTTTTGTTTTTTCAGAAGAGAGGTTTCTGAGTATACATTATATAGCACTGGTAGAACCAGATCTTCCTGTGATAGATGACCAATATATCATCTATTGTTTCTTGATCATACTCCAAACCCGAACGTCTCGCCACCCTTCCTTCAGGGACCAAGTGATCACACAACTTACCTGGTGGGACACCTTGCACAACATGATGCTTTATATGACTCTTTGTCGGCTATACAAGGACCGATTTGGGGATCCAGCTGACATGGTCAACATCATTGACCGGGATTTATGGTCTGTTTTTGCACCAGCAGTCGCAACAACGCCAGTCCGAATCCGCCAGGAATTTGAAAGTGCGCAGCTTCTGGTGGGACTACTTGTTATGTATCAGGCAGGAATATTCACAACCATGACTGCACCTGATGGCGACTTTCATCCTTATGATCATGTTAAATTGATCGATTGGCATGTCAAAGCGTGCATCCAGCGTGACACATGTGTCAACATATGTGACTTCTTTTCCTCGAAAAAGCACCAGTTCTTGCTGAATGATTATTGGAACTCCGAATGGGCAGATTCGTGGATGTTCTTGGCGAATATCTGCCAGCTCCAGAGAAGGAAGCACTGGAGATCAAAAAATTGAGACAGAATGCACAAGCCAAATATCACCCTGCCCTGGCAACTGCTGCAGCTGTATTCAGTATCAGGCATCTCAACTCAATGTCTGTATTTCAATCACTTCTGGTATCATCATTTTGTCACTAATGCTATGGCCCCAATGGGCTGTCACCTGTGTAGGTTTGATGCATTGGAAGACTCAAGTTCTTCCCAATTCATCGTCGAAAATCAAGACTTTATTGAACACCTAAAGCAGACAGGAGGCGAGAATTGGTGTGCACTTGTAGTGTGTCACCTCTTAAGATACATCAGCGAATTTATATGGTTTTACTGCCCCCTTTCAGCTGAGGTAGTCTCAACATTGGAAGAAATATCCCAAAAGATTTTTCCACCCCATATTGTTTCCACAACGGAGGACACAACCTTCCCCTTCAACTTTGCCTATCCCGAATTCAATTCTCACAAAGAATTGTTGTGCTCGCTTTCGAGTGAATTTAGTCCCTGTACACTGCCCCGCTGGTTTTCCGTTCCACCCCACTTCAACGGCCACTGGCCTGAAAGTGTTAGATTCAATCTTTGTTTCCTCCACGACTATATACGTGTATGTATTCTGCTACTGCTGAAGCTGGTTTCATTATTGAGATGCTGACTGTATGTAAACAGTTGTACCTCATACGCAACGGGTCTCAACTACACCAGGTTGATGCATCTGGAAGCAGTTGGATTTACAATGCTGACATAGAGCACAACAGAGATTGGGATGGCTGGCGTGACGTTCGCGTATGTGAGGTAGCAAAGCGAACAATAGACCCCACATCAGCAATTTCCGATTTTGGGTTGTAGCATAGCCACTGATGGCTGTAGCATGCATCATGGCAACAGTAGCGACTGTAGCATCCATGATGGCAGTGGTAGCAACAACTAGCAAGTTAGTGCTCTGTAGCACTACATACATTACCTCCCCCTCTGTGTACTGCTACCTACCATGGTATGGTAATTACATAGCTATAGGGAGTGCCCTCTCTTAAAGTCATGCCAGAAATTACTTATATTATTAAAAACCAATGTCAACTAGGTGCTAGACTACAAATAATTGTATATAACAGAATAATAGTGAATTTCGAGATCAATGAGTTGGACTTGTCATTTTTTTTCAAAGTCTCTTGTCCGCTTTGGTGAAACATATGAGATGGGAAAATGCTGATTAATCAAAACACGAACCAAAATGATTCCAAAATAAGCAATTTTGATCGCACTCTCTTCTTTCCTCAACTATCATCTTTGTCCACATCTACCATATTTCCCCATCCCACAGGTGCTCTAATGGTTCTATATATATATATTTAAGAGACCTGGTAAGTGTTTATTATTATGGAACCAAGTGGCTGACTACTATATCATAGGATGTTATTGCTGCTTCAGCAGTGGATTTTACCTGCACTTTAACATATTTCGGTGAGATTCCTTTTATTTTTTTTTTGTTCTTTTTCTATTTATGACATTCTTCTATTACTTCTATTATTATAGGTGCTGTATTATGTCTGTTTGAGCACAGGAGATGGGTTTTCATAGGTATGTGAATGTTATGAGTATGACTTCCGGACTTTCTCACGCTCCGCTTTCATGTCTTTTCTAGTTCTTCGTCATCATGACCTTCCTCCACATGTCATATATAACCCTTGGTGAGTTCTATTTTATTTATTGTTATACTGTACCTCATTAATGTATTTATTTAGAGCATAAATTCTTGACCTTTATTATCGCTTATTGCCATTCTTGCTATTCTCTTGGCTATCTCTGTATTTAGGGAAAGTCAAGGGTACAGGTGACCTGGACGGGTTATGGGTTGGGTTGGGCACAGGTACAGGTATGGGCCAGCCTTGGTGTACCTGTGAGCTTCAAAACAGGCCCAAGAGCGCCCAAAACGGCCCAAAAATTGTCTGTTTTGGACGTTCTTGGGCTCGTTTTGCACAGAAAACCTGCAGGTACACAGGTAGGTTACGCCATGTGTGCGGGTCCAGGTCAGCGATTTCATACCCAAGGGTTACCTGTGATGTTCCCTATCTGTATTGTATGTGGTATTACTTGTGTATTAGTTAGTTTTTGAATGATATATTAATTTTGTTTTACAATCTTATGAGTGATTTCTTGAGTTATATGTGCTATTTTGAAGGGCGATTTGTATATGTGGCGGTCTACCTATGTAGCAGTCTGTAGTGCTCTGTAGCACCTGTAGCAGTCTGTAGCATCATGTAGCAACAAGGGGGCGCTACAGAGCACTACTGACCCTAATGGGGAAACTCCATAAGGGGTACCCTTTGCTACAACACTACAGTGCTACAGAGCACTACAGAGCACTCCGGAGCCGACCCAGACATTGCTGATGCAGTACGGGTCTTCCTATCGACCGGGAGAGCTGGTCAATGTGGAATAGGTGGAACGATTTCGTATCCGATTATGAGCAGGCGGAGAAAAAGTATGCACTTCGCCAAGGTGAAAATGTGGGAACCCCAATCTAGTTGTTAACTGGCAGGCAGTCTTGTGGCACGGCGTAGAATAATATACATATGTATTGCACACAGAACAAGTTTTATGAAGACGATACGAGCTTCTACTTTTCCAATCTCAACATGCGCCTCCTCTCTCTTCTTACTCTGAATCATCTCGTTCAACTTCCAGCCGTCCGGGTCCCTAAACGCTCCAGGAACACCACCAGCAGGGGTATTTCTGCGCCGCGTATAAGAGCATATGCATCGTCTTGGCGATGTGGGTGTCAGAGTGGTATGTATTCCACCGATGGGCGCAGACCAGGGTTTATAGTCACCGTCATCCGTTGGGTCTGAGGTGTCCAATCGCCGTGTTCCCAGCCCTCGCATTCGACTCAACAGTGGGGCGGTCCTGGTCCCTGTGCATTGCACTGCATTAATTCGCGCGTAGTTGGCTGGTGCATTGCGCTTTGTATCATCCCCGGGTTGGATTGGATTGAAAAATTAGACGATGCTGGGATTTCGTTGAGTGCTGGGATAGACTTTGTCGTCTGACTATGGGAGCCCCAACAAACTCCCCTAGTCAGCTTTCTTCTTCGCATCCAACATGGACTCAAATCACATCTTTGTAGGTCCTGTAGGGGCTCCCTTCGGCGCTTGCGGTGCTGTGTTGGCCTGCACACTCCCACTCGCATTCGCATTGGCGTTCCTCCTACTCCCAAACCAAACCTCCTCATCCCTCTCCTCCCGTTTCTGCAGCGCCAGCCTCGCCTTCAACCCGGCCTTCTTCCCCACCTCATCCAACACATCACCCTGCCACTGTTCATCCACATCCTCGACTTCGTCACTGACTTCATCTTGCTATTTTGTTTCTCGATTGTTGGATTTCAGAACGGGCATTTCATCACATTGTAAGCGCTAAACACAGAGTGATCATTTGGTGGGACACGGGCGTCGTCGCAATCCTAGTTCACAACAACCTGTATTAACATCAAGACCATCGAGAAAATGGAGAGACCAAAAAAAAAAAACACTAACATCTCTCCAACGTCCCACCCCACCACAATTATAACGCCACTCATCATCCGCATATACGCCTCGCTGCCCTTGCCCGACAACAACCCCTTCTTCTCCAGGTGTCGTGCGAGAGTGAAGTGTTGCTGAGCCTCGGAGAAGTATTCGTAGATCCGCCACCATGTTGTGGACATTCCTGGGTGAGCGAAGTGTAGGGGAGGTTGTAAGGAGAGAGGAGGGGGTGAGAGGAGGGGGTGCTTTGAGAAGAAGGAAGATTTTTGGGAGAGTAAGGGGAGTTGGTCGAGAGTAAGATAAAATATGCAAAAAAATTAAATTAGACTAATAGGAATCGGGAGATATATATGATAACGACTGACCTTAGTCTTGTGAAAAGACGAAAAACGAAAAATAACAATTGCACTCCTGGTCCCGTAGCACGCCCCGAGCGTCAATTGAGGCTGTTCTGTAGCGATTATATTTAAGGTCGATAAATAAAAGGTAAATTATGATACAAAGGCAAGGATGCACGTACAATGTTAATATGCCCCTTCATACCACATGTAAAATAGACTTTGATGATTGGACATGAGCGTGTAGATTATTCATCACGAGCACCGCATGATAGACACTAAGAGGTAGATTCGCGTCAGTGTTGTTGGCAAATGAATAAACAACGTCGATAAAAGAATTGTAAGCAAAAAAGCCAACGAATGGAGTTGAGTAAAATGTCGTCGGTAGATGGAAAAAGAAAAAGAAAAAAGGAGGGAGAAAGAGGGAAAGAGGGAAAAACCATTCACTCACACCACCGTCTTATGCTCATCCTCCGCGCCGAATTCTTTCACGCCGTCCTCCTCAATGTAGCATTCGGATTGGGCGCTACGTCGAAATAGCGAGTGATACCCTATATAAGTATTATCAGTGTTAATTCAACCAATTTGAAGAGTGGATTGAAAAAGAAAGAGAAAGCAACGCACCCTAACATCGTCATAATCCAAATACTCAATACCCTTCCTGCTTCTCCTCGCCCTCCTTTCCTGCTTCCCCATCCTCCCCTTCGTCTCCCTGTCCCTTTCCTCCAACCCTCCGCTTCTCAATAATCCACACAGGCGTGCTCCTGAGCACCGTAACATGTGCAGGAACAAGCAATTTCATATCCTACACCGCGTCAGGGGCAATAGACCAGTCAAGAGCGACGGCGAGTGTAGTGTCGATGAGAACGGTGGGGATGGCAGTGGGCGTTAGGTTAATGAAGAAAAAGCTGGAGGTATCCGCTTTGGGTAGCGGTTTGGGTGGGGGTTCTGCCACTGGTGCTGGTTTGGAGTGCTGTGAGGGTGATTGAGTTTGGGACTGCGACTGAGATAGAGGTCATCGCTTCCCCTTCGTCTCTTTCGTGGTCTCCTCTCCCCAGATTCGTCTTGCCTTGAGACCTGGGCTTCACGCTCATTGACAGTTCTGATATGCTGTTCTGGTCTTGCCTCTGATTTTGGTTATGGTTTTAGATGGCGACGCGGGTGCGGCTGGGGGTGGAGGTTTTGATTTCCCTTTCTCGTTTTCGCACCGTTTCCCGCTCTGACCGTGCATCTTCAGAGTTGTGTTGAGCTTGCCCCTGCTCCTCAACACCCCCAATCTTATCATCACCCGACCCTCATTCTTGAGCCTTCATCTCTCGTTCCAATCCCACCTCTCCTATCTCTCCCTCGTCGCGTTTTCCCTTCTCTCCAGTCCTCTCGTGCTCGTCCCTCTCCTTCTTCTCTCTCTCCCTTCTCCCTATCGTTTCCTCTCCTTCCCCACCTACACTCTTCTCCCTACCACTCATCTCCGTTGCTTTTTCCTCCCTTACCGCAGGCGACTTTCTCGTCCACGGTCCTTCTCGGCGCCGCTGTTTTTACAACCACCACCACCCCACAGCTACGTTCATTCGGATTCCGCTGTCTCCATTTTACACCTGTGACTCGGAGACTTCAGTCTGGGTTGTGGTTTGTGCACCTTTTGTCGTTGGTGGTGTGTAGCATTGGCATTAGAACAGGGTTCCTCTGGGGAGATTCTAGGTTCGGAATTGGAGTTGGAATTTAACGTCGAGTTGGTAACAGAGTTGAGGTTGATTGAGTGCACCTATTATCGTTGGGGTTGGAATCAACTCCTGCATTCGCGTTCGTATTTGATTCCACACCATCTGCACGCAAGCCTTCCGCATGTCGTGCCGCATGCGTAGAGTTTGCAGTAGCCTCCGGCTGCTCATCAGCAGCAATGATTAAGTCGGTGATTTCATATGTCGTATTCGTATTCGTAGTAGCCTCAGTTTTGATCCAGCTGGCTTAAAGTGGGTCATCCAAGCTACGTGTATCACCAATCTTCCAAGATCGTTCAGTTAAGCAGTCAAAGCCCTCGCCTGAGCGTAGAAAGCATGAGATAAATGTGAACTGAAGAATCCGAAGGTGGAAGCAAGGAAAGAAGGAAACAAGTTTTGTGCAAGGCTTGAGAATGACATGGACGCGAATTTGCTGTGGAATGAGTATTTTGGGTGGTTTGGTCCGCGGCATGGGTTGGAGGTTGCGGAGAATATCTGTGGTACTAGCGCAGATGGGGGTCGTCTAGATGGTGGTCGAAGCATTCTGTCATTGTGTAATGTTGTAGACGGATTCGGACACGTTCAAATAGAAGTTAGGTTGTAGCTGTCTCCCAGATTCAGATCCAAGTATAGAGAAAACAACCAAGTTGAGGGTAGGGTGTAAAAAACTGATAGTAGGCTCTAGCAATAGTATGTTGTGGTATACTATTGTTAGTCCCCACTCGTGGATGTCCACCACTCGGGTTTTTTTTGGTAATCTGCAGATATCTCGCCCAATTGTGTGATATAAAGTTGAGAATTTAAAACCAGGTAGAGGTAAGTAGAATACACCAGGATCTCTAGTTAGATTTAAGAAAATATGGAAATACGACGTGCAGGAATTTGCAGACCAGAACGTGAGCATCAAAAAGTCACGTAAAACGCGTGTTATTTTCTAGATCCCGTACGATGTAGAGCTCCAATCCGTCCAAAATCCGGCCTGAAACTCAATGTAGTGTCTTACTATCTGTCTGCAAAATATCAGACTGCCTCGACGTTATGCGCTTTCATGGGCAACGAAATACGTTTCGTGCATCCATGAAGTCTAGTGATTTGATGGCGTCACTTTTAAATTATTTTTCTGCCAAACTGACCTTTTGCACCTCAGTGACAGTTCGTGACAGAAAAACCCGAGTGGTGGTATTTTCGACTAGGCACCACTGGTACCACTCCGACGCTCGTTCTCCCTCGTTTTTCTTCAATAAAAATTCATATTCAAGTAGAAAATCAAAAGTTACATAGGTTTACCAAGCCTCAATGTCAGGGGAGCAGAGGAAAATATTCCAGTCGCAAATTAGTGAAGCCGTCCCCGACTGGTGACCAACGATAGTACGTAGATGTTTTGTGGTCGTCGATAAGCAATGGCATGTGTTCAACAGAGAGTGGTTTCACTCCTGGCCCCCATGCATTTTTTGTGGTAAAACACACTCTCGAACGTTGTTTAAATCTATCAAGTAATTGATGTCATGATAAATCTAATCGAAGATTTTGTATCTTAGTATGCCGAAATTATCAAGAAAACATAATACTTTTCAAATAATTTTCCCACCTAAAATCATAACAATTGTAGTTGCTCTTTTGGCAACGAAAAGACAATTGAACTGTAATAATTGCCAAAAGTGTTTCAGGGTCAAAAACGTCAAATATTTTGTGCAGGAAAATTCTGTAAAAATCCTTCACAGCGAAACCAAAGGGAGCAGGATTTTTCGAAAATGTTGGGTGAGAAAAAATGTCAAATATTTCGTGGTGACAATTAAACCTAAAATTGGTCGTTTTTGCTCCGATTGATGCCTCGAAAAACTCATTATAAATGCCACATGTTTCTTTATAAAATATCTACAAAATATATACCATTTTCGGAGTTTTTTTGGAACCCAAAATCTTTCTATTTGTTGTCGCGTTTTTCATGAACATAAATACATTAAAGATTTAAACAACTTTCCCTAACATTTTTTGCAACCAAAATTGCATGGGGGTCCACAGTGTTTATGCTAAACTGAGACCGACAGCTGAATCTGGGTCTCATGACATCATCATCATCAGTGACTGACCTTTCCATCACTGTCAGGGTCAACCTTACAGACAGACAAAGACCACAGACCTCTCCTCCACTCCCTCCATCTTCACAGACAACAACGAGAAATCTTATCATATCACAGCACGGGGGAACGTCTTAACCCTTAACGAGATGTCGAAACGGAAAGTGGCTTATGACTACGACACTGGCAGCAAGTAGACCCATTATTTCTACTTGGTTCAAGAATGATACGACTCTGACGGGATGCATTGATTCAGGTTTATAGCTGAGGTGGGAGCCTATACATATGGTCTAGGACACCCTATAAAACCACACCGTATACACGTTACACATGATTTGGTTTCTGCATATGGGATGTTGGATAAGACACACGTTTTGGTGAGTTGTGTCTTAGGCCTCTGTTTTGTAGGTCTCTGCTCATTGTATAACAACTTTATGGAATCCTTGACAAATCAGTTGTAACCTGACAATATACAAAAATTTCACCGATATGTATAGTGACCAAGACAAGCTACACCTGAGAAAATGAGCGCGTTTCATACAGATGAATACGTTCATTTTTTGACACAGGTTACACCAGAGACGGAGAGAAGATGACTTATGAAGGGACGAGATGTGAGTTACCACTGTGTTTCCTTGATTTCATTTCCTATGCACCATGGAATGAAGATAATGCTACTGCTTCCTCCCTTACCATTCCAAATCCCTTTCCAATGTTGCACCCTTCATAGCTCCCATTTTCCATCTCAATTACACATGCTAATACATCTCACAGTCCTTGTCGGAGAAGATAACCCTGCATTCGAAGGCGTATTCGAGTTTTGCTCAATATCAGCAGGAGGCTCACTAGGTTCGTCCCACCACACCCTGCACCCCCAACCTCCCCCACTAACACATCCCACAGGTGCAGCCCAACGTCTCGCATGCGGTGCCACAGACATCGCCATAAACTGGGCCAGCGGGCTCCACCACACCAAAAAGCGCGAGGCCTCCGGGTTCTGCTACATCAACGACATAGTGCTCAGGATCCTCGAGCTCCTGCGGACTTACCCGCGGGTGCTGTACATCGACATCGACTGCCACCACGGCGACGGCGTTGAGGAGGCATTTTATACCATGGATAGGGTGATAACGTGTAGTTTCCATAAGTTTGGGGAGTATTTCCCTGGAACGGGGACGCAGGAGGATAGAGGGAGGGGGAAGGGCAAGGGGTACACTGTTAATGTGCCGTTAAAGGATGGGATTACAGGCGAGTCATTTAAGAGTGTTTTTGAACCTGTGAGTCTCAAAGCCCCGTTTCTTCCCTTGGAGTCTGCTGATAAAGTACTTCTTATAATAGATCATGGATAAAATCCTGGAAGTCTTCTGTCCATCCGCCGTCGTCCTACAATGCGGAGCAGACTCACTTGCAGGCGACAAATTGGGATGTTTCAACCTAACCATGCACAGGCACGCCAGCTGTGTGCAGTTCCTCCGGAAATACAATGTTCCTCTCATTCTGCTCGGTGGAGGGGGGTACACCATGAAAAATGTCGCCAGAACGTGGACCTATGAGACTGCATGCGCATTGGGGATTGAGAATGACATTGACGCGAATTTGCCATGGAATGAGTATTTCGAGTGGTTTGGCCCGTGGTATAGGCTAGAGGTTGCGGAGAATAATATGGAGGATTTGAATGTGAAGGAAGGGTCTTTGGATGTTGTGAGGTGCGCACATTTTATCTCTGGTTTTGGTTTTGGGAGGTGTTGTTGACCCTCTCTTTGCGGAATTTTAGAACGACAGCATTGGAACATTTACAAGAATTGGCACATGTGCCTTCAGTGCAGATGACGGATGTGCCGAGGGAGTGTGTAGGAAAACATCTCGGGTTTGGACAAGATGATGGTCAGAGTAGAGATGAGCTGGATGAACAGTTAGCTCGTAAGTCAATCCCCTCCGCCATCTTATAGTATAACAAGTATCTAACCCTGCAATAACAGAGCACACAAGATACCTATACAACCTCCAAGAAGCCGAAACATCCGACGACTCCTCCGAGAACGAAACCCCCGACTCCTCATCCTCCGCAGACGAATCCAGCTCATCCAACTGGCGCAACGCAGCCCCCAACTCGAAATTCAAACACTCCAGCTTGGCGTCAAGGAGCGACAACGGCACACTAAATAACGGGTACCAGTACCCCGTTTTGCCAACCCTCAACTCGTCCTCTTCTGGCTTCGTCAACTCTTCATCTCAAGGGAGTCAGAATAAAAGACGCATGAGCCTGATCACGGGGAAATACTACGATATACCTGCAATGGAGCTGGGGTATGAACATTTCGATTTGTGCAGTGGGGCACATGGGTCTTCTGCTTCCGGTGTGAATGGCAAGAGTGGTGCAAGGAGACGATTTTTTCAGAGCGCGTATGGGTATGGAGGAGATGATGATGCGAGTACGGTGGATGGGATTGTGGGGATGCGGATGCAGGGGTATAGGCAGGCAGGGGATGGGTTGGTGTATGTGAATGGCGTGGGTGGGCCTGGGGTGAATGGGAGTGTGGATGTTGAGGGAGATGGGGAAGAGGAAGAAGAGGAAGAAGGAGAGGAGGCAGAGGAAGAGGAGGAGATGGTTGTTGATTTGTAGGGCTGTTGAAAAGGCTTATCTCTCGTCCTTTCGCTTTCTTTCCATATAATTACTCTTTCTTTTCTGTATCCTGTATTCCGATGCTATCTTGTTTGTCTGTATCCCTCAAACTGTAATACCTCAATACTTGTTATTTAATTTGATTCTTTACAACGCTACGGTTTCGCTGGCGTGCTAGACACACGGCCCAGATGTGCTCACCAACTATGCTGCTTGCTTTTCCACGGTATCATAAAACGGAACCGTAACCGTAACTGTCCTCTTGGACTGCCATCATACTTGCACATACCTACTTAGACGTAGCCATTTGGATATCTGAACTATCTATTGGAACCCAGCGCCTTACAGGATTTCATCATGATGAAGATTATACAACCACGATTTGAATTATCAGACACAACTCTGAACTACAGGAAAACTCAGGCTTCTGCTCACTCTTAGGTTGTACAGGTGCGAAAAACATTTTTCCGAGGTAGGTTGGGCACAGGAAGACGACTAACTGAGTCGTCATCAAGTACGAAATGTTGACATGTGAGTACAAGTTCTAGCTGCGTCAAATTGTGTCAATGTGCTAAAATGGAAATGTAGTGCACTGCTTCAAGGTGTGCATGTGCATGGTGTGCATGCTTTTCACACCCTCGACAGATAATCGGTGAACAGGTGTTGCAAGCTGAGAGCCTTACCTCTTGCCTTCTTCCACCCAATGCCACCCAATCGGACTCAACCTCTCCTCCGTGGCGCAAGTCCATCGCCACTGAGTCGTCCAGCAACTCCCAAAGGTAAGGAAAGCAATAGTTGAATATACCCCAACTTATATTTTATGCAATCGTTCTGCTGTAGACACTCATTCGTCTGCTAGTGGACCTTACCTTCTGCCACCTAGATTCGAGGCATCACATGGTATGCTTTCTCCAGGCTACTTGTACATGTATTCGACGCTGACGGCTTCCTCTGAACCCAGTCACCCAGAGGCAGGCCTAGGAGTCCCAAGCTCGTCGAGCGTGATTCCGGGCAGCGGATATGCATCTTTACAACAAGCCAGCCATGTTGGGGGAGCCAATTACGCATCAGGTGAGCTGCCTGTGTGACATTGCTGTTTTGTGTGCTTACATGGAGCTTGTAATGTTGTAGCAGCCCCAGATCCACACCCAGCGATCTTTGGTCCCAACAGCAAAAACATGTTTAACGGTGGGAATCCCACATTTCATCAACATACGCATGTTCATCAAGTGCACAACATGAGAGGTGGTGAGATTTTCCTATAAAATCTTAGAGGGAGTAATGTCTGACTTGTGCATCTGCAGCGATACAGATTCTGTACAACCACTCGGCACCTGGAGCAGCCTACAACTCCAAGGAACGATATGACGCTCCCAAATGCCATCTAAACACCAGGACCAGACTTTTGAACACAACACAAAGATGGGCTCGGAATGGTCGTCCTCGAATGATGTGGTTGTACAGCTCTGCAGGCGCAGGAAAGTCCGCCGTTGCACAGACCTTGGCCATGGAGCTTCAAGTGGGGTCGAACCTTGCCGCCTCCTTTTTCTTCTCGAGGACAGCACATGTGAATAGTCATCGCAGCCACAAGAGGCGTTTCGTCACTACCATTGCCTACCAGCTTGCCAAAGTTGTACCCAACTTACAGGGTTACGCCGAGCATGTCATCGTCAGCAAACCATCTGTCTTCAACCTTGCCCTCACAGAACAAGTTATGGCGCTTATTATCGAGCCCTTGAAGGCGCTACAGCTGGACATGGCCAGTCATGGGGGTACCACCTGTGTGTCACCCAGAGTTTTTGTTATCAATGGCTTGGACAAGTGCAAGGAAGAAGCTGGCCAAATGCAAGTTCTGGAGGCCCTGGCTACGCTTGTTAGTTACCAGGACGTGTTCCCGTGCTCAGTGTTTCTATCCAGTCGACCAGAGGTGGCGATTCAAACATGGATGACCAACAAACAGTCAAAGGATCCACAGCTTCTACAAAGTATTTCGCTCCTAGATCACTGTGATAGCGACCACGACATCAGAGTGTTTGTGAACGACGAGACTGCTGAAATCAAGCAATTGCATCCACTCAACTACTGCATTCCAGCTGGTTGGCCATCACATGAGCTCGTCAAGGAGATCATATGGTGCGCTTCTGGGCAATTTGTCTTTGCCTCCACTATTATCAAATATATCAAGGATCTACGGGGTGATCCCTGTGAGCGACTGGAAGCCATTTTGAAGCACACCATTCCTAGTGATGATCGACCGTATGCAGATCTAGATGTGCTGTATCTTCACATTCTCTGGCAAACCAAGCACCCAAAGCTTGTCCACCAGATATTAGCCTTCCGAATCACCACAGCCTCGTTTTGGGGTAAAATCCCTGATATTGATTCCAGAATCTACCTGCGGATCCTTCTCTCCTTACCCTATTCTGTCCATACACTTCTCCTTGATTTGCAGTCCATTATGAGTTGCAACAAAGATGGGATGCAATTCATGGGTGGCAGAGACCAGGACCAGCCCTATCCCCCTGTGTTCCATCATGCATCACTTCTTGAGTTTCTCTTAGACCCACATCGGTTGGAGGAATTTTATGTTGATATCCCAAGTGTTGACAAGAAGCTTTATGAAGCCACATTACGACACCTGAGTGGTGAGTGTCTTTTCTTTTGATTCAGAACAGTGGTGTCTGAGCACACTGTATGCCACAATAGTAGAACCAGATCTAGCTGTGACAGATGAACAATATATCATCTACTGTTTCGTAATTCTACTCTAAACCCAAATGTCTTGCCACCCTTCCTCCAGGAACCAAGTGATCACACAACTTACTTGGTGGGACACTTCGCACAGGCTGATGCTGTATATGACTCTTTCTTGACTACGCTTGAGCTGATATTTGAGTTCAGCTTTATTGGTCAACATCATTGACCAGGATTTATGGTCCGTTTTTGCACCAGCAGTGGCAACAATGCCAGTTCGAATTCACCAGGAATTTGAAAGTGTGTGGCTTCCGCTGGGACTACTCGTTATGTATCAGGCAAAAATATTCCCAGCTATGGCCACACCTGACTCCGACTTTCATCCTGATGACCCTGTTAAATTGATTGATTGGCATCTCAAAGCGTGCATCCAGCGTGACACAGGAGTCAACCTATGCGACTTCTTTTCCTCAAGGAAGCACTGGTTCTTGCTGAACAATTACATGGACATCAAATGGCGTGCATTCCTGGGTGTCCTTGACAGATATCTGCCAGCTCCAGAGAAGGAGGGACTGAAGATCAAAAAATTGAGACAGGATGCACAAGCCAAATGGCTGCCTGTGCTGGCAACTGCTGCGGCTGTATTCAGTATCAGGCATCTTAACTCAATGTTGGTACTTTAATCACTTCCATTATCATCATTTTGTCACTGACGCAGCGGCCCCAATTGGGTGTCACCTGTGCAGGTTTGATGCATTGGAAGATTCAAGTTCTTCCCGATTCATTGTCGAAAATCAAGGCCTCATTGACCACCTAAAGCGGACAGGAGGCAAGAATTGGCATGCACTTGTCGTGTGTCACCTCTTACAAGGCATCGGCCAATTTATATGGTACAACTGCCCCCTTTCAGCTGAGGTAGTCGCAGCTTTGGAGGAAACATCCCAAAAGTTTTTTTCACCCCACCTTGTTTCAACAATCGAGGACACAACATTCCTCATTGAATTTGCCCATTCTGAATTCAAGTCTAAAAAAGAATTATTGCACTCGCTTTCAAGTGAATCAAGTCCTTGTGCACTACCCCGCTGGTTTTCCACTCTGCCCCACTTCTTGCCCTATCATCCCAAAGGTTTCAGATACCATCTTGGTCTCCTCCATGACTATATACGTGTACGTGTTCTACTACTGTTGAAGCTGGTTTCATTATTGAGACACAGACTGTGTGTAAACAGCTATACTTCATATGCAATGGTCCTGAATCACATCAAGTGGATGAGTGTTATGCCTTCGATAGTCGTCTTTATAAAAGAGACTAAGACAGGCAAATTCTCGAACAGATTCTGGTATTCAAAGGTTTCTTAAGTTGTTCAAGGGTTTCTGGGTTTCTTACAGTATCAAACTGTAGTAGGTTTCAAGGAATCAAAAGTAATAGTAGACTAAGGAATACGATACATGGATGTCTAGTTTATATACCTAGGCTAAGGACTGTGCAGTAAACATATAATAATAGTGATGATCGTGAAGTACTAAAGTGTGTTTCAAGGGTTGATCATATATGAAGTATTAGAATAGAATGTCCATGAGGTTAACATGAGGAATAGGTCTGGTAGAGGCATGTTACGATAGAAAAAGGAAGTATGAAAGAAAGAAAAAGAGCATGTGCTAATACATGAGGAAAACATAAGGTAAACATGAGGTTGGTCATAACAATGAGTCTAAGAGCAGTTGGATTTACAACACTGACACAGAGCCCAATGACGATTCAAGTTGTGATGGCAAGCTTGGTGTTTCTGCATATAAGGTAGCAGAGAGATCAATAGACCCGAATACGGGCCTTCCTATCAACTGGGAGAGCTGGTCAATGGAGAGTAGATGGATAGATTTTGAAAGGTGTTTTTAAGAAGGCAGAAAGAGAGTGCACACTCGCAAAGATGAAAATGCGGAAACTCCAATCTAGTTGTTACATGCCAGGCAGTCTTATATACATATGTATTACGCACAGATCAAGCAGATGTAAACTATCAACACGATTTACAGTGATCTTTGATGGGCAGGTAGAAATTCCAGAGGCAGCTTGCGAGCTTGCGTGCCAGTTCCCACGGTGTATAAACCACCCCTCGAAGGTATTGGTTTTGTCATGAATTAATGGTCATGAGAATATGTGTATATACGGGAATGACTGCCATTATACAACAGAATACCACCCCTATTGTTGGTTCAAAGTCATACTTTAAGAGTTTCTCCCGGATGTGCTCGCAAGGATGCATGCAAATGGCTCGCAGGTCCTCGCTTATACTCGCAAATGGTTCGCGAGGGTCTCGCTTGTGCTCGCAAGCTTCTTGCATGTACTCGCAAGTGGCACGCAAGGACTTGCAGACACACATACTTTTTAACACCACATTTCGATTTTGCTTCGTTTATACTAGACGACCATTGCAAAGGAGTGAAATTAAATATATATAACATAAGAGAATTTGATTTATGTCCTGGCCGGAGACACAAAGTCATTAAAATATCATTATAAAATCAATACTTATTTGTTGAACAAGAAAATGAGCTCACCACAAAAAAAAGACAGGTAGAGTCATTATAACTGGAGGATGGCTTGATTCTCTTGGACCATTCAGACCAGATTAGATAGATCACGGTCTCCACCAAATCTCAGTGGTTCAATTTATTACTTAGTCAGTACATCTTAAAGCACATCAACTCGGAAAATATGACATTTATTTTAAGATTGTTTATACACACTATTCACGACTGTGCCATGTTGAATATGACAGAAATTTGGACTGGAATGACGATTTTCAATGAATACAAAGCCCGAGGTTAGCAATTAAAACGCTAAGAGCATGGTGCTCTGGAGCTTGCTCTTGAATTCCCACATATGCTCGCAAATAGCCTCGCAAGTGGCACACATGCTCGCGAGCTGCCTCTGGAATTTCTCTATGCCCATCTTTGATCAAGTATGCAAGTGCGATGGAATCGGTTGGAACATTTTCGTATGTTAAATCGTTTGAATACATTATATGTGGATTTCAGCCCTCACGTATCGAAGATTCGTACAAATCTTTCTATCACTTCCCCAAGTCCGAGTTCAAAATCAGAGCGGGGTATATTCCGTCCATCTAAACGCACAGCACAACCTAACAACACAAACCCCCACTGGTATGATCATACAACCGACTCCCCTCTCAAATATCAACCCTGACCCTGCTGTCGCCAGTCATGTTCCTGACGCTGATCCTGCTGTGGTTATGCACTACCCATCTATCCAGTGTATTCTTTTTGAACAACGTTATGATCCAGTGTAATATGTGGATGATGTGGTGTTCGTTGGCTCTAAAGTTAAGTAAAGCCGTTGTCAAAGCTATGTTATTCACCGGAAATTGAAACCCCAAACTCACCTCCAGTGCTTATAATGATAACCCCACTTAAACGCTCCGGCATGCGAAACGAGGAGATAAAAGACCTCGGTTACTAATTTGACACCTGGGAGATGATCAGGGAAGGTCTGGGGAAAGGTGATGTAGCATTCGAAGTCGGAGTCGGCGTAGATCGGTGCAGTAACCATTTAATTTCTTCCATGCAGATTAATTCATTGTGAAGGGTAGAATGATATGAAATGAAAATACGACGTGCAGGAAGGCAATCAGCTTAAAATTCACAATCACGACATCCAACAAAACCGCTTACCTTGATGTATAAAAAACACCCATCCCACACAAAATAACTAGCAGGGTGCGGTAATACATACATCCTAAGCGGACAGTGCTTGCTATTCCTAAGGATGGCGCATTCAAGTGAGACAGCAGTGCGCACGAGAACGTTGTCGCGTTGCGCTTGCGAACCTGAGCCAGACCCGGAACCACTGCCAGATGCGTCGGTTGTGGTACTAGTGATAACCTATGGTACTGGCACAGGTGATCGTCGTGTAGATGGTGGTAGCGGAGCATGGTGTTGTAGACTGATGCAGACGGGTTCAGATAGCAAGACACGTCGTGGTTATATACAAGGTCGCAGTGTAATGCAAAAGGAAAAAAATATTAGGTTGAATGTAGGGTATGGAGAACTTTTACTAGGCTCTAGCGATAGAATGCTGTGGTATGTAGATGTTTTACAGCCGTCGATGAGCATATGTTCAACAGAGACGATGGTGGTGGTTCATGGCAAGTGCTAAACTCAGACCAACAGGGTCTGAATCCGAGTCTCATGACATCATGATAATCATCAGATCGGGTGCGTCCGTGCCTACCTCCTGAGTTGAAGATCTGTATTGACGGTCTCAGTTAGGTTGGACATACAGCATGGCTCAAAGCACAGAAAATAGGACAGAATGCCAGAATGCCACACCAAAAGTCAAGAGTAAAGGTCGAAAGTCAAATTAACAAAATCCACGAAACAAGATTATAAAAACATACATACTCTACATACATGAAATGCGCAACAACGAAATGAAAACATCTACAAAAAAACCAGCACAGCACAGCACACCACGTTGCAGACAACCGCTAGCTTGCATAACCCGCGTATACCTCCTCCCATTCCTCATCTCGTCCCTACCCGCATCTCTCCACGAATCCCTCCTGTCCCGATCCCTATACCAACTCTTGTCCTTCCCCGTCTCCCTATCCCTATCCCTCTTCGAGCTCTTATCAGACCCGCCCCTTCCACTCTTCTCCGACCCACCCCCCGCCACTACCTCTACCACCACTCTGCCCTCGGTCTCTATCTCTATCCCTCTTCTCCTCGCTCCCCATCTCACTCCTCACACAATCATTCCCACTTGGCACTTCCAACCTCGCCAACAAACTCCCCTGGTCAGCCTTCTTCGCATCCAACGAGAACCCAAACCGCGTCATGATAGGCTCTGTAGAAGCTCCTTTCGACGCTTGGGGTGTCGCCTTCTTCTTCACCTTCCAACTCGCTTTCGCGTTTGTGTTTCTCCTACTCCCAAATCAAACCTCCTCCTCCTCCTCTCTCTCCTCATGTTTCTGCAACACCAACCTCGCTTTCACCCTCGCTTTCCTCTCCACCTGATGCAACGCGTCACCCGGCCACTGTTCATTCACATTTAGGCTTCGTCGCCGACTTCGATTGTTATTCTGTTTCTCGATTGGAGGATCCCAGAAAGGGCTTTTCATCATGTTGTAAGCACTGAATGACGGGTGATCGTTCAGTGGGACTCGGGCGTCGTCGCAGTCTTGTAAAAATCACAAATATATCAGTACATATATCATTTCTCGTTTCCAGTAAATTGAACTTACATCTCCCCAATGTCCCACCCCACCACTATTATAACAGCATTCACCACTCATGCTCCGCAAAATACGCCTCGCCTCCCTTTACCAACAACAGGCCCTTTTTCTCTAGCCGCGGCTCCAGAGTGGCGTGTTGCTGGGCTTCGCTGAAGTATTCGTAGATTCGCCACAATGTTGAACATTCCTGGGTGAAGAAGCGTGATTTACGTTGGCGAGCAAGGAGGGGTTTTGTGGAGGAGATCTTTTTTATCAAAGTAAGTACAAGGCAAAAAAGAAGCAAAGGACGAGAGGACTGACATTAGTCTTATCATACGAAGAAAAACATTCCTGGTTTCTTGAGGACATCACCGCGCACCCCGAGCGTCCATTGGGGCAATTCTGTAGTGAGCAAATTTTTTCAAGTCGATAAATAAAATAAACTAGCAGAAATAATGAATCAACAAAGTCACAACGAGAGAGATGGCAAGATACACATACAGCATTAATATGCCCCTTCATCCCACACGTAAAGTGGACCTTGGTGATAGAACATGACCATGTCGAGTGTTCGTCGCACGCACCACATGTTAGGCACTGTAATAGGTAGAATTCGCGTCAGCGTTGTTGACAAATGCACAAGTCGAGAAAAGGTCGTTGGCAAATAAATAGGTCCAGAAAAACGGATAAAAATTATTTAAAAAAATCATAGGAAAACGAATAATAAGATGACGAAATGACAATATTAATGGTTTACTTACAATCCTCACAGGACAAACCGCCGTCTTCTGCTTACCCTCCGCACCACAATTCTCACATACAGTCCTCCGACTCTGCGTTGCAGCATTCGGATCGCGTGGATCGTCAAAGTAGCGGGTTATACACTGTAGAATTGGTTTACGATTAGGAATGTTCAAACACGCCCGCAGAGAAAAGAATACACACCCGAACATCGTCATCACAATCCAAATACTCAATACCCTCTTCCTCCTTCTCGCCCTCGCCCTCCCTCTCCCCTCCCTCTCCCTTTCTGTTCCCTCGTCCACACCGCTTCTCAATAATCTGCACATGCGCAGGGACCATCAATTTCTTACCCTGCACGGGGTCAAGGGCAATAAACGAGTCAACTGCGACAACGGGCGTGGTGTTGATGAGCACGATGGGGATGGCGGTTGGAGTTAGGTCGATGAAGAAGGCGCTGGAGGTATCCACTTCGGGTTCGGGTGCGGGTTCTGATGCTGGTGCGGGTTGAGATGGTGCTTGGGGTTGAGAGGATTGAGAGGACTAGGAATCGGGATTGAGATATAGACTGTCGCTCGTCTTTTCCGTCGTCCCTCTCTCCTTGTCCTCAGCCTTTGTATTTCAATGAGACCTGGGCTTCACGCTCGTCGAGGAATCTGACCTGCTGTTCTGGTCTTGCTTCTGATTTTGGATATGGGTTTTAGATGGCGACGCGGGTGCAGGTGCGGGTGGAGGTGGAGGTTTTGATTCCCCTTTCTCGTTCTCGCGCCGTTTCCGCTCTGACCATGCATCCTCAGAGTCGTGTTGCACTTGCCCCTGCTCCTCAACACCCTCCATCTTAGCATCACCCCAACCCTCATTCTTGAGCCTTCATCTCCCTTTCCAATCCCACCTCTCGTTCCTCTCCCTCGTCGCGTTTTCTCTTCTCTCCGGTCCTCTCTTGCTCATCCTTCTCCTTCTCTTGCCCTTCTCCTCTCCCTTTCCCTTCTCCCTATCGTTCTCCTCTCCCTTGTCCTTTCCCTCCCCACCCACACTCTTCTCCCTACCAGACATCTCCGCCGCTTTCTCCTCCCTCACCGCAGGCGACTCTCTCGTCCACGGTCCTTCTCGGTCAAGGCGCCGCTGTTTTCACAACTTTTACAACCTTGCAGTCTACTTTCATTCCGATTCCGCTGTCTCCATTTTGCACCTGTGACTCGGAAGCTTCGGTGTGGGTTGTGGTTTGTGCGCCTTTTGTCGTTGGTGGTGATGTAGGATTGGCATTAGAATAGGGCTTGTCTGGGGAGATTTTGGGCTCCGGATTGGAGTTGGAATTTGACGTCGAGTTGGCGTTGGGTTGCACGTCGGTATTGCCATTGGCGTTGGAATTGGAATCAACACCCGCATCCACGTTCGTATCAGATTCCACACCGTCCACACGCGAGCCTTCCACATCCATCCCCGTAAGCGTAGAGTTTGCAGAAGCCTCTGGCTGCTCATTAGCAGGGATGATCAAGTTGATGATTTCATCTGTTGTATTCGTAGTAGCCATGCCATAAGCCCACTTGTAATCCAGCTTGCTTGAAGTTTGTCGTCCAAACTAAGTATGTTACCAAGATTCCAAGATCGTTCAAACGTCCAAAGCCCTCGTCTGAGCGTATAAACCACAAGGTGGAGGCAGAGAAAGAAGGAAACGAGATTTGTGCAAGTATTGAGAATGGCATTGACTCGAATTTGCCGTGGAATGAGCATTTAGAGTGGTTTAGCCCTAGGTATAGGTTGGTGGTTGCGGAGAATAATATGGAGGATGTTGAATATGAGAGAAGGGTTGTTGGTGTGGGGTGTGTACATGTTTTGATTGTCGGTTTTAGTTTTTGAAGGCGTTGCTGACTCTTTGCTTATGCTGCACTTGAGCATTTACAAGAACTTGCACATGCGCCTTCGGTACAAATGATGGATGTGCCGAGGGAGTGGAGGAAAACATCTCGGGTTTGGACAAGTTGATGGTCGGAGTACAGATGAGTTGGATGAACAGTTAGCTCGTGAATCAATTTCCTCATTCATCTTGTAACATAACAAATATTAACGCTGCAATATCAGAACATACAGGATACTTATACAACCTCTAAGAAGCTGCAATATCTAATGACAATTCATGCAGCCCCCAACTCGAAATCCAAACGCTCCAACTCGGCGTCGAGGAGTAACAACGGCGCGCTGATTAACGGGCACCAGGGCACCAGTACCCTGTCAATGTTATCCCGACCCTCAACTGGTTCCCTTTTGGATTCGTTAATTCCTCATCTCAAGGGAGTCGGAATAAGCGACGCATGAGCCTTATTACGGCGAAATACTACGATATACCTGCGACGGAGCCGGGGTATGAGCATTTCGATCTGTGCGGTGGGGCGCATGGGTCTTCTACGTTCGGTGTGAATGGCAAGAGCGGTGTGAGGAGAATTTTCTTTCAGAGTGGGTATGGGCATGGAGGGGACGATGATGCGAGTACTGTGGATGGGATTGTGGGGATGCGGATGCGGGGGTATAGGAGGGCGGGGGATGGGTTGGTGTATGTGAATGGTGTGGGTGGGCCTGGGGTGAATGGGGGTGTGGATGTTGAGGAGGATGGGGATGAGGACCCGCACTCTGCTTCTCAATAATGCGCAGGGACCAGCAATTTCGTATCTTGCATGACGTCAGTAGCAATAGACGAGTCAAGTGCGACAGCGGTTATGGTATTGATGAGTACAGTGGGGATCGCTGTGGGGGTTACATAGGTTGATGAAGAAGAGGCTCGAGATATCTGCTCCGGATAGGGGTTCGGGTTTAGGTTCGGTGCTGGTTTGGAGCGCTGTGAGGGTGATTCAGGCTGGGACCGTGACTGAGATAGAGATTGTCTCTTGCCTTCGTCTCGTTCGTCTTCCCCTCCGACTTGGGCTTCACACTAGCCGACGAAGAATCTGACCTGCTGTTCTAGTCGTGCCTCTGATTTTGGTTTTGGTTTTAGATGGGGACACAGGTGTGGGTGGAGTAGGAGGTTTTGATTTATCCAGATCTTGTCCCCAGTCGCGTTCTGACCGTGCATCCTGGAATTCCTGCTGCCTGGCATTTGCTCCTCCACGCCTTCCATCGTATCCTCGCCCACACCCCCATCCTTTTCCCGAGCTTCATCCGTCATCTCTCTTCTCCAATCCAACATCGCGTTTCTCTCTCTCTCCAGTCCTCTCTTGCTCGTCGTCTTTCTTCTCCCTCTGCTTACACTTCTTCTCCCCTATTCCCTTATCAGTGGCTTTCCCCTGCGTCTCGGGCTTTCCCTCCGAGTCGCCCCTCGCCCACTCTTATCCTTATCCTCCATCATTCTTCCTGGCCCGCCTAGGTGGCGCTGTTTTCAGTACCTCCACAACCTCACTGTAGGGGGCAAAAAACATCTTCGGCGGTGGTATCAGCCTACAGGCGCAGGATGGCGACTAACTGAGTCGCCGGGAAGTATGAATGGCAGTGACATGTGAGTACAAGCTGTGTCGATTTGTGACAAAGTCCTAAACTAGAATTTAGTAAGGTAGAGGACATCCATTTACGACGAACCTCACGTGAGCGTTATTATTTGTGACACGTCTATCCAAAATCGGACGACAGGGTCGCAACATAGGCAAGGTAGCATTAGATTATGCTATTATCGTGGAATCAGGAAAATATATAGACAATCGGAGGCCTGAGCACAATATTACAGATAAATAGCTATGTAGATCTAAAATTATTAATTTTACAAGTGGATATTCGTTGTGTAGAGGAGAAAATAAAATAGTGTTCGCATGAATGACAAAGCATGTGAATATAAGAAAGATCAGCACATTCAAGCTCCGCCATAATTAGGTGCCTGTGTTGTGGTGGTACAGAAATATTGACCTGAAATTCAGTCAAGGTTGGTGTGGAGGCTGGCTCATTGGTGAAATTAGATATAACTGGACGTGGTTTTGATGATTTAAGGGATGACTAAGTGTTAAAATTAATATAGGTGCTTTTTTCCTCTATAGGGGTATTCTCTTTTTGGTGAGATTTGGTTGTAGAACTTGTTTTCTGCCGCTTGGCTGGGGGTGCACCTTCCCTTCCTTTGAGATTCTGGACCCTTGTCCTGTTAGCAAGAATTTTGAGTGGCATCATGCGCTTGGGCGGGTGGGGTATGTCTCTGTGTGTGCTGTACAGTGCGCCCCAGAGCACTGCTGGACATATTCCGGCCTCTTCTCAACCATTTTTTCTCCGATAATCACCAAAATTGGGATTTACGTGTATAGTTATCATTCAATTAGTGCTCTGGCCTTATATTCTGTACAATGTATCCCTAAATGCTTAATTATCGTGTATTATCAGCGATTTTACATGATTTTGATATATTTGGATCTGTCACGCTCATCACGTGAGGTTCGTCGTAAATGGATGTCCTCTACCTTAGAAATGCAGTGAAGATGTGCATGCTGTTGAAGCATGTTCACACAGGTAGCATTCTGTTGAAGCATGTTCACACAGGTAATCAGTGAACACAAGTCGACAAGCTGAGCACGCCTTTCTACTTGCTCTCGTCCATCCAATGCCCCCCATTCGGACTCTACCTCTCCTCCGTGGCGCAAGTCCATCGCTACTTGTACATTTACTCGACGCTGACGGCCTCGTCTGAACCCGGTCACCCAGAGTCGAACACAGCAGTCCCAAGCTCCTCAAATCTGTTTCCCCGCTATCAAAAGCCATCCGCTCACTCTCAACGCTCGTCAGACTCATTCGATGATCCACAATAATTGTTGGAATTTTGGGGAATTTTCGTGGAGCCGTCACTTCTTCCTTCAATAACCCCTGCTTCAAGTCCGTTCAATTCCTGTCTCTGGCGCTATTTCTTTAAATCCTTTTTCTATGCTATTTTCTGGGATCTCAACGACGATGTATTTCTCAACAGCAGAACTTTATTTTCAACACCAGGGCAAGAATCATTGGGCACACACCTTTTCCCCGAACATTGGGCACACACCTATTTCCCGAACATTGGGCACACACGCCTAACACGTGATAACCTTTCGTCCTAAACGCACGCACGGACCAGGCGAATCTGACAAACGATCTAAGAAATTCCAATCAACGCACGGACCATGTACAGCCACAGCTTCTGGCGACAATAACCGCGAGCGACGTTCAGCGGGCTGCTCGTCTCTATGGTACAACGATTCCGCCTTTATTCATGAATCATAGTATCTTTCAGCTTAAATCCTGCTTGATTGTATCTGGTTCATTCTCTCCATTATCATCTCAGCCACTTCTCCTCTTATCATCCTCGACGTCCAAAACGTCCAACATCTCTCTGCTAGGGGTTTAATCGTGTTTACTCTGCATAGTCCATCGTCGCTGCTTCCTATTATTGTCCACTCTACTCGTTATCCGCTTCCTAACTGCCACCATCCATGTCTGAGCTCTGCTCTTTCGCTTCGTTCTGGCCTCCCCACTCCATAGGAATGTGAGTCCAGCTCCGTGTTCAAGATTGTTTCTCCGCCGTTTTTTGTATTTTTTATTGAGCTTTATGTTCGTTTTCTGGTTTATGGTCTCGCATTCGACCAACAATTGCCATTCGGACCATCATCTATCAAAAACACACACCATTAACGTTTCGTCCGACTTCGAGATTATCATGTTTGATACGCACGGGTTCCTTCATACCTTTAGACCCTAAATTCCGGATTTCCAGCCACCATCCTCTTGTCAGTGTGAAGCGTGACAAGCACGCTCGCGATCCATTCCGTATTCATCGTGGCCGTATCTCGGACTGGGACTGCCATGATGGCATAGTACAACCCGTTCATCGAGGTGACTGGCACGAAGAAGTTGGGGTCTTGAATGGGCTGGTCGGCTCTGAATGCGCGGCAGATGGGGCGTCGGGTGGATGGGTCTACTCTGTAGATGCGGCGTTGACGTGCGGCGTCGGATGGTGTGGTGGTGTACGCCTCCCCAGATTCGACGGCTATGGCTAGGCAGCCCGTTCCGTGGCTGAGGATGGTAATGTAACACCCGTGGAATGCAGACATTGATTGGAGATTTATATGTTGGATTTTTTTTCGTCTTTCTTTCGATGGGTTGGACTTGTGGTTTGCGTTTGACGGTCTTCTTCCTGATGCTATAATTTATAGGGGGACCCCGAAAGGCGACATGCGCTAGGATATTGAGGCGAGGCATGTCGTACTTGACGGATTTGATAACTTTTCACTTTCACCAGGGGTCTTTGTTTTTCATAACGATTCGAATAAAATAGCTCTTCCATCGTCGGTTTGGGGTGATATTGATAAGCCATTCAGTCCCGGAGCTCACCGCTTGATACGATGAGGCGGAACGTGGTGTAAGTGCAGTGAAGTGTGAGAGATGTACTAGGAGGGCACTGGTGATGTTGGGCATATACGATGATGGGGCTATACGACCATATGAAACATTCAGATCAATGACGCCGACCTGGTCCTGCGCCATGGCGCCCTACCATTCCGTTAAACTTACAGGCTCTAGTATAGTGAGTACCTCCTGCGACACTCAGCACAAATATGATATTTTCAGAGTTTCGCTCTCAAATCATTAGCCAACCCTCGACGACGAGTCGTCAATAGAGAACACTGAGATATGATCAATATAGAGTATAATTAGCATTGCACTTTCAACACTTTCATCTAAAAGGAACAGGAGGCTCGGCCTATTCCAGGGTCGCACGAGGACCATATTCTTCATCCGTTTCTGACCCAAATCCGACTGCACTCGCCGCTGATGTGCGTGTGGGGATGGGTGAGGATGATAAAGGGACGCGATAGTGGGAAGGAAAGGATAGGTGAGGTGAGTGAGAGGTGAATGGAGAAGGAGGAAGACGACGAAATAAAAAATAGAAGAGCTGAAGGTGCGCATGGGCACCGGACGACGACGACGAAGAGATACGAAGACGAAATACGAAGTACGAGAGAGTGAAAGAGGTGGTATTCTTTGTAAACTACATACATGATATGTGTAAAACGATAGAAAATCATGGTCATAGAACGAAAATGCTCGGATTTATGGAAACCACGAGCATACGACGCGTGAACAGAGCGCCGATGCGAATAAGAATAAATGGAAAAGGAGAGAAAAATCGAAAAAATCAGGAGGATAGCGACGCTGGGCCATCAGCACATTGAGAGGGAAAGGGGCAGGAAACTTGCAAACCGGCGAATCCCAATGAGTGACAACTGAGTACACATGCTCTAATTTGGCCCAAGTCGTCTTGTTAATAATGTACCATAATACAATTGGTACAGTACCCTACATGTTTTCTCCGGAAAGGTCGATTAGCCTCCGGGTCTCTGGTGGGGACTGATTTTGTAATAACCACCCTACAAAATTTGCGAGGTGGTCTATGATATAGGACATAAGCCAAGTAGACAAAAGCATATACAAACTATGATGCGCACCAGTCTAGATGGTCGTGGGCCTCAACGCGAGTAATGGCTTGAAAAACGATCTTCGTCGCTGCAACGAGAAGCCTGTCGTTTAGAGGCACGACAATTTTGAAATATGATGCGTATCGCGGCAATGTGTGCAACCATGAGGAGTGAGGACGAGTTTCCCCTTTGCCTCACTCGGGGTTGACGAGGATGAGTGAGTCGTGGTCGATCTGGAACAGCTCGGGACAAGACATGATTTTCTGGTCAAAGATATCGCCTATAAGATACATGTCCCAGTCAGATAAATGCCAGCCAGGCAAATTGTATGGCCCATAAGATACATGAAGGAGGAAGAGTGCGTAAAGGAGGAGACGAGAGCAATATGGCTGGATGTATTCGTCAACTAGAAATACTGAGGAGTCGATGAAGTCTCATCAGCACGATGTGTGTAGATAAATGTTGCATCAAGACCTCACCGATGTTGATATAGCACTCTGAGCGTAGAAAAGGAGTGTTTGCTGCTAAGCCCGACTCTTGCAGGAAACTTTGACCTGGGTGGTATGAGGTTAAATCAAGCCACGTTGAGGCAAGTCTCCTTGAGAGTCTCGGTCAGGGAGTGCACCACGGATTGATTCAAGCCAGAATGTGGCGTCCTTCTGGGCTACATAGAAAAAGAAAAGGGAGAAGTTATCAACATTCACCCAACTTTGAGATGCGCACTTACAGTAAGCGTGCTCAAAGGCATAAAGGCCTAAATGGCAAAACTCTCTGTTGACAGAATCCGCTGAACCCGTTCCGTTTCTCGTCAATTTAGCGCTGTCGTTCGAGGCATGCTTTCTGTAATTCCTCTGTTAAACATCGCCGTTGACTTGAATTGACAGTAACATGCCAGAGTGAACACATTTATTTTTAGAGCGTGTGCTGATGATAGACTGATATGAGGTCACAGTAACTGAAGGGAAAGAGTGGGAGTCAAGATGAGTTGAAAGAACAGAGATAAACTCAAGTTATAACTCACCTATCATGTAAAGAAGACAAAATCGAGAAATAGAGACAGTGAGGTATCGTGAATAGTGTTGGAGATCTCAGAACAAGGTTCAACGAGAGCATTGAGCATCAACCATTGAATCAATGAGTTTGTCATTGACAAACATTGTCATGTGACGTTCCGTTCAGTGAAGTACGACTCGTTACTACGACAAGGTCACAGACTCCTCCTCTCTACTGCTCTCCCAGCTGTATCAATGTAATTGACGGTATTGTATCTGGCACTCCTTGAGCGTATGATCCCGGGTTTGGGAACACAGCTCCTGGTGTCATATATATGCTATCATTCACATTATCTGCTTGGTGGACCTGGAGATCTGGTGTTGAACGAAACCTAACAAAGCACTGTTAACTACACAAACATTTTTCACCTTATTTATTTTGGGTCTGAGTGGACTAGATCTGTGGACTCGTTGCTTTCATTACTTTACTCTTTGCTATCCTAAGCTTTCAAGTGCTATACGCTAGAGCCTGCAATTGCCAATGACACGAACATTAACCCCCTTACTTATCCCTCGTCGAGTCTGCTCCTGCACCCATACGCCTTCTGGACTGAGTAATTACATGCGTACTCATCGCCATCCCTCTAAATTGTCCACAACGGAAATCACAAGCACTGTAATGTTAGGAAGCCATAACCCCAGCTCTCCCTTAAGTATCCTCTCAAGATGACCTGTCGACGCCGAAATTAATGACTGGAGACCGATGATCAACAAAGAAACAACATACCGACATCCTTTGCTTAATGGTACGTGCGTCTCTTGAGTACTTTGAAAGGAAATCGTGTATTAAATCAATCACAGGTCTTCCTTCTGACGATAATGGCGCATTTCTCTCTCCGGGTACTCCGCGACCACCTGCAGCAAACTTATCCTCTAACAACTTCTCACCGTTTCAAGACCGTGCACAGTTTCGTCTCGTCAACCTGCTCTATCGGAAATCGCAGGTCTCTGGCACAACCATAGACGAGCTGGTGGTCATTTGGGCTGAGACCTTGGACGAAGACACCGACCCACCTTTTCTCAATAAACAGCATATGTACGACACAATGGATGCAATGAAGCTGAGTGACGTACCTTGGCAATCTTTCACAATAACTTACAACAGGGAACTCACTTCTGGTGACAAGACCTCGTGGAAACACGAGGAATACGAAGTGTTCTTCCGAATCCTCGTTCAGTGTTGCACAATTAACTCTCAAACCCCAACTTCACAACGGAGATGGATTTCGCAGCAGCAAGTCACAGATGAGCTAGGAAGTCGACGCTACAGAGATCTTGTGGCGCCAATTGGTGAGTGAATTTAACTTCTTTTTTTCCCTTCAAATTTCACGCACATTTATTTAACGTACTACACTTTTTCAAGGACGTTCTTGCCCAAGACGCCACCAATCATGGCTCAACGTTTTTCCAATCATTTTAGGAAGCGATAAGACCGCAGTTTCTCTTGCTACCGGTCAAAATGTCTATTACCCATTGTATATCTCGGCCTCGTCGCCTTTATAGCGACCCCAAAAAGTAAGTCCGTCCCTGATGACCTTTTTACGAGTGTTGAGCTTTATTGATCGCTTTTGTTTAGCGAGTAACGACCATGAAGACTCCAACAGATTCCGCAATTTTCGTCGCCAGCTTTTTCATAGGTCAACTGAGACCGTTATCCAAAACCTCAAGCATGAAATGGAAAAGTGGGGACTCGTCAAATACACCGATGGATTCTATCGGTGAACAATCCGAGCAAGTTTTACCTGCGTGTATTGTTCAAAACTGGTGCCCAGGGTGCGTAGTGTTGACTTGGCATTTATTTTCTGTATTCACGTTCCTATGTCGCAGATGTGATTCTACGTTCAGCAATTTGGATGGCAAGTCGGTCACATGCTCATACTGAAGCCTTCATGGACACGATGCACACGAAGACGTGGTGGGACGACTAGGGAATTGTTGATAAGTAAATCATGGTGCGTCTGAACAACCACTGAACTCGTATTTGGTATACTAATCTGGTGCGCGCAGCCTATTACATGTCTAATTTCATCATCTTGTAACACAGGTCACTACAGATATCGAGACCATCCATCCAGCAAACCACCCATGACGAATTTTGGCTGACATAGACCGACGGTATGTGAGAAAGATCATAGCCATTGACTTCCTAGCTGACGCATTCAGAGGTGCAGAAAGGGAGCATACGAAAGCGATTTAATTTCAAGGTATAATACGACATGATTTCGTTCATCTCCAACCATGTGGAGGCTTAGTACATAGATATCGATCTTGTCATCCTCCCGACTACATAATAATGCACCGCCCACCTTCCCGTTGACCACCTTCTCGTTGACTGCCTTGCTGCTGATTCCCATTGGCCCAATAACCTCCATGAGCACTGCTCATGTGTGCATACACTTCACCGCTCTTCTGGAACATTTCAAGACACACCCAGCAGAAATGGGTCTTGCACATGGCGCAAGTCATATGATTGCACCCATCTGCCTTGTCCGCCCACACCTTGCACTTTGGGCATCTCTTGAATCCTAAACTGCCCAGGCCCTCGTGCTCGCCGTCAGGGTCCTTGTGTGCCCTCCACTGGGCGCATGTCATGTCCTCATGAGGCTCGTCGCACTTGGGACAGAACGCAGCGAAGCAAGAGGGGCATTGAACGTCGCCCGAGTCTCCTCCATGACGGTAGATCTGCTTGCAATCGGCAGTGGTGCAGTATTTGAATTTGTTGCTGTTTTTCTCCATGTAGACTCGAAAGGCACTCTCTACGAGAGTGTTGAAGGTTTGGCGGACGAGGAAGCTGCGGATGACGGGGATGGAGATGGGCCAACGGCATGTGTTGGCGCCACCGACACAGGTAATGGGGAACGATGACCCGTCTGCTGCAGAGACAAGGAAATGCTTTAAGCACGCCTTACAGTAGGTGTGGCCACAGACCAGCCGTTCTGGATGAGACGCTGTGTCGGTGCACACTGCACATGCCGCATCTTTGTCTTTGCCAGAAAACCCAGATACGACTCTCCCCTTTGTGTGAGCCTCTTGGATAAGACGATGGGCGTGCTGCGTAGCCTCGTCTCCACCCTTGACGATGATCCTCTGTGTTATGACATCCAGTCGCACCTGGTCTTCGCCAAGCAGTTCCTGTAACTCCTGAAGCCCCTTGCTGACAAAGAAACGCGCCATCCATGGCTCGATCGGGATGGTCACTTCTTCACCACGAAGTCGATCGGCTTCTTCTTTCAGCATCCTGCACGCATCGTCGAGTTTAGTGGCATCACCATATATCTTGAGACTACGCGTCTTGAAATCGTTCCGGACCAAGACCCCAGTTTCGCGCTTGACACGTTGGAAAAGGGGCAATGCTTTATTGGTAGCAAACGAAGAGTGCCAGTATGTCTGAGATTCGAGTGTCCTCCCAGAAGCAAGCCGCTCAACGCGTACTTTGAGAGCGCCGACGGTCTTCTTGTTTGATCCCAATGCACGGACGAATACGTGGGGTTGATGAGGGCCGTTCGGGATCCTGATCTGGACAAAGGCGTCACTGCCTTCCTTTTTCTGGGAAAGCTCGTTCCAGAATCCCCGTTGCGCCTCGTACTGCTCCTTGGGAATCCTGATCTCGTACTGCAGTTGACGTGGTAGCCAAGGGCGGAAGATCGTGCCGCCTATTTTCTTCTTGTCGATAGAGTCATAGACGACCTTTGCATTGTCCCAGGTATCAAATCGAACCTCGATTTTGCGCTCTCCCTTGGATGCCTCCTGTGGTATATCGCGCAGGGTGTCCATTTGAATCCCGTTGTAGCGACGCAGGTGATCTGTGAGTGTGTCGCGTGGATTTGAGGAGGATGAACCCCCGGAGAAAAGGACCCTCATGAGACAAGTCCCAGTGAATTCCATCAAGTCGGCGTCAATGGCAGTGTTGGCAGGCAGGTTGTAGAGTCTGACAGAGGTTTGCCCATTTGCCATAATACCACCAAACCCATGCGCGCTGTGAGCGTCCTCCAGAACGGCTCGAATCCTCCTGCCCCTGAAAAGCTTCTGGTTCATGGTTCTCTGATAGTTGGCAGCAATGGTGGCGCTTTCGTAGGTGGCCCTGATCGTAGTTGCTGGTTCAAACCACCAGACGGCCAAGACCGTGTCGTCCTTGGAACCCATGGTGTCGGATCGGAAGTTCGTATTCTGCGTAACCTCGAAGCTGAGGACAGAATTGCGCAGGTTTAACCCTTCCAACCCTGCCGCGATCTCTCCATGCTCCGCTTTAGCCAGGATTACGGACTCTTTGGTGGTGGCCTTCCTGTTTTCCTTCTTCAACGAAGTGAGCAAAAATTCCGACTTGGGGATTCCCTGCCGAATCAAAATACCCTCGACCTCGTCGTGTTTAGCGTCAGAAGGGAGGTTCCTGATGGTGATTTGGCAGAGTTCGAAGCCAGGAATGACATGTTGGACCTCGAGTCCAGCACCGCAAGTAATGAGGCTTGACTCGGACACGAAATAATGCTCCATGACAGTCATGCCTCGCTCCCTTTCCTCCTGAAGGTGTTCTTCCACCTTTTTGTCCTCCGCCTTTTGCTGAGCTATCTTCCTCTCCCACATCTGCCTTTCCAACCGCTCCTGCTCGATTTCACGTTTGATTGCTTCTGCCGCCTCCTCGGCTCTTTGTATGTCCAGTGCCTTGGCATCATTTGTGCTTGTATCCTTGGGCGCCTCATTGGATCCGGGTGCAGTGACATCCATGGTGGGTCTTGCGACTGTTTTCCCTTTGTTTCTGTTGTTTGCTTGGGCTGCCTAATCAATAGGTGTCCAAAGGTCAGAAATGTCTGAGTCGTAGATTGGAAGTATTCGTACATTTCGTCCTTCACTCTGCTTGACCTTGCCACCCCGGCCCCTTGCTTTGGCATTGTTCTTACGACCTGTGCCTTGTCGCTCAGAATCCTGTTGGTTGCGGGGTGTTAGTTTGTCCTGTCCAGGTTGAGATTGAGTCAGATAGTCTATATCAACAACGATGATGCTCAAACATACTTGGCTCGATGTGCTTGGAGACATTATCTGGCTTGCTGCTTCAGGAGCTTTGTGTTCGAACTTGCAACGATTACCAAAGGGGCAATTTGCTTGGAGTCCATATCGACATAGCTTGCTTTGGTTGTAGTTTCGACTGCTGGTAGCTACAGACATTGTATGGCGATTGTGTTAGTGAGAGAAAGAGAGGATGCAATGAGGCTAAACGTACTTAGAGTTTACTCGATTGAGTCCCACACGGACTACGCCCACAAACGATAACGCAGTGAAGCACCACCATGCCGGCTGTATTTCTTTAACGGGTCAGGGCTCATGGAATGTTCTTTCCTTATACCAAACTGTGCAGTCGGGATGGTTTACGAAAGCAAATGAAAGCTTTTGAAAAAATCGGAAACATATAGTATGAGTAGCTGATGCATGGAAATACAAATTCTACCGGTCACCGTGCACTTTTAATGATATTATTCGCTCAGCCCAGTCTAGATAAAATTCGTCAAAGCCCAATTCGAATATACCCGGCCTTTTGCTGTCTTCTCTCTGTCCAACGTCCCATCCACTAGATTCTTTAGTTTCCTCGCTATAAGGTGCACGACCCGCTCTGTCGTCCAGCCTCGGTTTTTTCGTGGACAAGAGGATTTCACCAGGAGCACCGTTCGCTCTCTGGCATCGTTCCCCCAGTTGGGAGGTGTGTTCTCGCAAAGAGACTGCTCATCATGACGCTCGGGAACTGGGGTCCATTTCGCGAAATCTTCAAACGCCGACTGAAGTGAGCTGCGTAGAGGAAAAAAGGGGGGAGAAATTAATAACATTGAACCAAGCATGAGACACGACACACTTACAGCCAGCCGTCCTATCGCAGCAACGCATGCAACTATGAGGTGCGACGAAGAGTTCCCCCTTTGCCTCGCTCAAGGTTACTGTTGACGAGAACGAGTGAGTTGTGGTTGATCTGGAACAGCTCGGGACAGGGCATGATTTTTTTGGTTGAAGGTATTGCCTAGAAGATGCATGTCCCAGTCAGATAAATGCCAGCCTGGCAGATTGTCTGGCCTGTAAGGCACGTGTAGTAGGAAGATTGCGTAAAGGAGGGGATGAGAGGATTGATTCAAGCCAGAATGCGGCGTCCTCCTGAGCTGCGTAGAGGAAAAAGGGGGGAGAAATTAATAACATTGAACCAAGCATGAGCTGCGACACACTTACAGCCAGCTATCTCAAAGGCCTTGAGGTCTAAAATAGCCTCTCCGCCTCTGCGCCGATGTCAACATGCCACTCGCCAGCCCGAGCTTGGTTGAAGAGGAAGTCAAGAAATGAATGATGGTGGAATCAGATGAGGTGTACCCAACAGAGCCTGAGGCTGAAAGCCAGTCAGGGACTGGAGAACGGCACCTCTATCAAGACTCGGTCCTCGTTCCAGGATCTCTGGAGCAATCGGGTGACCATTTGGTGGGTGGACTGGTCGGAACGAAAGAAGGTTTTAAAAAGCGGAATTCTAATCAGAGTCCAATGCCGTCATACAAGACTATGTACAGTCACTCTGGGATCTGAAGTTCAAAAAGTAGAAAGCTAGAAAAAAGTTATGCCAGCGGGAGATATAAACAAACAAAAATCACATTCTGAAAGACGGGAAGAACCATCGTTGGAAGGCGCACACGACTTCAAGTTCCTGGAGGTATAGAGCACGTGGGTTGGTGCGAATGACGGTCTCTTCAACTTGAACTTCATGTGTGCTTCGATCGCGTTCACAGTCCAAGTCCGACACGCAGCTCGTCTTTTTTTTTTTCCATCATAATAGCTGGATCGGCGGGGTACAGATATTTCTAACATTTTCGTGTGGTGCCTTTACCGGACGTATATTCGACAAGGGCTACTTGTACGCGAAACTTGCTATGAAACGCAAATGTACCGACTGCTAACGCATGTTTTTTTAGCTACCACTTGATGAGCCTCAGCGTGCTGCTCCATGCCATTGCCCGTATGTCTGATCTTATCAGTTTCTTCCGGTCGCTAAATTCATGCATTTACAGTGTTCATGTTGTCTTTATCACACCCAAACCAGTATTACCAGGTGGGTCGATCGATGAGGATATTGACATTCTCGCATATCACTCACAATTGCTGACCGGTATTTTTGACAAATGGTATATCGCTTGGATTTGCCACAGGGATTTCATATGCACCAAGTGGGTTTCACGTCTTTTCAGAGGTGATTGTGGTCGCTCACTAATGGTCCATAGGCCTTGGGATTGCTGCTCACTATTTCCAAAGGATGCGACCGATCGCAGTCGGTATAATTTCTTCTGGTTCAGCCTTAGGTAAATATATGCCGATCTCAGAAGTCAGAGTCTCAATGATTATTCACCTTTTCGAACTCTACAGGTGCTGTTCTACACCTGATTATGCTCAATCGCTTCTTCTCCAATCCTAATATCGGTTTTCATAATGGCGTGCGCATCAGTGCAGGCCTTAACTTAACTCTTCCACTTATTGCTCTGGCCTTAATGAGAACACGCCTACCTCCCAAGACCACCAGCGTTTCAGCGTCTCAGATTAAGCGATGGCTCAACCCGAAGAAAGATCCCGCGTATTTTGTTTTCTTAGTCAGGTATGTTCGATCGAACCGCTGATCCAGTTGACATCGCTAAAGCCGATTTGCACTCAGCGCCGTCCCGTGCTTCCTAGGCCTATTTTTCTCGGTCTTTTATATCCAGCTGGACGCCATCCTGCACGGTGTTAGCGAGGATTTCGCCTTTTACTCTGTGAGACATTCAACTTGATCGCTTCGATGGGTTCTGACGTACTGCGGAAGTTGTCGATCCTAAATGCGGCCTCGTTGGTGGGCCGAATCATCCCTGCGCTGCTTGCTCCCCGTCTTGGCGTTTTCAATTTGGGCGTTTTCTGCACGACGGCCACTGGGTTTGTCATTCTTTGCATGTTGGCCATACGTGATATGGTGGGAACGGCTCTGTTTGCCATATTCTTTGGTTTCACTTCTGGTGCGGCAATTGCATTAACCCCAGCAGTGATAGGTGTGGTTCGCATACCCTGCTTCTTAATTCATACTGCATTGTCCTGACCACATGACCTGTCCCGACTAGCCCTCGCTAAGGATGCCAATGAGATTGGTCAGCGCATGTGTATATACTTTGGATGGGGAGGTGAGTTGCGTGTATCACAAGAATCATGATGCGAGTTGAGTCAGGACTGATCGCTAAATTTCCAGGGATATTTGGGCTCTTCAGTATGTTGGAATACTGAGAAACGCTTTTATTGATAATCTAATTGGTATTGTGATATGAATCTAGCCACGCCGATATCAGGTGCACTTATTACCAGAGAGTATCATTGGTCAAGCCCAACCATTTTCGCCGGGGTAAGTGTTAGTGTCCTCATACTTACGTTGGCAGTAGGTAAACTTGCGACTCAATCCGGTTTCTTTAAGCCCCATTCGATTCATACTTAATTCCTACAATACTTGAAACACGATACAATATTCAACTCCATATGTGACACCCATTGATTTATCCTCGGTTGATCAGCTTGGAGCCAGCAGGCGCCAAACACTGATCATACACGGAGGCGCCCGAACACGTCATACTGGTCTTCCTTCATCGTCGTTTCAAGCATTTCATACGATTTAGCACAAAGAACCACCTTCGTCCTAAATCATACCTTAATACACCACTGACTGCATTCAACTTGCCATTAAATGCATTTGGTCATAATGGCATTTGAGAACTAGCGCACGGGTAACGGCAAGTACAACCAGTGAGTGTAAGGTCAATCTACTCAACCATTCGAAGCCCTGGTGTATCCCACCACCATCAACTGAATCGCAGAGACTGTTGTAAGCGCATTGTTTCCTTAAAACATTGTGGGCGATGAACCATGCTCGCCAGAGGAAGGCTGGGAATCGGGATCCATGCGTTCTACAAACATTCCACCACTACGACTTTCCTTACCGCAACACTGCCTACGTTCTCGATCGAAAATGAGTGCTGAAAACACCCCAATAGTGTCTATATACCCATTCGGTGGGGCAACTGAAAGCCTCCTGTCTCTTCATGTCGAGCCATCACATATGCTCTTGACCCACTTCCCACCACAGGGTCGCAACAACCAGATACAGTTTTTTTTTCGGCACACAATGACGTGGAGAGACATAATCACAGTGAGGGGCTTATTCATTCTGATACTTCGACAGGGCTGGGATGAGAAGCAGATCTTTGTGACAGTTCTTAACCAGGCGTGGCAAAATCCGTCTGTTCGAAACTTGGTTCTGGGTTATGCGCTAGGCCTTCGCTTTGTGAAAGTCATTCATGCTTCCACTGAGGCAACTCTCGTTCGAAACACGCACGCGGAACTAAGCTGAAGGTTGACTATACGGCCTATGTCGATATGTTTTCCGCCGACATGCTTGTGACAACCCCAGGCCTGGGGTAATTGAGCTTCAACCCATCTCTTTTACTGTGGCGCTTCAACATGGAAGCTGCCATGCAGGCACACCAGAAGTTGGTTGCAGTGTTTGGACACCCGCATTATCTATTTAATCCAAGCCTTTGACAGGTATTTCTTCCGAAGGATATTATTACTAGCTTTCCGCAGCTGGTAAGGGTTGCGTTTGGCAACGCCCTTTCCGCAGACTGTAATGGTGACGATGTAATCCATTAAGATTACATCCGAAGAGTGCTGAGTCGTCGTATAAATCATAATTTCCACTGATTTTTCTCTTGAAGCATCCCTGTGATCATACCAAGGTGCAAACACACTCTCAATCAAATACTCGTACATAGTTTAGCGTAACCTTGCTTTAGCATACTCTATCCTCCATGATGCTCCATTTTTGTCATTTGCTTGATCAAGTTAAGTATTCTATTGTCTCAGTTGACGGTGATATTCACTTTTCTTTCCCACCCAAGTCACGTCCCTTTACATAACCGCCTTGTTTCAAGGCTGTGGATCAATGTCCTCCCATATATAGATATAGAGATATCAGTGGTTCAGCTAGCTCAGTCGCATCTACTTTGAAGTACTACTTATAGATTGAGAATATTGCTGACTCAGGTACAGTTGTGGGCTGATAGAGCTCCATATCCGATGTTTCCTTAATTATCCGATTTCCATGCGATGAGGGATAACGACTGAATTGAAGTGAGAACAAGTCAAAGTGGGACAATTGAATCAGGAGCACTGCCTGACACCCATTTTTGATCCCGTTTCCATATAGCTGCACTATGACAGGAGCTATGAGCGTCTCATTGCTTCCTTCCTTTCCTTTAATCTTACAACCTCTCAACGATCGATGTTGCTCAATTACTAGTACATCTATTCGATACACACATGGGCTGGTGAAGGGAGCATTGGTGGCAATATGATGTCTTCTGGTAAGCTCGATGGTTCATCGATGGTATCTGTTACTCAATCATCTTCTATCAGCTATATGACTGCGATTGTTGTGTTTAGAGTCCACTCCAACTTCCAGTTTCATTTGACAATCCACAATCCGACACAAGGTCGTCTAGAGTATGGTGTCCTTTGATCTATCACACCAATCAACACAAGATTTTTGCTCTCTCTGCAATCGATTTTGGCCATTCGCACGCGCATCACTTGGATACACACTGTCCCACGCGATTGATGCGCTGACCGACATTTCCTGTTTTGGGAACAGCACAATGTGCAGGTTTCTGGTGGGCTGTGCTGATGCGGCACTAACTCGGGAGTTTTCGGACCTATCTGTAGAGACTTTCTGTCGTCTTTGCGGACCAAGACGAGGCAAGTGGAGGGGAAAGCAGACTGCTTTACCTACAAGTCGCAGTGTCCTTTGGCTGTTGGGCAGTTTCTTTTGATGGTTGTGGTTGAGCGAGGGAAGAAGGCTGGGGCGAACAAATAGGAGAGAAGATTTTGGCCTCCGCTCGGAGGTGGGAGGCAATCTTCGTTGAGGTTTCCACCATCATTTGCCCGTTATGATTAATGGAGGCTAAGGAGAACATTTGGTAGCGGCTAGGGCATCTGTAGATGCTCTGATGCAGGGTTTTACTTCTCGTGTGGACACACAGAGATCTTGACAGGGTTCGGATTGTCGTAATGTTGCACATAATCACGATGATGTCGTAAGGTATTGTGGACTGTGAATATGGGATTTCGTGGGTGTCGATGGATGAAGGAGGCCATATATTGGTAATAAGGTCTATGGGTATGGATGGACTGGGTATACTTGACCTCTTTGGGTCTGTGCTACGCGCATTTGTTTTATGTTGGAACATCCAAAGGGGGCGGAGGCAGAGGCGCCCTACAACCGGGATGAACCATGCTTGAAGGACACAGGGAATGTGGTGTTGTGGTCGGTAGATGATTGCCTCGTCGACGCTTGCAAGCCCCTATGATTGGGGTCAACGCTAGACATGGATATCGCATCACACACGCGTAGTGCCCATTCCCTCGAATATCGCGATGGATTCTGCATGAAGTTGATCATGCTAGGTACGTCGACTGCGTTAATTGTATCTTCTATGTCCTCTGAAGTCTGATGGTGAAGGGAAGCTGTGACTTCATATTGCAGGGTCTGTCGTCCATTGACACGGTCTAGGAACTGGCAAGCCACATATGTTTGCTTAACCGCGTTGCTAGTGAGATAGTACACGGTCCGCAACCTATCGCGACAGGGATCGGCCTGCATGGACGGGGAACCCTGCTTGTCCATGACGATTGCAGTCATCCCCTCTCCGTAGATGAGGGAGAAGATGCAGGGCTTGGGGTCGGAGGTTTGGGACATTATGGTCTAATCATTAATATCATGGTGAGTCTGTCTTCTTTTGAACGGATTTACAACCTGCTCACCAATGCTTAATGAATGCTTGTTCAAAGGATGGATCGTCTTTGTCGTATGGAAGGTAGATTGGTTCCCCCTTTTCCTCGTTTTAGAGTCAAGCCTTCGCCGTGACAAATCACCCCAAGACTTTTACTTGTAAGTTCACTTATATTGTTTTTGTTTTATTTTCATTGAATATATCTCTAATATGTTCGGCAGGTATATCCAAATTGGCTCCCGGCGACTTTCCTATTGTCTTTCCAGAGTAAGTTCACGACTTTTGATTCGACACGGTCACATTTCTCAATTCGATCGTAAGCTGGCAATTCAGCGAATGCCCATTGCCCATACAAGCTCGACACCTGATCCCTTGCTTCTCCTTTACTCTTTTTCCTTGAAACTTCTTCAAGTCTGCAGAAATTTGACTTTTGAGGTTTTAAAGTGCTACTTTCGTATACGGGACAGTGATCTGCGTATGTTTATTGCATAATCTTAGCTCGCGCTGAATCTGACTATTTTTATGGATAACGCCACCAATGTGCGAGCCAAGACTTGGAAATGGCTTGAAGGTGATAAATCTAATAATCTAATAAATAATTTTCTGCTATCTTCCGTTTATCTCTGCCGCGCCTCATTGATAGGATTACAGGTTATCCTTTCCGATCCCATCCTGGGCGAATATCTTCTCATGTTGTCTTATATCTGACCCCCAATGTTTGTGTTGACGTCGTCCCGATTACCAATGGTACCCCCTCGCTTTGCAGAATTATTGTTATTGGCCCATCAAGGTAGTATGCAGCTTCAAGCAGTCAGACTATGTTATTTATGCGCTTCTTTTTCTATGGCTCAGCCCGTCTCGTCCCCTTATCTTTGGGCTGTTGTCAAGAATTTGCTTCAACCTGTGCAGCCTGTGCGACGATGAACTGGCATCTCCCTGTTATCCCAAAATTCATTGTTCTAATTGCATTGAGACTTAATACTTGCTTGTTCAAGAATTTTGGCGTTCAATGCACCTCCTAGGTTCTTGTACAGTTTCCCTTTCGTTCAGTCGTCCCTCGAGTTTGAGTAACGCAACACAAAGGACTCCTTGTCTAGACGATAGACGACGCTTATTCATCGGTGTGCTGTCGCTGTGTAGACTGTGGCAATGTGTAATCATTCTTTGTCGGCATCCTGTCAATGCGCAGCACATTTCGATACTGTTATTGTTTCTCAACCTACGTCAGCAGTGGAATATATATGATTTTTTCAGCCCATATAATACAATTTATGCGTCTGAACCATGAGGCGTGCTTTCTAGAAGTCCATATTCCAGTTAAACGCAGGTCTCAGGGCGTGACCTTACTCAAACGCAGTCAGTAAGTACAGCTATGCCATTCTGGGTCGACATGTAACGGGATCGTCGCTCCGTGCGGCAACCTCCGAGACTTAAGGTCTTCAGCAAACCCGACTTTGGAGTAAAATGACGAAATAACTGAGATGGGTGAGAAAAACGGGGAGGAAAGGAGGCGAAAGGGTCTAGGAAGAGACGCTCAAAGGTGTTACGTGTTCCTTGGAAATGTAAAGCTTGGTGCAAGGGGCAGCGGGGTAGAAGAACCCGAGATATCACTCCTGGCTTGATAAGTTGTCACTCAGTGGTCAGAAGAAATAAATGGAATAAAAATACCATAAAATTATAATTAAGCAAATTTCAAGAACTCTGAATACATTCGTGAACAACGTCAAGGCCGGGGTGGCAATATGTCAATTGGACTGTCTGTCTGGTGATTATATTTCTCGTATTTTATCGGATTCACAAAATAGCTACAGTCAACCCTGTCATAACCGATAGCTGTCATAACCGATAACCTCTAATATCCGATGACTTTTGGTGACTCCCAAATTGCCTTCCAAGGCCTAAAACCTGCTGTGATAACCGATAACCTCCCATAACCGATAGCTTTTGGTGCCTCCCGAGACCTATCGGTTATGACACAGCCAACTGTATGTGGATGTGATATAGAATTTGACGTTCGTGAGGATGTGCTATGCTAATTCCACGAAACTCTGCGAGCCGTGCAAACGGTATATGCCGAACCGTCCCCCGACGACCTTTTGCAACGGTTCTGCGAATTTTAGATGCCCATGCCTCCTGCAACCCTTTCGTTGGATGCTTCTTCGTAGTTCGTTCGGTCCGTCTTGATAACCCTTGATGGATATTGATATTGCATTGAAAAATAATCATGATGACTCATATTCCGAGTCTTCCATGCCGTGACAACTTCTGACATGAATGGCCGCCTTAGGAATAGTAAACAAGTTCATTAGCAGGTTGTGCAGTAGTAAATCAAGTCCCATACATCATGAAGCAGGCCGCACAATAGTAAATTTATGCACCCATAATTGTATCGTGTCAGACATAGTTTGTGCTTACGCATCTCTATTAATAGCCCCAGTCGATGACATCACACACTGGCATGTGTGTAAACCATTTAAATACTATTACCCTTGGACTCGTACCGCGGCGCAAAGTGACGGCCTTCGCCAACAAGTATTCTTTAAAATCATATTTCTCGTTGTGGATGCCCGCCTTCAAGTGGTCACGAGTCTCTATCGCACACATATAAGGCCATGCTCCGGTGCCGGTGCTCTGCAATACGTATCTAGCCCCCAAATTTTACTTATCTTTTCTGTCACGCTGCATATACATAGGTAATCATCGAAGGCTCCACAGCCTAAGGATGACACCATTCCCAACCATGTTTGCCATCCAGAGCACTGGCAGCATCTAAAGCATGAGATAACCACCGTCAAGAGTCTTTCTGAAACAAAGGCAAATAGGTCTTGAAATGTCCATGTTGGTGAGGCCCAATGCATTGAATAGTTGAAGTACAACTCCTACAGAAGAGCGTTTGCATTTGACACTGTCTACTTGCCCCAGTCTAAATAGAATCATCAAAGCCCGGATCAAAGATACCCAACCTTTCGTCTTCCTCTCTCCACCCAAAACGCCATCCACTATCTTCCGTCATTTCTCCGTGATCGTCTCCCCCACCTACTCGACCCACTCTTCTGTCCGACCTCAGTTTTTCGTTGATGAGATGGTCGCATCAGGGGCATTGTCCGCTCTCTGGCGACGTCTTCCGACGTTGAGGGGGTATGTTCTTGCATAGAACTGCCCATCATCACACTAATAAATGGAAGTCCAGAGACAAGACCTTCCAGTGTCGACTGTAACTGTGGGATGAAGACTCGCCGACCAACGATGGACAGTTTTGATGAGGTACTCCTTATTCCCGCACGCTGGATATGGAATAGAGAAAGTCAGATCACAATATAAACAACGTTGAATGGTGAGATGGGAATACCACATTCGTGTAATCCTGAACATCCTTATTGTTTCATACCTCAAGCTTCAGCTTCCGTGTCGTCCATGGGTGGTCTAAATGTGACATCATGAACTTTGATGGGAGATCGGCGTTGTAATAACCATCCTATAAAATTTGTGAAATGGTATCTGATATACTATATTAAATCGGTGGACAGAGCTATATACAAGCTGTGATACTCACTGGTCAAGATGCCCATGGACCTCAATTCCAGTAATCGATTGAAGCAGAATTTGCGTCGCTGCAACGAGAAGAGGCACAGAAACTTTGAAGTATGAGACATGTCACGGCAACACGTGAAACCATGAGCTGCAATGAGGAGTTTCCCCTTTACCTAGCTCAGGGTTGACTGGGATAAGTGAGTCGTGGTCGATCTGGAATGGGTCAGGACGAGATATGATTTTTTGGTCGAAGATATTTCATATGAGAAGCATGTTCCAGTTTTTAGAACACGCACTGATAATGGACTGATACGAGGTCACACCAATTCAAGGAAAGGAGTAGGGGGTCGATATGAATTGAAAAAACAGACATAACTCAACTTATAACTCACCTATGGTATAAAGAAGGCAAAAATCGAGTGGTAGGGGAAGTCGGTGGAGATGAACATCATTACGTTCAATGAAAACGTCGTCATGTGACTGGTGAGCTCCCTCCAAATTGAAATTGAAATCTGAAATCCTCACCTTCATGCTGACTCCTCCTCTCGACTGCGTATCAGTGTATGTAGACCAAAGGGGCAATTTGTTTGGAGTCCATATCGACATAGCTTGCCTTGGTTGTAGTTTCGACTGCTGGCAGCTGCAGACATTGTACGGTGATCGTGTTAGTGAGAGAAAGAGAGAATGCGATGAGGCTCAATGTACTTTTGGGTTACTCGACTAAGTCCCACACGGACTATGCCCACAAACGATAACGCAGTGAAGCACGACCATGCCGGCTGTGTCTCTTTGACAGGTCACGGCTCATGGAAGGTCCTTTCCTTGCGCCAAACCATGGAGTCTGGATGGTTTACAGAAACCATTGAAAGCGTTTGGAAAACTCGAAAACATTTAGTATGAGTGGAGGGTGTCCACTGATGCATGGAAGTACAACTTCTACTGGTTACCATCCGTTTTTATTGAGACTATTCGCTCAGCCCAGTCTAGATAAAATTCGTCAAAGCCCAATTCAAATATACCCGGCCTTTTGCTGTCCTCTCTCTGACCAACGTCCCATCCACTACCTTCTGTAGTTTCCCCGCTATCGGCCACCTGACCCGCTCTCTCGTCCAGCCTTAGTTTTTTCGTGGAGAAGAGGGACTCGCCAGGAGCATCGTGGCGTCGTTTCCCCAGTTGGAGAGGTGTGTTTTCATGGAGCGGCTGCTCATCATGACGCCCGGGAACTGGGGTCCATTTCGCCAAATTTTCGAACGCTGACTGACGCTCTGGGACGGAGAGTCGGCTGACGATGGTTGTTGTTGACAAGCCAGCTCTCAATCCCGACCGCTGGATGGTGAACAAAGAAGTCAGATCACAGTGTGAACAATGGCGAGATGGGAGTATCACATTAATATAGCCCTGCACATCCTTGTTGTTCCATAACTCGTGCTTCAGCTTCAATGACATGCATGGGTGGTCTAAATGCGACAGGATGGTATTTGATGGCGACTGATTGTGTAATAACCATCCTACAAAACTGGCCACACGATCTCTGATAACGATATCAGCCATGTCGACACAAGTACATACAAACTGTAATACTCACCGGTCAAGATGTCTGTGGACCTCAACACCAGTAATCGACTGAAGAAGGATTTGTGTTGCCGCCACAAGAAGCGCATCATTTGGAGGCACATAAATTTTGAAGTAAGATACGTGTCGCAGCAACGCATGCAACCAAGAGGTGCGATGAGGAGTTTCCCCTTTGCCTCGCTCGGGGTTGACGAGGATGAGTGAGTCGTGGTCGATCTGGAACAGCTCAGGACAAGAGATGATTTTTTGGTCGAAGATATTGCCTAGAAGATGCATGTCCCAGTCGGATAAATGCCAGCCAGGCAAATTGTAGGGACCATAAGACACATGGAGCAGGAAGAGTGCGTAAAGAAGAGGGTGTGAGCGATATGGCTGGATGTATTCATCAAGTAGAGATAATAATGAGTTAACGAAGTCTTTGGTTATTGTGTGCCGTTCGGTAACTGGAAACGACTGACCGTCCAAAACACGTCATCAGCACTGCAACTTACATTGCCAAATGTTGCATTAAGACCTCACCGATGATGATATAGCACTCTGAACATAGAAAAGGGGGGTGTTTGCTGCTAAGCCCGACTCTCGCAGGAAATGTTGACCTGGGCCGTATGAGGTTAAATCAAGCCACGTTGACGCAAGTGTCTCCTTGAGAGTTTCGGTTGGGGTGGCTTTCCGGAGTGCATCACAGAAAGACTGAAGCCAGAATGCGGCGTCCTCCCGAGCTGCGTAGAGAAAGGGGGAAAAATTAATAACATCAATCCAACCATGAGATGCGACACACTTACAGCCGGCCATCTCAAAGGCCTTGAGGTCTAAAATAGCAAATCTCTCTGCCTCTATGCCGATGTCAATATGCCACTCGCCAGCTCGAGCTTTGTCGAAGAGGAAGTCAAGAAATGAATCATGATGGAATCGGATGAGCTGTGTTGGTGTTTCAAGTGTACCCAACAGGGGCTGAAAGTCAGTCAGGGACTGAAGAACGGCACCTCTATCAAGACTCAGTCCTCGTTCCAGAATCTCTAGAGCAATCGGTTGACCATTTGGTGGGTGGACTTGCTCAAATGCGATGAGGAGTAAAGCGGTTTCTGGTTCTGTTGCAGATGTGATGACATGCTTGTACAGACTGTCGAGGTCTGTAAAGGGATTTGCCGCCTGCTTCGGGTTGTGGTCCCCCATGACCACCTTTAGCCGTACTGCTGGCAAATGCGACTGGGAGCGAATATACTTCATTACCGTTGCAGCATAGAGGAATTGTCCGGACGATCGCTCCACGATTATGTTGATGACTTCAATGCCAGGCCAATTATGAGGAAGTGTGTGTTTATGTCGATGATACCGCTTTATCCAGTTGAAGTCGTCAGTAACAAAAGTGCGTACATCATCTTGCATCCCATGGTAGGGTTTACTGAGATCAACGGGCTGATGCGAAACACCGTGCATGTTGCTGAATCTGAAGAAGCGAAAGATATGGACTTCAGCTCTGCTGGTTATAAAGATGCGGAATGGGTAGTGGGGCTGGCCAGCAAGCGCACGAAGAGCGTCCATGACCCGTCCTTGTGTCTCGACTCTGTCGTCACGCATCCCGCCACACTCATCGAGGCCATCAATAACAATTAAAGAAGGAAAGAGGGATGCATCGAAGTCAGGATGCTCGGATATCATACATTCGAGGGGGATGAGGAGTAGTGAATGCATCTGGCCTGTTGGTGATTGACACAACGACGCTGGGTTTTGTTGCACCTGCGCTTCAATGAAGCGAGAGAGGGGCGGTATTGACAGAGCAAGTTGATACGCAAGGGTGGGTACCACTTTCTTCTCGTCAGTCCTCTCCTCATTTGTTCTCCAAAAGAAAAACGACGCAGCAAGTTTTCCCAATTTTGAGCACCGATCTGCTAGAGATCGGGCTATGGCCGTTTTTCCAGTGCCTGCAGGACCATGCACCCAACTTATGATTGGACGGTCCACGGTGTTCTGTCCAACCGCCCAGTCTTCAAATGCATCCAATAGTGATGTTCGTGTTCCAGCTCGACATTTAGCGTCGTTGTACTCGTCGTCGGAGTTTTGAAAGGCCGTTCCAGAGGAATAGCTAAAAATGATTTGCAGCGCTAAATGAATGTGTGAGTGCAGTGAATATGGCATGCTAGTTCATGAATGTACCAGAATATATCCCAAATTCTTGATGAAAATTGAACGTTGAGTTTTGGATGAGTAGTTTAGATCCAGGAGACATAGATAACATACTGAGCAGGAAACATGGGGAGTGTCAAAGCGATGCCAGGTAATCGGCAGGAAGGGGACCTTTATATGACGAGCCCATATGAATGTATATCCTATCGCAGTGAAATCAGCAATTGAATAGGCCAATGTAAAGACTACATGTGTCCATGGAACGCGGAGTGAGTAGAAAACGACGAGCACAACGCGAGTAAATGCTGCGAGTTGTGCTGCAGTACAGAAGCCACGAAAGAGTAACATTGATGTGTTCGTGGTGCAATGGGACCTGGGATAATCAAGAGGAATGGTGACGATTTTCGAATAGTCAAGGTTGAAGGACACCAATTCCAATTTCCAAGGTTTCCGTGTTTGGATCGGTTGTGTGTATTGCGATCTGACAGGCGTGGATGTGAACAAGAGTTTCGTTGAAATAGGTCGAGTGTTGATACGCCGGCTCTCCAGAGTGTGCCCAAATCGAGTCTCAGATGCATACTGATCATTTTTTCAACATGGGGAGTTTGACCTCTAGGATTGGAAGCTCAAGCGATTTTAGCGGTCCCCCTCCCTCAACTGTGGGGTGGGCTTCCGTGATGTACAACCTTAGTGTCAAGCAGTGAGTTGGAGATTGTTAACCCTAGTCATGATTAACCGGACAAGGGGGGTGCATAAATCAACAAGAAAGCCATATTATCTACAGTATCTTTGGAGAAATGTATGAGCTGCAAATTCGTAACGCCGCTACAGATCATGGTCATGCCAGCTCACCTTACATGCAGCTCCTGGGTTAATTTACCCCGTCTTCCAAACAATCATATCCATCTACGGCAGCTCATGCCCAGGTATAATACCCCAAATGTCGGACTGCTGAATCCGGGATGACAATCTGGGGCAAACATGGAGGTATCATTGTTGAATGTTGAAAGACAAGTCTAAGAGTAACTTTAAGTTCAAACGTTCAAGTTGCGTGACCAGCCAATACGCTCACGTGGCCCAACGCGCCGTCTGGTCGCGTGTGAGAGGCACAAACTTAACTCCCGTCCCGTCGGATCAATTATCAACGGCATATGTACATTATGACATAGCAACTGTATGTGGGAACTTGGGTGTTCAAAGTTCAAACGTTCAGGAGGAAACGGATTACAATCAAAGCAAGATGACTATGGTGCATGAAGCTTACGTAGAAGAGTCGTCGCGCCGCGTCGCGAGAAATGACCTTTTCGGCTGATTCGACTCGTTGACTCTCGCTTGAACGCGCCTATTTTGATAGTGCGTCAAAATCCAATATTTTCTTTCAACACAGAGTATGTAATACGGCTGTATAGGATTCGGAATACGTATTCTGCATGGAATGTGTGTGGTGTGCATATAAATCTGAGGATGTTCAGCAGCTCAGGAATTTGAGCTAATTAGAAGAGCATATGAGCGATGAACACCTTCATAAAACGATCTGAACGTACATTTTGAAGGCCAGTGATGAGCCGCCCAGCGTCAGCAACCCCCTATTTATTTTTGATTTTTCTCTTATTTTCAGGTTATTTCTGTTCGCATCGGCGCATCGTTCACGCGTTGCGCGCTCTTGGCTTCCGTCCCGCCTCCTATCTCATATTTGAATTTCGTATTCGTATTTCGTCGTCCATCGTCGTCCGGTGCCCGTGAGCACCTTCGTTAACGTTTAACTTCGTCATTTTCTTCGTATTCGACATTCGTATTGCTGACACTCACCTTCTCTTCCCATCTCCTCATAGCTCTCTCATATCGACTCCACGAGCTTGTACTGCACATCACTACCTTCCCTTTCTATCCCACAATCTCATCCCCCAATTACACCTTCAGCACCACTGACTTTTCTCCCAGATCTCCCCAAATACACATCACCAGGCGGGTAGCTCTTCAGCATGCTATGCAAAATCGAAGAAAATGCAGAGATACATTGATAAATGAACGCCGTGAGCTTCACTTTCTTGCTTCGATTCATACATCGAAATTGAAACCAAACGGAGACTGGAATTGGAGCCAGCGATGCCGTTGTATTGAAAGGGATACTTAGACCAAAGCGAGCGCGGCTCTGATTAAAATTTATGATTGCTAAGGCATCTGGTTACCATCATGCGTCTTACTCTTGACCTCCCGGGTCATATACAGTAGGGGTCAATAGTCCCCTGTTACATCTCGATCCTGATCTCATGGTAGACAACTGACCAATCTAGGACGACCCCGACTCTGTCCCGAGTTTCAACTTAACTTTTGTTCAACTTGTCTCTCGGATTCCATATCGTACACTGGTACACGCCTTAATCTATTCACAGAGAGCACATTATAGTCGGATTCTCTTCAGGATCCAGAGTAATGAGCTATTTGTACATGAATTAAAGCATGAACCTTGCACTTTGATTCGTCACTAGCCCTGGCCATCCTTTGGCCTTTTCTTGACTCCCCATAATCATCATGAACTAGATTGCCCCAAAACATAGCTGGAAGCAGGGTGACTTGTGAGTGGATTTTATTTTATGTATCAACTCTTCTCACTAACAGCCATCTCTAACTCACCCTCCTCATTGCGGAAATAATAGACACATAGTAAAGTCATTGACCTGATGGGTATTGTACACGGTAGCGAGTAGTACTGGAGTAATGGTATCTTTTTCTCTGCATCTTCTGCGTCCTTCCATTGATATCACTGCAGCTACATCCTACTTGGAACCTTCAATTACTAGGCATCATTTTCGATGATCATATATACATTTCGGCAGCTGCTTGCAAAAAGCACCTGCAGCAAAATACATGTCACACCCCGAGCACTGCTCAACAACTCCATTGAACTCCTACTTCATGATTCCATTTTCCTTCATCAAAATGTCAATAATATCAACCTCCATTTATTTCTATCCTAGCCCAGCTTGGAATATGTAGCTTTTTGTTGTGCTGAGAGGGGATCAAATTCCAGAACCGCCAAGACCCGGGCGCTAAAATCGTCTGTACTAGTTGCGACTGCTGGAGGCTGGAGTGAACGGCCCCAGTAATACCCAAGGAATTGGTAAACAGGTGTGTAAAATTTAAATATTATATCTCCGACAATTTAATCGCTAATCACAAGTTGTGTACGTGAGTTTCAGTAGTTTTCTTTTCTTTTATCCTCGCGCGGGTGTCGCAAGGCTGCGAGCGCTGCTCCGCCGATGAGCCCAGCGTCCATAACCCCCGATTTTTCAATTCTTCTTTCATTTTCCGTTTTTTCCTGTTCGCATCAGCGCTCCATTCACGCTCTTGGTTTCCGTAGTTTCGAGCCTTTTCTTTCCATTTTCCATGTTTTCTATCGATTTACTTATATCATGTACATAGTTTAGAACGAATACGAGCTCCTTCAGGCCCTCGTATCTTGTTTTTCGTGTTCATATTTCGTGTTCTTCGTCGTGTGGTGCCCATGCGCACCTTCGTCAGCGCTTTTATTTGTTATTTCGTTATCTTCATCCCTCGATCCTTGTCTCAACTTATATCTCATTCACCTCAGCTTCCTATCTCCTCGTCTCTCTCTCACATATCAACCCCAGGAACTCGTTCTGCGCGTCACTACCTTCCCATTCCATCCCACCACCCTATCCCTTGGTCACATCTACACCATCACTTAGCTTTCACTCAGATATCCCTACGCGCACACCATCGCTTATTTTTGTCTTCGTTATTTCTTGTACATTGAGTTTGTATTCTATAATCATTGTGTGTGCTAATTAAAATGTGTATAAAGTATATACTTTTGCATTATTTTACTTATCCGTTTGCCTTTCTCGAGTCCCCTGAGGTCAAACGAAAGAGTCCCATCGCGTTATTCTTTGTTCGTACGCGTGAATTTTCTTTCGATTATTTAAACAAGACATTTGGACAACACTACATGTATGGACCTGGTCGTCGTGCCGAGTCTTGCAATTCATCATTTGCGCCCAACTTGAACGCTCAAATCCCTAGTTGCGCGGCTCCTCGCAAGCTCATTTTCAGCAGCGACGGAGATGAAACTGGCATTCGTGTATTGTTGAATTGGCAATGCTGTGTGGTGCATCCTCACGAGGTGTGCTTGGACTTTTAGTAGTCGAATCCATGCAATGTCGATGAGGGTAACCTTAGGGGTGTGTTTGAGAATTCAGCAAGACAGGAGTGCTGGTGTTGAGAAGGGCGTGTACGTCGAAGGTCATTTTGAATGGCACAGGGGTACAGCGTGAAAAGGTTTTGGGGACTATTCATTTTTCGGGTCAGACGGTTCCACAGTCAATCTGATCAGCGGGGCCGCGGAAACCCAAACGGCCGCCGAAGCTCTCAGGAAAAGGAAATCAGAAGAACTCGAATTTCGACTCAGTGCCATACTTGGTTTAATTTTGCCAAAATCTAAACACTGACAGCTAATAGCAATTACATAATAGTAAATTTTTTCTATTCTACTGGGGGATTCCGGCCTCCGAAAACATCATCGTCCCAAAGTGCCACGAGATCAAGATCTTCCCGAATCGAATAAAACTTGAGGCCCACCCAAGCTGTGGGTCTGCTTGCGTTTTTTTTTCCTTCTGGCAACCTCTGAGGCGTTCACAATGCTTACCTGCGGCTACCCTCTCTTGGTTATCGTCCCTTACACGCCTTGACTGGTGCGCGTAGTTCACGAGACCTTTGCTCGCTCTTGTCTAAGCACGTATCGAGACCTTCACATGCTGGTGATGACTCAAATGTTTGATCTGTTGGTCTTGCCAAACAAACCATTCAAAATCTTACTCTGCTTCGTACTTTAGGCTTTTTCCTATGTTCCTCTTACCCTGCATTTGTGCACGAGACCAGCAACGCAACGGACCAAGGCATCAGAGGTAAATCTTGGTTGATGTCATTCGTGGTGACGACAGCTGCTCGACGTTTATTTTGGATGTCTATTCATAGCAATTCCCCGACTCGAAGCTGCCCACCACACTCTGGCGAGTTACGCGAAGAAAAGCTATGCTCTATAGATATTCTATTTGAATTTCCTGGATTCCATATCCCGCAAGTCCTTATTTCGCTCCATTCTTATCCTTGTTGCAGGCATTTATTACATTCTCTGGCCAAGGTCGACTGCCACCCCATTTGCAGAGAGGATATTTCTCAGAGTTGTTTGGGTCGTTATTGGAGGTGTCTGGAAGGAAGAATAAGTTGTATATAGGTGACGAGAAGGAGGGAGACTTACGATTAATTGACCTAGTTGGATCCACCTGCTCTGCTGTCCCTCCGAGAACTGCAAATTTGTCTATCACTTCCACCACCTTCCAATGCCAGTATCCACTTGTTTCGATAGGAATAGACATAATCATTTGGTTCAACTTGTTGAGGGGTAGCGAAGTCCTGACTGTAGGTGGACATCCATGGCGCTCAACGGGGGTTGACACGACAAGTTCAGACTCGATTCTGTCACCGCGTCCATCTCTAGACCCAACAAAATAGCGTCGATGCAGACTCTCCTGCCAGCTATAAGTTTCTCCATCTCTCTCCAATGAGGAAATTTGGCCAACTAAAACACCGGCACGCCCATTTGTATCAAGGGTGGTGACGATGAAGGTTTGGCAGTTTTGGCCAGGGTTCATGGTTATTGAGTCGCAGAAAGATATTAGTTATTTTAACTTTTGCCGGCGAGGGTGTATGAGCGTTTAGAGGAGAGAAGCTCGACAAAAAAAAGCACGCACTTTGAGTGCTCTTGGTGAGAGTGGTTCGTATGTTGAGTTTGTCGGTCGAAGAAATTTCAAGCCATTTAATTGTCCCGTGTGTCACAGAAACTCAAAGAATCATAAAAACTTTGCTTATGTAATCGCGCTTTACGCTCGAAGCTTGTGCGTCTACAGGCGCTGCTTGAGGCCGTCGCGTCTGAAGAGACCTTCTATACCGCAATCCGTAGAGCTAAATGTCAATGATAAGGCGTGCACCAGAGACCGTGCAGGGCAGCCGAACATATTATGGGGCATAGTCTGCGCTATACCATTTGCAACGGTCTTTCCTTTCTAGGCCCTGCGAGATTCTTCTAGCTGAGCGAATTGCTTATGTATGCTAGTTGACTGCCTGATGAGATATGGGCTTGGATCCGTAGCTTCAACTTTATTCGTGAGTGTGTTAATGAGTTGTTATCAGTGAGCACTGTGGAGTGAGTCGATATTTCGTAGTTCAAGTTGTCTGAAAGACACGTACTTAGCTATCGGGAACACTGAATAGCGAGCGCTTGAATATAACCTCGCTATATTCGTAAATGTGAGAGCAGCAACGAGGCGAAGAGGCACAGGACGTGGTGATAAGCTAAGGTATGTGAATAGTTAATCTACATTTATATATGAATGTGATGCTGTAGCGACTGAAGTGGCCCTATAAGTTTAAATTCGTTATCTAGAAGGACCGCCTCAGCTTGATATTTCGGGGAACACCGTCGTTTCTGTGTTTAGTTTAGTTTGCTTGACGAACTTCCGACTCCGTCCTCTATGTTTCGTATGTGAAGCAAAGTTATCACTTCGTGTTTCGGTATATTTTTTGCATTCCAGTCACTATTTCACCACTTCGAAAGTATGCTCTTGGAGTTAATAAGAAGAGAAATCAACTTATATCCCGAAATATATTGAAACTCTGAAAGCAGTCAGAGGATTGTGTGCTGAATTCAGGTTTGCGTCGGCGAGGCTCACTTGTTCTTGGCATTGAACAATCAGGCGCCTGATAAGAAACTAGAGGGGGAGGAACGAAAATACATCGTATCCACCTACGTCAGCGTTCCTGTTATCTCAAGTTGATCTTACCGAGCTGCGAGTGCCCAACGGCAAATGAGCAGGAGCAGTTTATGGCAGGAAGACTCAGAAAATTTGGTCTGAACGACATTTGAATGTGACAAACGATATTCCCAATCGCGTGAGGGTCGCTATATTTAGTAGATGTTTTGTTTTTATGTGGGCCGCTGCGCTCTGATCGAGACAAGGGTACGGAAATTAAACAAGTGTTGCTTTCTGACGAGGCCTCATGGCAAATCAAAGATGGATATCTCTTCCCTCCCGAGATTAGAGGTCCGAGTATCCGCTCAGTTTGGAGGCAGCGTAAGTCTTCTACCTTGTCGAACGTAGAATTTGGCGGAATTGTCTCGTAATAACTGTGAGGCAAGTAGCGTGGTTTGAATTGGTCGCTACTGCCTTTTCGGCATGCGTCAATGAGGCATCCAGCGTAAAAGGATGGCAAGCCACTTTCGGGACGTAGTTGAAAGCAACTGCAGTGAAACGCCACTGGGACTATTCAAATTTTTTTGAATAGGCCACATGACACTACACACACAACTTCAGCATGAAACACGCACAGCTTGAAAGCCTTGTAATCGGGCCTTTGATTCCCAAAACGATGAAGTACAACCAGGCGCTCTACTAATGCATACCACGTAGATGATTGTGTCGACGCCTCCCTTCTCGTACATAGAAACACTGAAAGCGCGCTCCAGTTATCTCGACGCATTTTCCTTTCCTCGCTTCGTATATCCGAATAGACTTCTTATCATCATCTTGTGGGTGGTAATCAACGATAGAGATTCAGAATCCACTCGCCACGAGTGGTGATATTTAATCACGTTTTCAGCATGAAGGTCTATATGCTGTGCCTCTGAGACACGAGAGCTCCAGTGATGTACTTGCATGAGGCATTAAGTGCCATTGACGGACGTGTATGTGCTCGAAGGACTTGTTTTTATATGCCTTACTTGGGAAGGCACCCTTTCGCTTATAATCGACGACCGGGATCGTTTCCTATTGGCATCACTCCTAGTACATATAACAGCCTGTTTACACTAGCCTTACTGTTCAGTTTCTGCAACTTCTGTTCCTCATGTTTCACAATTCGAAGGTCGTCATACAAAATCTACATTCGACATCTCTCATTAATGAGAACAACCACTCCGGTGCGTCCTTGGTTTACTCCGCGACATTATGTCACCATATTAACATTATTTAGCTTTCTATACACTTGCCAATCATGTCTGTGTGTCAGCATATCAGAACAAGGATGGACGCTACGATGCCAGATGTCACCCTGGCACTCGTTCGACAATTTTGAAAGCCTTGAAGGAGATCGACGGCTCACCGTCAATCACATGGCTCAGCGGCCCATTGGGCGCAGGAAAAACTGCAATTGCATGTTCGTTAGTCGATGCATGTCGAGACACATCTCAGCTAGCCGCGTGCTTTTTCTTTTCTCAAATACCAGACACAGTTGGATCTCAAAATGATGGAAAGACGCTCATCCCGACCCTATCATACCAACTAGCAAAGTCAATACCTTCACTCCGCGAATACATAGAGAAAGAGATCGAGCTTGATCCAGCTCTTTTCCAAGGATCGCTGGAGTCACAGTTACAAAAGCTCATACAAAGGCCACTCCTGCGAATGCAGAAGGAGCGCCCCGACATTGATCTCCGATCACTTCCTCGCTTGATCATCATTGATGGCTTGGATGCATGCGGAGGCGACAGCGGGGACCGTGTAGGACAACAGAAGGGCGCTCTTCATGTTCTACGTCTCCTCGCTGACCACAGGTCCATCCTCCCGTTTCATGTTGTCATTTGTAGTCGTCCCAATCACCAAATCCGCAGCTACTTCGAGAACCCCGCCGTGAAGAAACTGGTCCGTACATTTGTCCTCGACGAAAGGCTTCGCCCTCAGGATGACATCTCCCTCTTTGTGAATGATGGATTTAAGTGGATTAGAGATAACCATCGTCACTGCAAATATCTTCCGCGCGACTGGCCAGGACGACTCATCGTTCAGATGATCGTGGAAAGATCATCGGGGCATTTTCTCTATTCAGCAATGGCTATGCAGTACATTCGTTCTGAAGAACACAACCCAGTCGTGCGCCTTCAATTGCTGGTAGACATGGATCCTCGAGTAACCTCCAACATCGCTCTTGAACAACCTCTGGCTCAACTAGACGCCTTCTATCTCCAAATGACAAACGCCGCTACCGACCCCACTACCGCCCGCCAGATCATGGCATTCCAATCGATTCATCCTTCCAATGACTTCGATGTTCCTCTGACCTCCTTGGAGGGTGTACTGTCATTGACGCAGGGTGCTGTTCGGCGCGCATTGTCAGACTTCGCGCCTTTGCTTGTTCTCCTCGAGAACCCCAAGCAGTTGATCAGGTACCATCATGCATCATTCATTGACTTCATTCACGACCAGAATCGTTCTAAGGAATGGGTCGTGGATATACCTAACGATGCAGAGCGGTTTGCACTGCTAGATCTGGAGGGATTTGAGAAGACGAATAGTTCGTATTTGACGAATCATCTATGCCAGTTATTGAACTGACACGTGTCTCGTCGCACCCTTAGCCCCGGAGGAACAAGGATTCTGGTTCCAGTGTTTTTGCGAGTCCTTGAAAAGGGCCACACCTAGTCACAGACTCAAGAACGCTCTTGCCACCACATGGATGGATTTTCCGTCCTATGCAGCAGGTTACAGATTCTTCTCCCACACTGGGTTCAAGTCGCATGAAAGATTTGGCGAATTAAATGCTGCCATATGCGAATCCGTAAGGGTTTATCGCCTGGTATTTCTTTTTTTTTCGCTGACATAGCATCATAGCGGTTCTCTTCAGATGAGCGAGAGGAACTCGTTCATGATCTTGTAGATGCATTCACGTCTGCTTTACAACCATATATCGAGCCGTACCGGTGCAACATCATGCTTCACTCGATTTTGATGTTTCACGCCTACTATGGACCTTACCCATTTGGGTCGTTCTCAACGGATGCTACTAAGCGTCACAGGTTCATGCTATCATACGCCTACGGTCAAATAGCGTCATATGCCGACGCTGATCTCCTTTCTGTCGACGAAAATGCCCTTGGTCTGATTAATCCCCCGTCCCTCATGGATGCCGAAATCGTCACAACAAACACTTCGTGGCTTCAGCAACTGCTTCGCCATTTCTGCTACTTCGGCTTGTACTTGCCACCAGACGACGAACTCCTTCGCAATTCAACAGTCAGGATTATATCCTTATTTATAATGGACGGCGAATCCCTGATCGATAGGTAAATACGTTCAAGTTGAACCTTTATTCAATTTGCTTATCGTTGCACGAATGCCTCACTGACAACGACCTTTTAGGATAAACATGATCAATATGATTGACTGGATGCTCAAAATGCAGACACCTTCGGCGGAGGTCATTGACTGTTTGGAGGACCATACCATGCCCGTGTTTCTCAAAACGAAGCTGGGCGAGAGTCCCGACGTCCAAGACTACCTTCAGGTAGGTTGGCTACTCAATTTAACAACCTTGAATCGGGCCTATTCTCACTCATTTGCTCTAGCGCGCCAATGCTATAGGGATTTCAACACGAAACTGCCCAACCAAACCAGAACCGGTACCCATCCCTCGAATTTCAAATTCGGATCTCAGCGATATTGTTCAATGGAAGCCAACCCCGCGTCCAAGGTATTATGCACTTCAAGAGAACTTTAAGGAAGAAGAGGAACGTCGTAAACGCACGCGACTTCGAGAAAAATGGGATACATTTCTCGAGTCTCGGAAAAGACGCAAGTTGGGTCCTCTTCCACCTTCCCAAGTCGGAAACTTGTATTACTATGATCAAGGGTGAGTGAAAGTTTTATTCTTCGTGACCTCCGTCTTTCGTGGAACGAAGTGAAATTAACTTCTTTCCTCAGGTTGTATGAAGTTCCCCCTGATCTTCATGACATCGAAGTTCCTGGTTGGGGATCAGATGCGAAGGTGGGCCCAAAAAGGGTCGCGAGAGTTCCACAGTATTTGATTTTAAGAAGGGAGGAGAATGGTCTGATGGACGGGAAAATACTCATAGATTTCTAATTAAACCGCACCATGTAGTAGAATATGACATGTACGTTGTTGTTGCGTCTGTTTGAGTTTAATTTTTGACGTAATGCGGCTGGTTTTGACTCAAAAGGGATGGCATAGTAAAGCAACTCGGGAGTGAGGAGGACTATTCAATTGGAGTGGTGTAACACGATGCAAGGGGCGCGGTTGGTCTGAGTAATTGGACACGAGAGTGCAGTGAAATGGCAGTGCTAAAAGTAGGGTCGCTGTTGAAGGACTTTGACAGTGGTGAATTTCAACCTCGGTTCGCAGGTGCAAGATGGGGCATGAAGCTTTATAGGAAGGAGAAGAGGGAGGAGGGAGGTATGTGGGGGGTTGAAGGGTGAGTATGCAGAATTCGGGTCTGGGCAAGCGGTTTCATATTTGCAAATAATCGAGGACTACCACGAGGTGCCGACAGGTCAACATCGTGTGCTCGAAAGGCGATACTTAAACTCAGAATTTAATTTAAACCAACAAAAATATGATCGGAAAATAAATCCTGACCATAAAAGGGCAATAAACTGAGCCTGCTGGCACACTGATTATCCAATACACAACAGGGCTCTGCCTGCCTCAGGCTGGTCCTGCCAGGAAATCCTTGAACGGAACGAATGGCTTATCCTATTGAGAATGACTAAAGCTAGGAGACGAATGAGAGCAATCTGGTGCAGGGCTGTGGAGGAGAAAACTCAAAGAGGAGAAGAGCAATGTTCGACGTCTCTAGTGTATGTATGTCCAAAGTCGGGGTCGCGCTGCAGCGCGACATGTTCACGTGATTGACGCGTCGCGTCGCGAGTTGGCAGTGGCAGTGAAACTAGACTCTTGGACAACATGTGGCGTCGGCTTGATTTGCACCTTCAGTTGAGCTAAGTATCTAGTCTAAAAATGTTGTTAATGCGTATTTGACAGGGAATGGTCTGCGGTATGTATGGTAATGCGATCTATACTAGTAGGATAATTCGAAACAGGAATAAACTTGAATAAGGATAGTCAAAGTAGAATATGATCATCTGACCGAATCAGGTTCATAAGTAAGGCGAGAATAAGAGAAAAAGTTGTAAAGAAATGCAAAACTCTAATAAAAGTCCGATGTTGCCTAACGATACACTGACTCCGGAGTCCGAAGGCTTAGAAGACTTGGAAGGTATAGGGAATATAAAAGAAATAAAAGTTACGTTCTGAAGGACGGGAAGAACCATCGTTGAAAGATGCACACGACTTGCCAGTTGACACCTGCTAGGCCGAATAAGCTTTGGGATAACTGTGCTGACTCCCGTCCCGTCGGATCATGTATCAATGACTTCAGGCGGATGCACGAAAGTGTGGGTTGCAAAGCAAAATGTCGCAACAAGTCAGCAGTGGCCCACTCCAGTGGGTAGATTATTTCCTGGAGGTGGGGCATATGCGAAATGGTGCGAATGATGGTGTCTTCAGCTTGAAGGATACTGGCATCGAGTTGAGAGTGATTGGTGTATAATTCCAAAGTCTCTAGCGTTGAGCTACGCCCGGCTATATGCATCAGCTCCGGCAACTTCAAGATAAGATCCATTGGGAGAACGAGCCGCTTCACTTTAGAGAACGGTAGACTGTCGAAGAAAATGTGAAGCTTCCGAACGGCATTTTGAAGAACGGTAGCGTCGAAGGCTCTGGGGTTGAATGGGGGTCGGAGGTCAACAATCTCGAGGTTGGTGAGCGAGAGCAGCGTCACTAAATTGAATGTGTCGATGTGAGAGGTAAAAGAAGATGCCCAATTAAGTCCCTTGTCCCCGTTTCGAACAAGGACGCCTTCTGTGAGGGAATGGCGATCGGTAACCCGCAAAAATACAAAGGGCAAATCCTTTGGGATACAATGGTCAAGGTGACCTGTCAAATCGAATGTGTAGCTCAGCGAGTCGCAGACTATCTCTAGTCTTTGTTTTCCTCCAATGTATGCGTCGTTGTGAGCCATGGCTTTAATACAAGCCATGTCCCTAGGAGTAATCCCCGGTCCCAGATATAAGCGGATTTGTTCTTGTTCCCCGACCAGCAGGTCGGAGTAATTGGTAGGGAAGTGTCGAATATCTACACAGGGCGTGGACATGTGCGCTAGATTGTGGCCTGGAGGAAGGGATATTCTCATGCGCACTTTTGCTGAAGGTAGAAAGTCGATTTGAGGTGGGTGAGTTGAGTGATAGAGACTCGGTTTGCTCGAGAGTCAGCGTTTTTCTATCTTTGCGCTTTGTCGACTCCCTCCTTACCTCACGCCTTAATTGTTAACGTTCGCTGTGCTACATTCCAGACAATGCGTGAAATTTACCATACTCGAGAGGTGAATACACGTGTGATTGTGGTCGAGGGTGTTAAGAATGGACGGCTTGATCCAGGCTGTGTCGTCCGTTAACGGTCGAAAAAGTGGCTTTGGTTTGCCAGCACAAATTGTTGCAATAATGAACATGCTATTCTATTAAAACTATGCGAGGCTCTATTACCCATAATACGGCTTTTTGTCGCATTTTCAAGGAGCACAAGACGAGCTTGGATGCTGAGCAGCCTTTCGAGCCTTAACAGAACGATAGTCCCACGGCATCTTGCCTAGTTACAAGCACACTGCACTGGTTGCGCCTGACAGGACGGTGAGCTAAAAAGGAAGCTCAACGTGTTCCATGCTCTATTGGAAGGTCGATTTCCTTCCAACTACGCAACTGCACGAGGTGGTCGTCCTCCAAAATATTTTTTCGACTAGCAAGCCCCCGAGTGAGCCAGGCTGTCCTGACCTGAGCCGTTTCTTTTCTAGCAAGCATCTCACGAATGTTCTTTTTGCGTTGCCCATATTTCTGATACAGTGATGGCCAGCTGCAAATTGAATTCACGACTCTCAGCGGCTATCCCCCTTTCCTTCACCAATTGCAAATGATCATCAGATAGAGCTCACGAAATACGACGAATGATGTTCTACCCATTGGCAAGGTTCTGATGGTACAGACAAAATTGGGCAACGGGTCTAACATCAGACTCATCTCTGAGGAGGACGAGGGGTTACGCATTTCGAATGGCTGTGCCCATTCTGATGCATTTGTTCGAACTCGTTTTGCCTTAATCAAGCATGATAAGCAGTGGCAGCGAACGGGGGACATGCAACCCTTTGCCCTGCGAGGCCAAAGCTAAAGTTTTGAGTCAACTCTTAGGATAGGTCCACTTATCGATGTCTTCCCTGTCTACAAACCATGAAGTGAGCCCAATCTGAAGGCCCCGGTTTATACTTTGATCGAGAATAGACGCGCAATTTCCCAATCGGGGTTCGAGACACGCATTTCATTCTCCGATGGGCGCGAAATGGAAAGATGATTCCGCTTTTAGACGTGATATGATCACGATGGGGGTACTTTAATGAGAGAAAAAGGTCAATTTTGTATAATTATATGTTTACAATAACAACATTTCCGCTTTGCAAGTGCAAGTCTGCAAGTCATATTCTCCTCACCAGTAGTCGTTGTAAACCTCATCTTGTACCCAGGACTCCGACCCATCAATCGAGGTAGATCCATGGTTATAGGCGAATGAATCGAGGCTCGGATCCGCGACCGAGATGCTGTTGATCCCAATCGCACCAGATGTGCCAAAGCGCGCCCTCGTCCAGATTGTGCGAATCTGGTCATCGCTAATGCAGTTGGTCAGCGTCGTTGTCACCACTCAACATCCAAATGCTTACACGACTGGAAGTCCGTCGATCTGTCGACCGCCATACTTGATGGCGGCAGAATTGAGCCAACCTTGAAAGTGACGGAGGTTTGCTACAAGAAGTACAGTAAGCTTCTGGATCGGCATCAAGACGACGCAATCGTTTACCTTTGGTTCGCTCGATACCCAGGAATTGGAAATGACGACCGTATCCCCTCCTGTCCTTGTAGACCTCTTCATAATTACGCCACAGTGCAGCAGTTGAGGGGAAATCGGCTTTTCCAGCCCAGACTTTGGCAATGGCAAGCGAGACGAATTCGGCATAGGTGAAGGATTGCATGCCGAAGTTGGCTAAAATCAAGATGACGTCAGTAACACAATTGAAGGGGAGAGGAATGGCGAGTAAAGTACCATTGATGAACGTCAATGTAGGGTCTGGGATGTAAAATGCATCGAGGTACAGTGAGCGGAGGTGGCTTCCGTCAGTAACGATAGGCTGAATAGCATCGGGATCTGCATGATCCTTTGGGCCAAGAGACGAGTTGTGGTATTGCGGTAAGAAAGGGTAGGTGTATCGGAATCCCGTAGCAAAAATGATACGATCGATTCCCGAGATGACCTATTGGCAGAGGTAAGTATGTGGACAAGTCATCAGAACACAGACATACGGTGCCATTGACAAGCTCGACGCACCCGTCGCGGATGTTCGAGCCAACGGGATGGAAGCGTTTGATCTCTGGTACGATGGTCACATTGCGAGGAAGTCGTCCTAGGAAATCAATCTGAGGACGCTCAAGGATTGGAGCTGAATTCGAAAAGTATTAGAATCATCAACTCCTTCGTAAATTTACTCTAACACACATTTTGAAGGCTGGGTGGATCGTCAATCGGCATGTTATATGAAAATGGAAGAAAATGCGAAGATACCCTCACGGACTGATAGATCTTGCTGACATGTCGAATGATATCCCGAGAAATTTCTCCACCACTGGTCTAAGCATCAACTATTAGTGAGTGTAAGGGAATTAGGCTTGGAATACCCACAGAAGCGCCAACGACGAGTACAGTTTGGTTAGTAAAATGTTCAGGTACTCGGTACTGTCGCGAGTGTTGAATCAACTCAGGAAACTTCTCCGCCCAATCCTTCAACCCTTCAATACTGGGAACATTGGGAGCATTATAACGGCCAGTCGCGACGATCACACCATCAAAGTTCTATACAACCCAAGGTCAACAGGTGAAAATGATCTGTGAACCGGACGCCAAGCTCACCTCCTTGGTCCAAGTAGCCTGAACCGTTCCACGTTCAGTAGGGGCGACAGTCTTGACTGTCAGCGTCCATCCAGCGTCATCGCCATTGGAGTCATATCTCTTCTCAACCAACTCGACACGGGTGTGGTAATGAACGTTCGGGTTTTGGTCGTTATTGTTGACACCGTGCCATGAAGCAAAGGCACGAAGGTAGCGTTGAAGTTTTTGATTCGGAAGAGCTATTTGACGGGCTGAGGTTCAGAAGCAGAATGACAATTACCGATGATGCGAGTGCTTACCCCAAGGTGTCCCAATAGGCCAGGGAAACTCTCGTACTTGTTGAATAGGCTAAGTTACGATGAGATAAGACACGGAGAGCAGAATTAATACAAACGTACCCCAGGGGCATTAGAAGCCAAAGACTTCCAAATAGGTTTGGGAGCCCGATGAGACCTTTGCAGCAACTGACTCTTCGCGGAATTGGTGTATTCCTCGGTGTAGGGGAGCTTGACGCCTTTCGGCGGCAACGAAGGGGTGTAGTCACCAATGACCGCGTCTGCATTGGGGAAGGGCGCGTCAAGGGGTACTTCGTCGCTGTAGTGCCAGTTTCCTCCTGGAGAGTTGTCGCGTTCGTAGAGGGTGACGCCAAATCCTGCTTGGGTGAGTTCGCGGTATGAGATAATGCCTCTAAATGTCGAAGTTAAGTTAGATGAATGTATGAAAACGCAAGTCACGTAAGTTACGCACCCAACTCCAGCGCCAATGATCGCAACCTTCTTAATTTCCCTGTTGAACTGATAGTGTTCGTGCTCGCCTGTATGACGCTGTTGTCCAAACGGGGCCTGGGCTCCAAAGCCAAAGTCAGCCAACACCAGTGGTGTAGCCGCAAGGAAAGCCAATATCGTCGCCCTCATGACGTGTCAGCGTACTAAAGTGGAACTGACGCAGGGAACTAAGGCGAGTTCACTTCACAATGGAAACATTCATAAAGCCCAGACAACATCACTTATAACAACATCCAAGCAACCCCTGTTGCGCACTTTCTGGCCAATATGACGACGAAGAGATACCGGTGGGTGTGCTCAGAGTGTTATCTCAAAGGTGTCAAGTGCCATTGTGGTCATTTGGAAGCCAAGTTGCGAAATGTTGAACCATCAGTTAGTTACCTAAATCGGCCAACATATGTCAACACGACGCACACCATCGCCTTCCTTGGTTGTGCAGCTGGGTTGATACAACGGAAGTCAGTCCGGGGTAGCTCCAATAAAACAAAAATCTCACGAAGTGAAGAGAGGGGAATAAGAAGATGAATTACTTTAATTGACCTTACGCCTTGCTCGCATTCACGACCATACAACCTCGGGGTTGAACCGTCACTGAGTGAAAGAAAACCGATTTTAGCATATTCAATCCATAGCGAGATATGTATACAAACAATACTGCAAACTGGAGTGAAAGGAAATAAAAGATATTGCATGGAGGGGGTGGTTGTGATACGGAACTCATTATCAATTCCGGGTATAGACAGATGCAAAAAAAAGTAGAAAAGAGAACGCTTGCTATATGTAAAACAAACAAGTGAGAAACGCAAAAGTAGAATAACAGAAAGTGAAGAAATCAAACACAAAAAAACGAATATGACAACTTGAAGAACACAGAATCCATGTACAAATTGCAAAGCTTGTTGGGAGGGCTGGAGGGAGCACTGCAGCGCAAGAGCGGTTGGGTGATAGAAAAATGGCTACATTATTACATACAGGTCACGCAAAAATAGGAAAGTAAGAAGGGAAGAATGAACCCTGTTCACTCGGGCATATACCCGCGATAACGGGTTGAAAGAAAGAAGACAAATGACGAATGTGAAGTCTGGGTGATAAGGAACGTCAGAGTGAAGAGAAAATGAACGAGGATGGCACGTGTAGCATGATTCAAAGAAGCAGAAGCATGGTATCTGTTACAAAGCGCAGGAGGGGAGCGCAAATACGGTCGCTATAATGATGATGACTTGGAGTTGAATGTGAAGGGCATAGAAGGTTTCTGTAGCATGACGAGGCATGGATGCGCAGTTGGGTCCGAAACGAAGGAGAAAGCAGGCAGATGATAAGGCCCAGGTCATACCTGGGCAGATAAGCACTCAGAGCATGACATCTTAATCATCCGTCAAAATGCCCTTAACACCCCCACTCTGTGTCCTTCCTCCATCCCTTGCACGCGCCGTATGCATCCTCTTCGACAAATCCCTATTCGATGTATTCCTTGACCTATCTCCTCCCGCTCCCGTTCCCGCACCATCATCCGCAGGCGTAACAGGGAATGGATAATGCTCCTGCGGGGGCTGAGGCTGATAATACGACTGTCCCTGTGAGGGAATCCGAACTTGCGGTACCGGCACCGGTAGCTGTTTCTTCTTCTTCGTCGACTTTGACCCGCTTCCGCTTTTAGCTGAGCTGGAGGATTTCGACTTGGACATCCGGGGAGCAGGAGTAGGGGCTTGAGCACTGGATGATGTCGACGGATGGGACGGCGTTGAGTCAGAGTCTTTGGGGGGAGGAGGTGCGGGGAGGGGACGGGGCGGCAGATCTCTCTTCTGCGGGGTTTGGTTGCGGGCTGGAACGGCAGTGGGGGGTGTGAGTGGAGGAAGATGTCCAGATGGCGTAGGCGTAGGCAACGAAGGATCAATCCAATCGTCTTCAATATCATCGTTGAAGTCGTCTTCAGGTGGAAACTCGACTCCATCATCATCCTTGTCCGTCTGATCCGCTTTGGCTTGCTGCACCCTCCTCGGCTCGATAATGTCAAACTTGGAGTTTGCACCAGGCGTTAATGGGTCAACGGGATCTTCTTCCGTATCAAGATCCTCGCTTCTGCTGCGATCACTTCTCCCATGACGGCTGGGTCCGCTAGCACTCGACATTGACGCAGACTCTGAGCGAGTGTCGAAGAACTGTTCTCCCTCGCCATCATCCAAGTCCTCATCTTCTTCATCTTCATCATCACGGTCGCCCTCTTCCTTGCCCAACAAGCCACTATCGTCATCTTCCAACAAAATATCATCAGGATCAGGTTCAGAGATAGACTCCAATCCCATGTTATCATCCGAATCAGAAGGCCATGAAGGTGGTTCGTCCTGAAGAGAGAAGATCTGACGAGGAAGCTACAAAGAAAAACATCAGCAAAAGATTCCAAAAAACCATCCACAAAAGCAACTTACATGTTCAACTCTCCTCTTAAAATCTTCCCAATCCGCCTCATCGCGACACAAAAACCCAATAAGCATGCTCGGATCAAGCCCACTAAGCGGCATCTTCCTAACCCGCTCACAATGGAACGTCTTCAACTCCGCAGCGCTGTACGCATTACAATAATGAATCTGAATTGCATCCAACCCCTCAGCACTCCCACTCGGTCCTGGGGCTTCCAAATCGCCCAAGGTCATCTCGCGGTCATCAGGGAGTTCAGGGCGCCGGAGAGGCGCAGGTGAGCCTGGCTGGCTCGCAGACGCCGATCTCCAACGTCCGTGCTGGGTGCCCACATGTTGCTGGTACGAAGGCGGAGGTGACCGAGAGTGCGACTGGGAGTCATAGGACGAACCCGTTGACGATCCTGAGAGCTGATGTGATAGGGGAGATGGGGATACGGGAGCAGAGACGATGGACGATCCTGTCCTGATGGAGGAAGGTGAGGTGGTGTTGCGTTGATGGCGGCTTGGGTAGACGGTGCTTTGTGAGGATGATACGGTTTGGATGGGGGTGGTGGCGCGGGCATGTTTGGGTCGGTGTTTCTTGTACTCGTAATCTGACTCTGGGGCTACATCGACTTCTTCAATGTCACCAGGAAGCCTAAGTGGGATGGCAGGCCTGGCATTGTGTGGATCCAGGTAGAAGAGGTTGTTGGCTTGGGATCCCACAAAGTAATATGACGAACTGGGTCTACCACCTGCGATACCAACAGATTGAGGGAAGGTATACAGCATCTGCAGGGTGCATGTTAATCATTGAATGAACATAGAAATAAAAATATTTCAACGCACCTTAACACTCTCATAATAAATGGGATTAACACCATCAATTCCTAACCTCACTGGCAGGAGCAGAAGAACAGGACGATCACCCCATGTCGCCTTATGACGTCTCTTGGGTGAACGACTAGTCTCTCCATGTGAAGCTGCGTAGACTTGGCTCTGATAAAGCGTGCTGTCACTGGCTACAGCCACCGACATTCCACACTCGGGGAAAGAGTGCACCAATGTTCTAAAAATAAGCTTTAGTCCTCAAGTAACGTTAAAGCTGGAAGTGTAACTCACCGCAGTGCACCAGCAGCAACACTGGGTCCAAACCACTGCCCCACATCCGTTCCAAGCTCTTTACCTGCCAAGGCCATTCTATGAACACTGAAAGGCGCATCTGGAGAAGGAGTGTCCAAGAACCATGTCAGGATCTGAACGTAGGTCGCAAAATCCGCAGTTAGCACAGGATGAGGCGGTCGTCTCCAATCTGAGCATGAGAACGATTAAGTGTCTTCAAAGAAATAAGAAAGAAAAAAATACTGCATACCTCGTCCAAGATGATGATGAATCAACGCATTCGCCAACACACTCTGACCTGTCCTAAGCATACACCCCCACCCAGAATCACTACTCCAATTCTTCTCACCGCCCCAATTCCACGGTCTCGACTTTGTCTGCACAGGCGTCATCGCAACCTGCTCCCAATTCTGTCCACACAAATCACCCAACCTCAAATCCCTAATCGGAATCGGGAATTGCGATCGATAGGTGAGCCATATCCGGGACGTAAAGTCCAAATAAAAGACAGGAGGCCAGTTCGCGGCTGGATTGGGTTGTTTGGAGTTGGTGCTCTGGGAAAGTGAGAGGTCGGCGGTTGAATTCATGCTCGAGGTGGAGGCTCTTAGTGGGGGTGAGCCTGCGGAGGCTCGTTTCAGGGCTGGATGGTGAGGGGTAGTGGGGCTGATGGGGGTGTCGGATGGTTCATAGCCAGGGTGCTGCACGCCGAGAAGCCAGATAGGATCGGTGCACTTATCAGGTGTGGCATCGCTGTCCAGGAGATATCGCATGGCTTTGTCGAGGTGACCTCTGCCGTTCTTGGCAGCAATGAGAAGAGCTGATGGACCTCTGTTACTCTTAGGCGATGATTGCTGAGCTAATAAAGCTGGCAGCGAAAGATCGCTAGAGGAGTTACTGAGGTGAGAGAACCAACCCGACAGACGAGTAGGTAGATCGCCGATGCGTGATGTCGAGGAAGTTGAGGAATAGAGTGCTGGTAGTGACTGGGAGTCTGCGCCTGAATGACGCTCTGAGCGAGTTCTAGAACGGGGAATGGAGACTGGCTCGACGATTACGGGTGGCTCGTCTACTTCGGCTGATGTAAATGAGGAATTGTGGTCATGTGGTGGCGTGTCGTTTGACTTTCTTGACTTGTCGGCTTTATCCTTGTCTTTATCCTTCAAACCTAGAAATTTACTTCTACGAGACTTTGTAGGGGCCGCGTGTGGATGGGCTGGTTCTGGAGAAACAGAATTTGAATCACTTGCGAGGCTGCTGGATGTGGGGCTGCCATGAGGACCAGGATCGGTAACCGATTTCGACCTATCGCGATTAGATTGTTTCTGTAGAAACTTTGGCAGCTTGCTCGTTGTTGGGTGGTTGTGAGATGGAGAGGAGGGGGCAGGAGATGGAGTGTGTCGTAAGTTATGAGAAGACATAAAAGTGATATCTGAATAAATTTCTGTCAGTACCTCATTGGAAAAGGTATGGAAATTGGACTTACTTCGTGAACCGTAAATAAGGAGATGTCGTTGGCAACAAGTGTCCTAATGACTTTGCAGATCAAAGTCTACAATAATAATGGTTGAAAGGAGAAAGAAAACTGCGGAGAATGAGTTGACTAGAATGAGCAAAATGTCAGTGAACAGGCCAAACAGCAAAGTAATATATGAGAAAGAAATGAAACTGTGCAGTACAAGTCAGTTGTGAAATATCAGAAACTGCGACAACGTGCACGACTGCCCTGAGGCACGTTCACGATCGATTCCGAGAGTATATAAACCACTGAGCTCATTGTCCAGGGTGTTTCCGTCTCATACAAAACTTGAACAATGAACACTCACCAGTTCTTGTAGTAAAGTCGTGACAGCGGTATCCTAAGTGGGGCTGATTGCTCTCTAGTATTTGATTTCTTGAAGTGCTTTAACAAACCACTTTATATCTCGTTCTTGGTCGTTCAAGATATAAAAATAATTGTGGCCGAGTCGTCGTCACTGATGTTTACGGTTCAAGTTGAACGGTTGACAGGTACCACGGTTTGACTCGATTGTGCTGTTGTTGGCCCTGCCTTTGCACCCTTCAACCCCCTATTCCGCCGGTCCAAAGAAAAAAGAAGCGAAAAAAAATCTGAAAAGGTTGTACAAAATGTGTACAGACGATGAAAAAGAAATAAAAATATGTCGAGGACGGGAGGAGATGGTGGTGAGACAGGGAAAAGATCTGTGCAAGGAGCCGTCGGTGCCAGTATTCACGCGATAACCTTGTTTGGATGTTTGTCATCATCATTTCCTCTTTCCGGCCACACCGACGATGAAAGCTCCTTAACCACTAACCACCACCACAAAGACGGCCAGTAAATTTTGTTATGGACTAGAAATTTTATACTGGCAAACGATATCATTCATAAACCCTGAGCTAAATTCTTCGTCATTCGGATCTGGTAGCTTCAACAAGGGAGTCTTCATTTTACCTGAGCTTTGCCTAATTGGCTGTGATCCTGGATGACTGGAATGTTGTCAGATGACTGCATAACAGTACTGGACTGGTGAGTGGGGTGTATTTTGTGATATCAGAGAGTACTGACGGTTTCGAGTCAGTGTGTATTGAGTTTATTGAGTGGCCGGTGTATTATGTCGAACCCGTCAATTTGCGCTTTTTATGACCAAAGAATTCTGAGTTTTTTCTTGAACGGTAATGCAAACAAAGGGATGAAACATATCTTCTTGAACTTGCAATTGAGCCACAGTCGTAAGTCATATCTGACCATGTGCAACCCGACGACATCACCCTGACACAACCTCATTTATCTGACAGATACTTTCTTACTGGATGACACGAGCGGATATTAAACCCTGCAGCCTCGAGCATACTTACGAACTCGCTCTCATTAACGAGCAGGTGATGCTAACATAATTTCAGAAAAAGTGGGAATCCACTAAGGCACCACTGTCATGCACAACCCGCACGGCAAGCATCACCATAATCGTCATTCCTAGCCTAAAACCCAAACCCAGCATTTTTGACAGATAACATGATCTAGACAGGCTTTGAGGCATCAAAATGTACCTCAATCTCAAACACCGAGGGGTCACGCCCAACAAGCTGGCACTACTGTTGAACTTCACTCTAACTCTGGGTTTTCATGATCTAAAGGTTGAAAACGAGGACAGGTGGTCAACCAGAATCCACACTTGTAAGAATTTCGATTGCTTTTTCACTTAGTTGCGTCGGAGGACAATTCTCATGAAGCATTTGCAGACAACTTTCGGGAAAAGCGACAAAGATGAGGCATGTGTCTATAATATGGTTGCCACCTTTTTGCAGCACTTGTGAGTATGCCGACGTCGATGTCATGGCTAGCATAATTAATTAGCATCAACGATTAGGGGCAATAGCACATGCGTACTTGTCCGGATCCCTCAACTGCTCCGGGATTCCTTTCTAAATTGTTTTCCTACCCGCAGGTACATGTTAATGAACCTTGAACCCGTACTTGGAACCCCGACGAAGTCAGCATACCAATTCCAAGACAATTTACTAAACGACGGCTCGACGCCCTCACGCTCGCACTCAACGGATCTCCAATTCTCAAGAATTAAATCTTACACGCCAACAACTAGAAATTTCCAAACAGGTGATATCAAAACACCGGTCCTACATTCAAACCTCACATTTTTATCTCCACCTATCTTTCTTATATCAATAATACACAGGAACAAGACTGACCCACGTCAACTTTACTGTCACCTACCCGCCTACCACACCCAACTCCGCCAATGTCCGATAATGCACAGAAACCGTTCATGGTGTATCTATTCAATATTCAGTATGTTTTCCGAGTTTCTCCGCCTCGTCCAGTTCACATCAAGTTTCAGGTGGCATTCAATACTGCAGACTCAACTTCGCCCCTGCTCCTCCACATCCGTATCCGATCTAGATCGCCGTGTGGGGAGTGAGGGTGGAGTTTTTGTCGCCCTCATCGGACTTGGATTGGGGGTTTGGACAATCTCATCACGTGTCAAGTACGACTCAATTCCCCGTCTGACTGTGCAACCCAATGCTTAAGCTGTCGTCGATAACGCAGGATATTTCACTATCACAGGATAATGCAATTGCTGTGTCGTTTTCGCCTTGGGTTTTTGAGCAACATGGCACCGTGGGCTCACATCCCTCCAACTCGACACGACAAGACACTGGCACCTTGAACTTCAAATCTCCTCCCAGCTACGCCCAAAGAAAGCCCACCACACCAGCTGTCTAGAAGTCTGAACGACTTCCTCGCCCTTTATATCACGGTGCGCTCCTTTGAACTATTTTTAGCCAAGCTGGACCCTGATGTGCTTTCGCCCTTTCACAGTCTAGGATCACACTACTTTGTTTTGGCGTGCCGTGTAGGAGGTTAGCCCTTATGCCATTGCTTGCTCGTTTACAACAGGTTTAGCCAGGTGAACATGCATAACGTGGGTTGAGACTCACTGTTCAACCCAGGTTTAGTTGTGTCCTCCGCCCAACAACACAATTAGGATGACTCCGACGGTATCTACCGCACCGAAAGGGAACCCACCCTACATCTGTTGACGCCATCATCATTGTAAGTATTGTAGAACCTGAAATTTTTATGTATTTACTGCCACTATGTTACCAGGAGAGACTTTACCAGATACCTTGCCATACCAAGTGTCGACGATGAGATACCCAGTAAAAAATCTAAAAAATAGCCAGCTCCAATACGACCACACGACATTCGTGATTTTGATCGTTTTGGTGGCCTGGTTTAACGTGGTGGACCATGGGGATTTCGGGGGTATGTTCATTTTTGTGAATCCTGATAAATATCTGAGATTTCACGATCCTAATTTACATGATTTTTTGTCTTAGGTGTGGGTTGGGCTTTTGACGTTTTCTGCCCTACGATGACCCAAAATAATTTCGACGATGGAGTATTGTTACCCGTAAAGTTGATATTCGTATGGCCGACATTCAATCCTGTCAGCGACGTCAGCAGTTTCTCCTCTTACATCACAATTTGGACGTTTTTCGGTCTAGCACTCGGCCATTGCTGCTTGATCGACAAATTGTTGCAACGTTTCTCAAGCACTGGCATTGTCGCAAGCATATATTCTCTATCGGGAAAGCTTACGTTGGTGCTCATTATTTCAACATAGGAACCATGATGTAACTAATATCTCTGGACGTGCGTTGTTCATACACCATTTCATTAGTTGGACATATGCCTGACATAACCTCTCAATGACAGAATCGCTCCAGCTATATTACTCCTCAATTACGTTAACGGATCCCAAATCGTCGCAAAACATCAGTCGTAGCACATGTAGGTGCCATCATCTACTCATGATCAGGTGAACTCAGAGCACCCATTCAGCTCTCACCACCGCACACTTGTCTTCTTTCTCTCATCTTGCACTTCAAACCCTTCTCACACCGATTATTCCTAGTCTTACATAATTACCAAGTAAACGGAGGACAAAGCACATAGGCCTGTCATGAGATGTAACATGGTTACCATCTTGTTGACGCACACTTTGTGGGAGTGACTTGGCCTATCGTGGATGAATACGCTATGAATCCATAAAATGCGACAAGGATTACCGAGTAGTGGAGTTATACGTGTACGTTGTTGAATCCGGATCTCGTTATCCAATGTCCTCATTGATTATCTTCTGTTTTAGGCGCCATTTTGGACGCTTTCGCCTATGCAGATAATTGTACATGATATGACAGACTTGAAATTTATGCATGGCGTAAAAACAGTATTTCGTCCCATTCACGACTATCCAGAGGAGTTTTCTTTCTCGTGTGATGTGGTGGTGATTCAGATGAAGCCAGGTCAATTTCGTCAAGTGAAACAAGGTCACATCTTCCTGATGTTTATCTTACACTATATTTATCATACTACACCACCCAGATTGCACGCCACCTTGTCATCTTATCTATCTGCAGTCAGACCTCCGAACCCCAACAACGCAGCACCCAATGCAGCTCACCGGTCTCTCAATCGGTCAACTAAAGAATCAAGCTCGAGTCTCCGTCCTTCTGGAAGGACGGAACAGCTCGTTATCGCTCCCTCTTGAATCGCCGAGCACGCGATGATCTTGATCCAGATCAACGCGTGAACGAGGACGGCAGTCTTCGACTTGCTTACTTTTATAGGGCTAGGCGTGGCATGGCTGAATTGTACGGCATCTCAATCCGACTGGAAGTGCTTGAGATTCTCATTGATGCATCATGGGGCCACCAACAGGTTACAATCGGGCTTTTAAGTAGCGTGAAGCTGTTAAGCCTGCAACGGTCGGAACCGAAGCTGAGGTGAAATCTAGTGTTTGGAGGTTGGTGGTCACCTGAGCACTGCTTGAGGTTGGGTTACGGTTGTGCTGCACTGAGTGCGGAGGAAGATAGGGTGGGGTTTTCACTGGATCCCGTGCACGGGTGCGTATGTAAGGGTAAGCATCAGAAAGTTCTTGCTTGTATATCTATGGAGGGAACTGATTATCCCATGTAGAAGCCTGACCCCCACCTTTCTATCTACCAGCCGCTATTTGCGATTGATATGTTCGTCTCTCCCTTTCTTCCTCTTGACTAGGATGGAAATTCAATAAACCAATAAATTCCAGCAAAGTTGGCTTTTGACTCTAAAATGCTTTCAAATTGGCCGTCGGGGACAAGGATACCGAACATAGGCCTACTCTCCGCATTTTGGATTTAGGCCGATCTCCCTTTCTTCATCCTTGCGAATATGCTACGCCCAATGTGCATTGGAGTATCTAAGGTATCTAATCATCAGGCCAGCACAAGGTCAGCCTTTTATACTCCACTCGTTGATAAGATATACTAACAACCTCGCTCGTCCACAGAGCCCAGGCTCTAGCCTTGAATTCAGGTCTGTTGATCAAAATTAAGCCCCAAAATCTGCACCAAACCTGTGCTCTTCTCATCTCCTCTTGCTGACCAACCTCTTTGCCATCGATCCTACGACCCATAAAGGCAACGTCATCTCCCCTTCCATGCACATATCCCGCGAAACGAGGCTCAACGCCTCAACGCTTCAACTACAACATCTTATCTCCTCGTCATTCTGGTCTCAGCTTCTACGCCACAAATTAAACTTCAAGCTACAACTCTCAAAATGAAATTCTGTTTAGTTTCTCATCGCTTTGCTTTCAAGGCTGACTTCGTGCTCGTATCTCCTCGCTTGCTGGCCCGATAACTTCTCCGGTAGTGATCTAAAGTTTCCCCTCGCCTAGCCGCCTAGTGGTGACTAAATGCCCAGTACCCACATCCCCCCATCTAAACATTGAACATCGGCGAAAATCACGGTTTATCAACCTCCGGCTCTTCGGCTTGTCCGTTTGGCAAAGAGCGGCCAGAATGTCTCTAGCAGCTAGCTGGACGTAGCTGAGGAACGTTCTTGATTATCATTGTCTGCCCTTTGAAGATGGCCTAGCACGTACCTGGTTATAATTTTGTCTACGCATTGGCGTGGGTCGGCCTATTTTTGCCATTGGGGGTGCCTAACCACGCTGCACAATTCATACGCGAGGGCCACAGAATGGACTTCACTATACCAATGCGGTCCTACATATTAAACTGACACTGCCAGCTGTGGTCATGACCATTCCGCCGCACTGCTACACCTACCATACTTGCCTATGATCGCAAGCGTGATGTTGATTGGCATCGTGGTACGGACACTTTGGTCTGTTTATTTATAACCTTGGACCTGATTTTGACTGATACGCCTACACTTGAAGGCTCAGATTACTTGATCACCTCCGGGGTTGCACTTTCTACTTGAAACCTCTGTGCTCCTTTTTGTTCATGCTCTTCTTGGATTTCAATACAACAAAGAAAATGACATGTGTAACCGGTCCAATCTAACGCCTGTCGGTCTGCCTTCTTGGGTACATGTGAAAGACCCATGGACGCTTCTATTCTGCTCGCTTTTTTATCTTTTCGATCTATGGTGGTCGAAGAAGTGCACTCGGACTGCGCTGCATGTCCACTTAACTCCTTACATGGGCCTCGTCCATCACCATGTATGGTTATCTGTGTGAGTCCGGGACCTTAATGAATTATGATGCTGCCTTGCTTTTTTTAATTTTCAATTATTAACTCTTTCCCGTGCTCATGTCGGGCGTATTGTGGGATGATCATTCCGCGCCGAGCGGCGTATTTTTGGATCACGTCGGGTGTGCGCACGAGAATACGTTCCACCACTAGAGTACTTACCCCCGAGATGGCGGTCGTGGGCTTCTACCATCATGGATTTGTCGAACGACACTCACCACCTCGCGTCTCATTGTACCTGTTCACATTGTCACCTGTGCCCAATCGCAATTCCGACGCGTGGAAAGTCGTACATTCTGTTCTTCTTGTTGACATTATTTCTCCTGATGTTCATTTACATGTGGTCCAGCCAGCTCAACCTCGAAGCGAGCGTCATACGGTTCTTCCTGGTCAGCATTCCGAGCAGTCGTTCGGCTTGATCACGGACATAGATCCGAGCGAGAGGCGTCCCATATGCTCTTCTAGCACCCCGGCCTCCTTATCAGCCTGTGTGGCATCTGACTCGTTCGGCATTTGACGTTTGGCAGAGCGATAAGAGGTTAAGTGTAAAAGGGCATTCGAGGGGATTTTTGGGGACGTTTCATGTTCCTCAAGTTAAACCTGAAGACATTGACACTAGCCATTTCTTCTAAGCCCAGACTCATATTCGCGTCTTTTTTCGCGATCTCATCCCATGTTCCTTGAATTCATTTTCCTTAGGCACCAGCTCGGAGCTTGGAGGTCGGGCACGCCCCATTCCCGCAACTTAATGTCATTGTAAAATTAATACAATTCAACCCGTTTGAAGCAAACGTCTGTCAGTCAGGTTCGCATCAATACAATTTCAGTGCAGTGCTAGTCAGCAAAGCGTTCGCCACTGTTCGTCCCTTCATTTCCCACTTATCATAAAATTCAGTACCTTGCTTATTGTCTATCGGTCTGGACGCAGCAGAGCTTTGCGGGGTAGTACAAAGGAGCAATTCATCCTTGAAACTTTGAGCAATTGACTCGGACCTCGAGACCCGCATCGCTGCCCTTTAGGGTTAGTTCCCACAGCGATTAAGCCATGCACAAATACAGCGCGCACGGTCATGTCACGCAGTCTCGGCTAGGCCTGATATGTCAAAAGAATGCGTGCACTGAGTCCCCTTAGGTGCGCCTCATGCCGACGCATTATCTCCTTTCAGACATGCCGACTCACACACACCATCTGTAGACAATGCTCAACACCTAACACCGTCCTCCAGTGTTCGAAGCGCTTCGCTTCCAGCAGGATAATTTAGGAACATTTCTCTGTAGTGTGTCTTGCCTCGGAGGTGCTGGAACACTGCTCGGGGTTAACTCACCTTCTACAATCACCGAATTGGGCATAACCTTATGGATCCACGAGATCTTAGGCTGATAGCTCCGTACCAAGGCACTTTTACCCTTGATGGCTGGCTAGGCTATGTTTAGCGTCAGTGGTTCAAGGTTGTATGTATGTACTATTTTCTATTTTGAGAAGACGCACGTTTTCTTTGTATTTCTGGTTCACGGGTACTGGCTTTCATCTTATTTTCATCGACTATTGTTCTCAGTTTGACCTAGATGCAACTCGTTATTTATTTCAATTAAACGCATTTGCAGGTTCATGACGGATGGATGAGGCTCCGAGTCCAAGAATAGGTGCCGTGCAGACATGAGGAAGAAGAGATGTATTTGATGGGCGGCTGGATAGTAAGACCACCTGCCTCGAGGCCAAGAATATATTGACTTTGCCCTGTCTCTCACAGGGTATCAGCGCAGCCTTGCGACAGTGGCATGATAGGCTGATAATAGGCAGGTTCGAACTCTAACAGAAACTTATTCGAGGGGAACGGATCTTTCTGCCTTACCCAATTTCTGTGTGATCCAGGTCCAACGAGCTAAGATAGGGCCCATGCATTTTCGACTAGCCTCCACGTGATTTTTGTGATTAAAGTGACAAAAAGATGTATTTCATTTTAAGAAATTCACAACAATTTCCAATAAATATGTTTTACACGAAATATTACAGATACATGGAATATAAACGTTATTTCGTTAAAACATTCATAAAAATTGGACACTTGAAAGTTGTGAAAGTGTTCCAAGCGTTTAGCCCCTATATTCAGGGACATCAAACCGACACATGCAGCAATATTGCACCAACACACAATGGTGGTTTTTGCAAGAAAAAACATACATAATGTGCATTTTTAAGATAAGAAAGGCGAATAGAGCCAACTCAGGACTAAATAATGTCAAGAAGTCACTCGAAGCAAGCATGTACACCAAGGGGGGCCTACCTTTCCACCGCCCTAGCTGATCACATGACTTTGGTCACATCTGTCACATCATGTGAGGGCTAGTCGAAAATGCATGGGCCCTATCTTATTTGCGAACGGTGTCGAGTCAGCTTCAAGATATTTATCACTCTCAGTGATCCATCGTCCGAAATTCGAGGCTAGAGCATGAGCTGTGGCAATTCAGATATCGTGACCTGAAAGAATTACGCAAGACAGAATGCACATAAATCGATTGTTGCATTTGTCCACTCTCTTTGGTGACCATGGACAAACGTTTGATTATGAATATGATGGTGTTATATCTCTAACCCCAAACCCTGCTTTCAAGTCCGTACAGAGCTTCCTTTCCTTGTATTTACTCAATATGTTTTCCCTTTTCCTCCACGGGTAGAGCATGTGGCAACGTATTGTATTGCAACTACTAGTCAGGCGTCGAGATGATGTTGAAGAGGGTCGTTTCTTTTAGGAAATGTAATCTCCGTCGAATTTGTCGGAGGATAATCCTCCCGGGAAAACGCTCACGCCTACATCGATGCTGCACGTTTCATTTGTAGCCGCCCTGTTCAAATCCCAGCTGACTTGAGAGTGTGAATATTGGTCTTATCGCCGCAGATTTCTGAATTCGTCCACTGAAGATCGACAGGTGAGAGCTAACTCCTAGCACAGCGCAGATTAGATAACAAGCTCACCAGCTGGCGGAAGATGTAATTCCCTCGTGCCTCCTCCGCTGTGACGTTTTGGAAGGTAATCCTACAGAAATAGTTCATTCCGGAACGACCTTCGATTGCTAAATTAATCTGCCCGAATCGCTTGTCCAACCCAATCACCATCATCATAGATGTTCACCTGATACTTACAGCAAAATTTCTTTGACATTTCCTTACATATGGGTGTAGCGGCACAATAACAATGTATCTGATAAGACTTTCATTTATGAGTTTCGTCGTTTATAGCGAATATTATGAATCGACTTAACTTGGTTCTACTAGCTGCGGTGGTTCATTTTATTTGAGGGCGTCGATGAAGGGCCCCGAGCAATGGGGCAAGTGTCAAACTCGGTGAATTAGCACAAGAGGGTTATGTTCAGAGTTTATCGTGGGAAGTCTATTGAATCGCTGATGCATATTTACCCCTTGACACTTGACTGGCATGTCCATCTTGATGACTCCCAAGGTCTGTTCAACCACTGTGCAATGTGCCAAAAGATGTCTCTATTGAAATTCAGCGGATCTACCCTCCGGGAGAGCTATGGGGATTCTGTAGAGCACCTGGGTATACGCGCTGAGAATCCTACAGCTGGGTCAAAGTATGTTTTTTTGCCTAGAATCCCGACATTCATTCTCAAAATACAACATCAACTTCGTTATGACATGTCTGCCCATGTCAAGAGTCTCAAGCTCAAGGAGGGATTTAGGGCCATCTAAATCAGTAATCATGTTGAGCAGATGAAGTATTAATAATGCATTTCAAGAGTTCCATATAATGATATTATGGACGATGAACCGCACTTTTTGCTGTCATTCAAACTTTTAATCGCCAGATTTAATAGAGGTCATCTATGAACAGTCCTCATTGAATGATTAACACACGATGGTGCGAAGTCGGGAAGGAGAAGCAAGTCCTTATCTGCTTCCTTTCGTTGTGATGGATTCAACCCGGGACCCAGACGTCGCAGCCAGGGTTGTTTGTGAGCTTAGGCCACTCTATCATAGGAACACTTTCATTATTGCGCATGAGCATAGGGTAGTATCCTCTTCGAACACCGATTCGGAGTCTCCTTTCTTCTGTGCAACGGAGCTATGCTTTGCCTGCTATTACTACATCGGATTAAGGGACAATGGAGTGAGTCCCTCTCGGTCTCGGAGGGCTATGTATGATGAGACAGCCCAGATTTCCGCCCGATGACATCTTAACAATCTGTGCCTGTCTGCCATTCAGAAGCAGGAACGCGTTACGGGATCGTATGTCTGTTACATCCCAGGCTCGGCGCACGCGCACGGTTATTACACCAGACGGGTGGAGGGCGGGACAGATAAAAAGGCCACCGTTCACCCAGATTCAAACCAGGTCTCTGTTCTTTTCCTTCGAGCCTAGTCCCCTCTTCCATGATGTTCACCTTCTCCAGGCTTCTCTCCGCGATCTCCCTTGCTTTGGCTGCTTCTGGTAAGTTTTGCAGGGATTCTTTCATTGACGCATGTATTCATGACTATCCACCTACAGCTGCAGTTACCACGATCGTACCACCCGCTTCGCAGGGTGTCTGGGATGACCCCAACACGTTGGATCCCAACGCTTCCGTAACTGACTCTGACACCATTGCCAACACCGCTGCCATTGTCGACCAGAAGGCCACTGCTGATGGAACTCCTGATCAGCCTATTCAACCCACCGTCGTCACCGCTGTCGATGGTCAGCTCACCTCTGATGGCCAGTTGGGCTCTGACTCTGGCTCTGGCTCGAGCGACCCATCGACACGTCGCCGACGTGGTATCAACGACTATCAACAGGTTTTCGCTGGAACTGGTACTGGCCCAAACGATCGTGATGGTTCCATCCAAGGAACCGCCTACCTCACTTTCACATTGGTCAACAATGCTACGTACAACGTCGCGGACTGTCTCGCATTCTGTGACGGTATTCCCCAGTGTGGTATGTGCAGTCAATCTTTCGAAACATCAAATTGCTAACTAGATTTCAGTCTTCGTCAATCTCTTCTACGAGTTCAACAACCCAGGATTAGATCAAGAGTCCTCGAACTTGAAGTGTGCCGCCTACGCCGATGTGCACTCTGCTGCAGAGAAGACCAACTTGGGTGGTCAACAACTCGCACCCCCACCCGCTGGATTGACCTACATCCAACAAAGCAGTGGCTTCTCAGCCAAGACTCTTGTTGACCCCGACGTGCCTGAAGGTTACGAGCTCGTCTTCGGCCCTACCAATGGTGCCAACAATGCTCCCGGTGTAAGTCCCTTGTGCCCACTTTGACGCCGCGTTGTGCTAAAAATACAAACCTATTAATAGTACATGGGTTTCGCTTTCCTCGACCGCTACGACGTCGATGCCTGCGCTTGGGAGTGCAACCACCGCGGTGCTGACGGTCAGGGCGGTGCCTGCCAGTACTTCAACATCTGGCGTGCTGTTGTGAACGGTAACCCTACCACCTACACTTGCAGCATGGTAAGCATCGAATGTTTTCCCATTATTTAATTTCGGCAGCTGACTTTGACATTATTCAGTACTTCATCGTCGCCGATGCTTCCAGCGCGACCAACACTGGCCAGGGTGATCTCCAAGTCACCTTCTCTCGTGGATACCGCCGCAAGAACTACGTCGTCGATGGAGGATTCGAAGGATACACCGCCTGCAGCGACTTCTGCTTCACCGCCTCTTACGCTAACTGGGTCGGCACCAGCCCTGCTGGCGGAACCCTCGATGCCACCATCTTCCACTTCCAACCCTACGCGCACTCTGGTAGCGGTGTTGGCTTGCTCGGTTCAGCTACCGGCGCCGATAACCTCCCAGGAACCCTCACCCCTGCCTCCCCTCTCCAGACCGTCTCTGGAAAGAACTACCAGATCAACTTCTTCCAAGCCAGCGCATTCAGCGGACCCACCCTCGAAGCAGATGCCTTTATCGATATCCTCTGGAACGGCAACGTCGTCACCACCATCACCCCTGGATTCCAGAACTGGCAGTTCTACTCCTTCCAAGTCACTGCTGCTGGCAACGATGTTCTTGCTTTCCGCGGTGGCAAGGCCCCTGCATGGTCATTCATCGATGACATCGCCGTCTTCCAAGTGTAAATAACTCTGCGCTTTTTAGTCGGATTCATAAGCCTTCCTTGCTTGGTACCTCTTATTAATGTTTGATATGGTTTGTCAATGGACGGTTACTGTTAGGGTATTACGGATGTACTTTTTTTCTCCAACTAATCAATAAAAACATTTCTTTCTCTCCGATCCTTTGTGCTGGTGTTCCGACCAGATACCGAAATTGAACCTTCTACTTGAATATAACAACCACTCATCAGCGCTGAGAAATAACGGAGCGCAACCAAGGCCGATTAAGTTTACTTGTCGATTCTAAGTAATTCTCTCCTAACTTGTCAGATAATCGTCAAGTGCGTGGGGGTGGCATGGGCAATGTCATAGGGCCACCATTCGATTATCCTCGACATCCAAACATTCAGCCTCAGTCGTGCATGCGTGCTGTTATCTCAGCAAAGTCTAGAACCCGTATTTGACTTGGGAGTGGGGCCAGTCACTCGCCCACGGAACTCCGAAGCTGCGGAGTTTCTGACGCCCAAGATACCGATGTGGGATGTAGTCGATAGGTCCACTCCCGCTCCACAGAACGTGCCACATTATCTGTCTCCATATAACCCACGATGAAGCCTAAACTTCGATGCCAATCTGTGTTCCTGAACCCATCGTGGGCCAGGGACGAGCGTCAAAAGACGCCAAGTATTTGATGCGAGGTGGAGCTGCGGATACTGTAGCTTGGTTCCCAAATCCGTCAGGTAACGAATCGCCGGCTCTTACTGGTTCTTACCAGTCATGCATATACCAAAATTGTACGGCACACAAGCAAAGAATTCGAAGTTTGCTTCATGATTTCTGATATCGTGCTCATAGCTTTACGCCCATATCCATCTCCTTCGCCTCACTACTAGTATCTGAATCGAGGGTCGTACAGTCATCTTCACGAAGGGGTTAATGATGTGCCTCAACGGTTAAACGTTAATCTTCGAACTGTCTCCCACATGGCTAGAATCCATTTCGATGGTTGAATGAATCGGTAAAATTTTGACCTATGGTGTCTTGACGGTTTGATACACAGATACAAGTGTGTGCAGAACCTTGTCAGTGGCTGTGCCAGCATCATTGACAATGGAGCCCTTAGTCAACATGACCTCATAACTCACACACTCACCACGACTACGACCTCCATAGTGTCCCAACACTTATTATTGTCTTCTTATCGCTATGCAGCTATTTACACATTTATCTATTTGAAAGATATATACCCATCTCGAAAATTTCGCAAAGGTGGCTGGTCGGCCCTAACGTTGACCAGTCCGCATTGGAAGGAGTTAGAATATTGAGGTTGGTTAGGTCGTTTAAGTGTTCTATGTAAGTGTACTGACATTATAGCCTTAATTAACCCGGACATGTGCACTGATCACCCCCTCTAGACATTCTGTCATTAGCAACTTGTGATGCAATTTAGAGCGTTTCTAAAGATACGACGTGCGACAATGAAATGATGCAGCCTACTGGCCGGTGCAGTACACATTCACACATTCAAAGCATAACCCGGTCAACGTACTGCCGAATATACATCTTCTTGAGCTTCCCTTCTCCCCCATGTCGGGGGATCGCCCTCGGCCTCGTCTCAGAGGAACAAGCCCTCCATTGAATAGCGCAGCAACGCTTAATGGTGAGTTTAATCGTCGTAATTCCGTAGACTCTTTTGAATTTATGTGGAGCAGGGAGCTCTTCCAATTCCCAGTCAGAGTTACAAAGTACAGCCCTTCAACAAAGTGACGGAACACATGGCACAACAGGTAAGCTACCAACCATCTCGCGGTGATGTAACTAACTGCCCTCTCAGGGACACAGCCAGGAATGTTTAGTAGAGGGAGTAGGCTCTTGTTTCATGGGGGAAACACAAGCTTCCAGCAACATACCCATTTTCATCAAGGGTTCCAGGGTGAGCATCGGGTCGCCATGCTGTAAGGCATGCAACTCACAGAAAGCTCAAATATCAAAGGGTTACAAAAGCTCCACCACAACGCGTCGCCTGCTGCAGCTTACAACTCGAGAGACCGCTATGACCCACCCAAATGTCATCCCAACACAAGGACGGGGCTCCTCAACGTGACAAAGGACTGGACGAAAAGGGGCTCATCTCGCATTCTGTGGCTTTATGGCTCTGCTGGAGCGGGAAAGTCCGCTGTCGCGCAGACATTGTCTGAGTGGCTTCGAGAAGGCGATAATCTCGCAGCGTCCTTTTTCTTCTCCAGGACAGCCCCTGCAGATAGTCACAGAGGGCATGAAGGACGGTTTGTTTCAACCATTGCCTATCAACTCGTCCAATCCATACCTGGACTTCGCCTCTACGTCGAGCAAATCATCGATAGGAGCCCCTCCGTATTCAATCTTACTCTGAAAGAGCAGGTGTTGACACTCATAATTGGGCCAATGGGACGATTCATAAATGAGAAACCTTCGGATGAGGCCAGCCCTTGCACGTTCCCAAGGATCATAGTTGTTGATGGATTGGACGAATGTGAGGAGAGCGGACAGGAGCAAGTTCTTGAAGCCATCGCCACCTTGGTTGGACATGAGGACGTTTTCCCATCCTCTGTTTTTCTTTCCAGCCGGCCTGACCTGGTTATTCGTTCATGGTTTTCTGCTCTCCACGCAACACACCCACTGTTAACGCAGAGTGTGTCCCTACTTGATGAATGCGACAGCGATCACGACATCAAAATTTTCGTCGAGGATGAAGGCGCCAAGATCAGACAATCCCACCCCTTCAAATCCCAAATACCGATTGACTGGCCAACGCTTATCCTTGTTGAGGAGATCGTCAGACGCGCATGTGGACAATTTATCTATGCTTCTACGGTTATGAAGTATGTCAAACATTTACGAGACCACCCCGACCGCAGATTAGGAGACATTCTACAAAACACCATTCCGGAGTCTCATCATCCATATGTCGAGCTGGATGCTCTGTATCTACACATTCTCCGACGAACTCATTACCCTGCACTCGTCCATCAATTGCTTGCCTTCCGTATGGTTTCAATATCATTCTGCGGCTACCGTGACGGGGACGACTATGGCGATTACTTGAGACGTTTTCATCGTCTTCCTAGCGAAGTGGATACCGTGCTAGTCGATTTGCAGTCCATCATGCACTGCGATACAAATGGGATGAAGTTTGCGAATCCACGAGAAACGCAGAAGGGGAGAACGAGCCTCGGTGTTCCCGTTCCATCCATATTTCATCATGCATCACTCGCAGAATTTTTACTCAGTCCCCAACGATCGGAAGAGTTCCACATAGACGTGCCACAGATTAGCAGGGCCTTCACCGAAACGGCATTGAAAGAAGTCAACGGTAAGTACTTGGCTTTCCGCTTATTTAAATTATCCAACAATTGACAATCTACATGACAGAATTAAGTTCCTCGAATGTGTCTGATCAACGCTACATCGTATATTGCTTCCTCATCATGCTACAGACCCAGAAATTGCTCAACCACTCCCATACCAACCAAATAGCTAGAGAACTTTCTAGGTGGGACGCCATAAACGACCGTATACTCCGGGACATCCTTCAAAGACTCGAGCATATTTTCGTGTCTAGAACCTTGGATTCGACATTAGGGGACATACACCAGGATTTATGGCAGGTTTTCGTACCAGCACTTGCAAGATGGCCGACTCAGTCTCAACTAGACTTCCATCTTCAATACCCCCACATTCCATATGAGTTGCTCTTCCTCACCGACATTCGTCTCTCATCTTCGTATCAAAACTTCATACCCGACTTCTCCGAGGAGACGAACCTTCCTCAATTGGTGCTCCACGATTTATATAACACTTTTATTAAAGATGGCATGCGTAAAAACTTGAACTCCTATCGCAATGATCGGTCCGAATGGACACGATACGTGTATACCTTTCAGCAGCATCTGGGAGATCATATTTTAGACGCCCACCAAGTTCGGAGAAGGATATATGCTCAGGTTTCGGCTGCCTTCGTCTGCTATATCAACCACATCGTCGCTCTGTAGGAATCTCATTATGTTTCTTATCATTAGTGGTACTAACAGGTGTCATAGGTTAGACCCACCTGAAGGGGCTACCATACCGAAAGAAATTCACGCCCATTTCAATACCTTGAAGAGGAGCACAGGCGACAATTGGCAGGCAACGATCGCATGCGGATGTCTTGCGGCAATTGGAAGCTTCTTGTGGTATGGATGTCCCCTTTCAGACGACATAATCTCAGCTTTGGAGAATTTGATCAATCGTCTATTTCCACCTGATGTTGTTTCAAACCTGGAGCAAGCCACATTTCCTTTTGGCTTTTACAATCCACTGCTCAAGGCGCAGCTATCCAATTCGTTCCCCAGTCCTTGTGCTCTGCCTCGTTTCTTCCGGGCTCCGACGGCCTTGATTTTTTCTTGTGGTAACAACCTAAGTCTCAAGTGGAGATGCCACCTGGTTCCTTTTCATGATTATGTGCGCGTAAGTATCTGTTCGCGATTTGACGTCAGTTTTATTGATACATTTACTGATGCGTCGTTCTGCATATAGCTGTACTACATCTACAATAGTGCCAAGTCTACCAGCGGAAGACTTGGTGGTGGTGCATCCGCTACACGTCCCGCCGCAGATCTGGATTATATAGGCGACATTTTAGCATTGCCTGCAGCTAGCCTTGCGCGCAAGACCACGGACCCCGAGACTGGGGTTATCATCGACTACATTAACTGGTCATTGATAGGAAGGCTTCATCGGTTTACACAAAGATACGAGCAAGCAGAACGTCAACATACTTTGTGGGGTCGTTGACGAATAAAATCCTTGTTAATTTGCCATTGACTCGAGAACCTCCAAAAATTATCTTGACATTTTTATTCACGGTATATATTTTATTGTGTGCCGCTACACGTGCAAATACCATACTGATCCGGCTACAGCACATGTCATTCGTGACAGTGACCTAGCACTGCCTTTAAACATGTGTTTGCAGTGGAGATATCCTGGAAATGTTCTTAAGCCTAGAGGGAGTCCTTCCATTCCTTGCTCGTTCACTCCTTTATGCCCCCCATTCGCCCTGATCCTTCTACTCATGGCACAGAATTATCTCCGCTCGGTGGGGGTTCGAGGAAATCTGGTGAGCCAGAATCCGCATGAGTACAGAAAATCCATATATACTCATCCATATATGCAGGCGCTCTATCCACCAACAGTCGATACGACCGCATCTGTAAGCCTTTCAACCACTGTCAGCTGCAGATCATTTCAATTTTTACAACAGCACTATCTGGAGGTCCATCAGCCGGATATGCCCCACACGGAATTTTTGGTCCCAACAATAGACTGATGTTCCAAGGAAATCCAACCTTCATACACGACACCGGCGCACATTATCATGATCACGTCCACTTTAGCAGCGGTACGTACCTTTCCTCAAATGCAGGGGGTCAACGAACTCACATGCAGGTTAGCTGGCACCATTCTGTACCAGAAGTCAGCACCAGCAGCCGCATATAATTCTAGGGAGCGATTTGACCCTCCCAAATGCCACGAGAACACCCGGTTAAGAATGCTAAATATGATCCGCAATTGGGCCAACCGTTATAATGCAACGGAGAATGAGGTCGATTTGCCAGATACTTCCCAACTTGTATGGATGTACGGTTCTGCAGGGGCAGGGAAGTCTGCAATCGCCCAGACCACATCAGAGGAACTCTCACTACTATGCAACCTTGCTGCGTCCTTTTTCTTCTCCCGAACCGCACCAGGAAGTAGCTATCGTGGTGACGAAAGCCGGTTTGTTACCACCATCGCGCATCGGCTCACAGAAGTCATGCCCGGTCTACGCAGCTATGTCGAAAGCGCCATTCAGAACCGACCCTCCATTTTCGACCTCACGCTTAGCGAGCAAGTTATGGCTCTCATCATGGAGCCGTTGAGGGAGGTCATACGCGACCATGGCGACATGGATCTTGTATTCATTTCCCCCAAGGTCATCGTGGTTGATGGCCTGGACGAATGCAAGGACGAAGCCGGACAGAAACAGGTGTTGGAGGCGATCGCAACCATTGTTGACCACCCTGAAATCTTTCCGTTCTCCGTATTCCTAGCCAGCCGCCCAGAGCTGGCCATTCGCACATGGATTGCATCCAAGCAATCGGCGAACCCAAATCTCATACGAAGCGTTTCGCTTCTGGATCACTGCGATAGCGATCACGACATCGAAGTTTTTGTGAAGACCGAAGTTGGTGAAATCCGAGAAGTTCACCCCCTGCGATCCAAAATTCCGGCAGATTGGCCATCAGCAGAGCCCATCAAGGTGCTCGTTAAGCGCGCTTCTGGTCAATTCATCTATGCGTCAACTGTGATGAAATATGTCAAGGACTTACGAAACGACCCTAGGCAGAGGCTTGAAAGTATTCTACAAAACACCATTGCGGGATTCGATCGGCCATATGCAGAGTTAGATACACTGTATTTGCACATTCTCCGACAAACACAGCACCCCACTCTCGTCCATCGAATTCTCGCCTTTCGTCTTGTCACAGCATCATTCTGGGGAACACTCGATGGACTCGATTTGCAAGACTGTCTGCGAAACCTTCTCTCCCTTCCACAACCCGTTCCCATGCTTCTGGTTGATTTGCAATCGATCATGAATTGTGACATTGATGGAATGGAGTTTCTGTACTACTCGGTCAATAAAAAGATGACCTCCCTCAGTATCCCCGTCTCTACTGTTTTTCACGCTTCATTTGTCGAGTTCCTTTTTGACCGCCAACGTTCAGAAGAGTTTTATGTGGACAGAGACAAGTTTGATGAACACCTTTTTCAGGTAGCGTTGAAGAGCATCAGAGATTGCGGTCGGTTGATTTCTACTCTTTCAGTGGCCAAACATCTCATCATCTTTATCAGCACTGGACCCAGAAGAGGCAGACGAATCAAAAGGCTATCTGATATACTGCTTCCTCACCATTCTCCAGACTCAGACATCCCACCGTCCGTTTTTCCTGGATCAAATCGCTGTCGAACTTTCCAAATGGGACAACTTAAACGAAACGATGCTGTATGACATTCTCCTACGACTCGCTGTGAAATATCACGGTGTAAACAACTTCCGCCTGTTTGACATTATTGATCTGGAGCTGTGGAAGCACTTTGCTCCGACGGTAGAAAGAAGGAAAATTTTATGTCGTCAGAAGCTTGAAAGTGCAGGACTCCCACTACAGCTGTTTACCATTTCTGAAAGACCCCGGGATTTCGGTCTTGCATTTTTTGGTAGCTGCGACTCCTGCAGTGTTCATGATTTACTGGAATGGCATATTTTTTCCCCCATTCACCGCAGAACAGGTACTGATGTGCGGAACTTATTTCTTGGTAGTTTCCGGGCTACCAATGCTACGCCATTTGGCGCTGGTTATTCGGGATTCTACGACTTTGTGCTGGCGCTAGAAATTGACCTGCCAAAGCAGGACCTGGAAGCTCTCCAAATTGACAAGCGGGAATGGGATATATGTCCAGAGCTTGAAGATGCGGTTATATTCTATCTCAAACATCTTGTCTCTTTGTACGTACCTCATCAGGTTTTTTTTATCAAGATCAATCAATAGCTAAAGGATTACTTAGGCTAGACCCATCTGAAGACATCCACAAACCTCAGGAAACGATGGTCGCATTTGACGGCCTGAAGCGGAAATTGGGCGAGCATTGGCGCGCACTCACCGCAGCTTATTTGCTATCCGGCCCTAGCCGTCTTGTGTGGTGCTTTTGCCCCATTTCCGACGATATAATCGCAGCTTTGGATGTCATCTCCAACCGTTTCTTCCCTCCGCATGTTATCTCATCAATAGAAGACGCTGCCTTTCCCTTTGACTTCCCCTATCCCCAATCGAAGAGAGATATGTTTCACTCGTTGACGTCTGGCTGTGGGCTTCCTCGCTGGCTCAAATGCCCCTGGAGTAGTCATTACCTCGGTGTGTCCCATGATGACATACTGAGTGAGCTTTGCTATCTGCATGATTACAAACGTGTACGTATTCCTTTCAACCTGTCAGGTATATTTACCTTCTGCAACCGCTAATAGATTAAATCTTCTGTTGTAGCTTTATAGCAGTAGGGAACACTCTGGGGGTGGGATGGGCGACAACGACTCAAATACGACTCATATGGATGGCGACTGGCACGATAACCATAAGCTCATGATGTCGACCCCTGCATCTGTCCTCGCGTCGCAAACCATGCTAGAAACGGACTACAATAATTGGGCATTGGTTCAGAGGGTACGCAACTTCATTAAGGACTACAAGAAGGTGGAGGAGAAGCATATGGAGATGACAAGGGTGAAGAATTCGAACAATTGTAGTAACATGGACGGTGCCCAGTTTAATTTATAATAGTACAACTCGACACTGTCATCATACGAATACAATACGATATTGAGTGACCAAGACCTAGAGTGACCCGTAAGCACCTACATCCCCCAGCCCTTTGTCCCATAGAGCAGGATAGATTTTATTTTATAAGATTATAATCATCATTCGGACTCTGTTAGGATGGGAAAGGCGATCGTTGGTTGGGATGGAACTTTTGGAAGGAGCAAGCAAGGGCTGGAAATAGGCTGGGAAAGATGGATCATGGTGGACGGCAAGTGAATAAAGGTCGAACACCCAAAAGCAAATGCAGCCGGGAGCCTGATTGAAGCTGCTGCCACTAGATCACCCTTCTGACCATGATCAGCAACGACTGGAAAGATGTAAGTTCATATAATCGATATGGTTGGTGAGAATGCTCGTATACTGACGTGTAGCATCAGCCCGCAGGAACATACCCTGTATACACAACGTAGTGGTCGGGGACTCGAATTAATTATGGAGCTGATGTTATATCGCAGGCGGCGGCGTCCAATGTGTCATTTTCCTGTTGCTCTTGCCTCTTCATCTCGTTGATGGCTCGTCGTCGAACTTCAAACGCACGCCTCCACTACTATCAATAAAATTGAGACAACAATGGCGAAAATGGGCTGGCGAGCGTTGTGCGACCAAAAGGACAAGGATAGATACTGGTGTGGGTATGTTAAACACAAGAGGAGGACGAGGGCAAGGTGAGGGTATCTGCGTTGGAGGGCAAAACATTGACAGAGCATTGCTGCGGTCCATCTCTGGGCTCGTCCTGTTAGATACCCATCAAGTCCAACCAAAGTGTCCCCATCCCTGTCATTCCACGCGCCCTCACGTTCTAATCCTTTCACGTCGCCGTTGTGTGCTTTCCGTATTTGGGTCGTCTTACTGAAACCAACCACTTGGCCAAGACCCTTCAAAGGTTCGTCAAACTAGTATCCACGTCCCTTCTACCTTCACCCCTGTCTCTTTTCAGCAAGCCGCCCCCTTCCCCTCCATCCTCATTCCTCCAACTTGACGTCCACAGATGCGGCCGAATTCACCCATCTCCCCAAATCTTGGTGACTTGGTCATCACATTCTTCGCTCGCCTCACAGCCTCGCAGCCTCGAATCCCGTTCTTCAACATCCTCAAAAACCTCCCTACACACGTCAGCAACCACTATATGACGCTGTGTCCTTTTCGTTGTCCGTTGCAATGTGACCATTTTGGAGAGTTAGCGGGGAATGGTGACGGTGCATATGATAAGGCGAGCTGATGGTGATGATCGAAAGGCAGGGCAACGAATATGTGTGTTGGTGGGGGGTGGAAAGGCAAGGTATCGTCAACATGTTGCCTTCGTTAGCACAGTATGGGTCTAGGAGGATGTCCCTGATGTGTCCGCAGACGCGGCTAGCAAGTAGGAAGATACAAGGAAGAAGGGGTGGGGGGGAAAGGACAATAAAAAGATGCAAACGTTGCTTGGATCCAGGACGGTTCCACACAAATTTGAGTGAGCCTGGACAAAGGCTCGTTGGCATCACTAGGCACGAAACGACAAGGAGTCTAAACTCAATTTAGATTCCACAGACAAGTCAAGATAATGGGCGTACATTTTTTGTCCCAAAATCGTGTCCTGTGAAAGATTCAGATTTTCACAATGTGTAGTTTTGGCACATAGCAAACGTGTCTGCAAATGCAACTCCAAGTTGACACGGTGATGGACTAAAGCCAAGTCGCAGTTAGCAACCACCATGCCCTATATCTGAGGTCGAAATCGCGAAGGTGGACCCATGCTGCTACACGAATTGGTTGTGCCATAAGGGGTCCATTCGCAGACGTGGTATGTATGTACGTCCGGATTGGTCGATCTGAGAAATCAACTTCGCACGGCTTCGTTCAGCAATTAAACGACCCAAAGCCGTTCACTGAGCCTGTAAACCGCTAATAAATCCTTTATTACTTGCCTTCATTGCGCTATGTGTTTGCCCAAGTCCTTGTATCGTCGGTCCCCCACAATCTATGAGGCGAAGTCAGGTGGTGTGAATATGATGACCGGGTGGCAGTGCGCACTCATCCAAAGCTGACGCTGATGCAGTGAAAGTCATTGTTCGTTCCACTGATGTCCCTTTCCTCTCAAAAGCCTAGTTCAAAGCTATCTGCACATTCAATCTCCAAGTGGTGGAGAAAATCATTTCGCCCCTCACAATCTCAGCTACCTCCCTCTCCTGCATTTACATCTGACTTGTGCAATCAGTCCCCTGGGCCTCAAAGTGAATCGACAACAGGGGGTGAGTCGGGAGACAAAATGGATCCTAATTCATACTGATGCATCAATAATGAAGACGCCAGTTTTCCTTCGCCCACTGATGTCAACCTCTCTCTTCTGGCCATGGAACCATCCGGGCATGGTAAATCCATCGTTGATTTCAGGTTATGACCGGTGGTTGACAGTGTCCTAGAAGTAGATCTCGTGTCTTCGCAGGTCTCAGATATCGTCGAAACCAGTGACAGTGGTACGCAAAATGCTCGACATCATGGAAATAGTGAGCAATGCAACTCTCTAATTGGGCTGAACCGACGTCGTTAAAATCTGGGTCAGCTACAAGTCCAGGTCCTGGCGTGTCGTCTGTACTACATGGTTCGGGCGCCAAATTACTCATAAATGGAAATCCAACTTTCCAAAACCATACATATTCCTATTCCTCACAAACCACAGAAGGTAAGGTTATTTGAAGCAGCCCCAGCAATTAAATCAACTCACAAGCATTTCGGATAGGAATAAAAATTCTGTACCAGCACTCTTCGCCGGCAGCGGCATACAATTCCAAGGATCGATATGATCCACCCAAATGTCACCCCAACACCAGGGTTGGGCTTCTGAACATGACGCGGGATTGGACCAACAAAGGCAAGCCTCGCATCATGTGGTTGTACGGCACCGCAGGAGTTGGTAAATCTGCCGTTGCGCAGACAATGTCAGAGGAATTTCGAGCAGGGTCTAACCTGGCAGCGTCGTTTTTCTTTTCCAGATCGGCGTCCGTGGACAGCCATCGAGATCACGAAGGACGTTTCGTCACCACTATCGCCTACCAACTCAGCCAGAGCATACCTGCTCTTCGGAGCTACATCGAGCGCGTTGTTCTCAATACCCCATCTGTATTCGACCTTACTCTCAGGGAGCAAGTGTTGGCACTCATCCTCGAGCCTTTGAGGCAGCTCAGGCACGAGCGGACAAACGACGATACCCCCTTGGTGTTTCCGAGGATCATCATTGTTGATGGCTTGGACGAATGTAAAGAGGAGAGTGGGCAGGAGCAAGTCCTTGAAGCCATCGTCACCATCGTTGAACATGACGATGTTGTCCCTTTTTCTGTGTTCCTAGCAAGCCGGCCAGAGCTCGTTATTCGGTCTTGGTTCTCTGCAATCCAGTCCGGGAACTCAGACTTGGCGGAGAGCGTGTCGTTACTGGATGTATGTGATAGCTACCACGACATTGAAGTGTTCGTCAAGGACGAAGGCGATAAGATTCGACAAACACATCCTTTCAAATCCCAAATTCCGATTGACTGGCCATCACCTGACATTGTGAAGAACCTTGTCGAACGTGCTTGGGGACAATTTGTCTATGCTGCTACGGTCATGAAGTACGTCAAGGATCGACGCTATCATCCCGAACGTAGGCTTAACGCCATCTTACAAAACTCCATTCCGGGATGTGACCGCCCTTATGCTGAGCTGGACGCGCTCTATCTACACATTCTCCGACAAACACAACACCCTATGCACACCCACCGACTCCTTGCGTTCCGTCTTGTAGCAGGATTATTCCGGGGGTACTGCGAGGGGGACGATTGGGAAACCCATTTGGAAATGTTTCTCTCGTTTCCAGATTCTGTGCATACACTTCTGGTCGATTTGCAGTCGATCATCAATTGCGATATCGATGGAATAAAATTCCTAGCAAGTAACAGCAGCTATTGTCTACCTGACAGAACAAGATCTCTCGATGCCTTCGCTGCCACTGTCTTTCCTCATGCATCATTTGTTGAGTTCCTTGTGGATCGCCAACGATCGGAAGAGTTTTATGTGGACACAGAAAACTTTGACAAAGAGATTTTTCAATTAGCCTTGGAAAAAATCAGCGGTCGGTTTATTTCTTCTCTTCGACAGCAAATGTCTAATTATTACCATCAGACCCCAATGCAGACGAGGCAGGCGAAGACTATATAATATATTGCTTCTTAATCCTCCTCCAGACTCGGGCGTCCCTCTTCGCTGTTAGCACAGATCAAGTATCTCTCCAACTTTCCAGATGGGATACCTTGAGCAGCACGATGCTGTATGAAATTCTTCAACGACTCTCTCCAAAACATCTCGGCCTAGGAAGCCAGCTTGATATTATTAACCGGAAACTGTGGAAGCATTTTGCTCCTGCAGTGGCAAGAAGGCGAGTTCAATGTCATCAGGACCTTGAACATGCAAACCTTCCACGAGAGTTTTTTGTCCTTTTTGAGCAACAAGGACACTTTAAACTTTTTGGGACCAATGGCCACCGTAGCAACCTCCCAGAAAATGCTGATGCTCATGAGGTGATGGCATGGCACATTTTTTCCAGTATTCAACGCAGCACCGGAGCTGATGTGAGGAGCTTCTTTCTCGACGAACAACCAACTACATTTAAGCGTCATGGGGCAACGTCATGGCTTAGATTTGCTATCACACTATGTCGGATGCCAACAGCAGAGAAAGAAGTTCTTCGATTTAAAGAGCAGGGGCGGGATATACCATTGGAGATCTCAGCTGCAGTTGTATTCTACCTCAAACAACTCGTCTCTTTGTATGTATCTCAACCGGTTTCATGCTACCAACGACCTTGAATCAAGTTAACTTGAACTAATAGATTTGCACAGGCTTGACCCATCTGAAGACGCCACCAAACCGCTGGAAATTCTGGCCGTTTTTGACGACTTGAAGAGACGATTGGGCGAGCATTGGCGCGCATTCACCGCATGTCAATTATTGGTTGACCCCGTATTTTTCATGTGGTTTGTCTGTCCCCTTTCCGCCGATATAGTTGCAGCTTTAGGGGATGTCTCGAAATGCCTCTTTCCACTGCAAGTCATCTCAGCAGTAGAGGACTCAGCTTTCCCCATCGACTATCCTAAAAGACAAAAGTTGAATGCGTTCACACCTCGTTGTGCGTTGCCTCGCTGGTTCAACATTCTTCGTCACCAATCTATCCTCGAAGTCGGCTCTGCTGACCCTTACGAAGATACTTGTGCAAGGGATCTAGGCTTTGCCCATGACTATATATGTGTACGTACTTCTTTCAAGCTCTGCATCAACTCCGACAGGTTGTGCGTCATTGCAAGCGCTAACACATCAATATCCGTCTGTAGCTGTACAACATCATCAACGCAGCTGGCAACAGGAATGACAGAAGTGGGAACAATAAAGATGGCATGGGGGATACAGAGCAGGGCTTAGATGACCAGGAACGTTATGCGAGTGCAGGTTATCTAGTACAAAAAGTCAAACTAACGGACCCTGAGACAGGCCTGATTATGGCCTACGAGGACTGGTCAATAAGGAGAAGGATAGATCGAATTATATATGATTAAATTCACATCTATACACATGGTCGCCGTTCCCCAACATCTCAGTCATCACATTCCTGGCTAGCCTCGCATCCCGCTCTTCAAACGTGTTTGCGACGACTATACGACGGTGTATGCTTTCATCGTCCCTTGTAATTTGACCAATTGTGGACCACCAGCAGGGAATGGCGACAGTGCATGTGGTGAGGCGGGCTGGCAGCGATGTTTAAAAACGAGGTGATGGGGATGTGTGCTGGTGATGTGCTGGGCGAGGAAGGGTATGGACGAAGAACGATAACATGTCGCCTTTATGAGCACTGGATGGATCTCGACGGAGGAGTGGAGGGAGGCGTCTGTAGGTAGTGACAGCGATTGGCAAGGTACAAGGAGTGGCGGGAGGCAGTTGATAAGGTGGAACAATATCTTGATCCCGATTCCCACTAGAGCACAGCCTGTCCTGCACCAAACGAGGTTCACGAAACGACAAGGAGGCTGTAATCTGTGATAAACTTAATTTAGATTCCACGGAGAAGTGATGGTAACGGGCGTACATTCTTGTCCCAGCATCGTGTTCTGTAAAAGATTCAGATTTTTGCAATTTGTAGACCTTGCACATTGCAAACGTGTATCGATATGCGACTCCGAGATGACGCGGTGGCGAACTAAATCCAAGTGACCCGAGTCGCAGTCTGGCAACCACCATGTCCCATGCCTGAGGTCGAAATCGCAAAGGTGATCCCGTGCTGCTACACGAATTATCTATCCCGTAAGGGATCTATTCGAAGACGTGGTACATCTGATTGATCGACCTGAGAAATCAACTTTTGAAAAAATCAGTGAAAAATGAAATTTGAGATGATTACGCGCGATGAAAACGTACCTTTTCTGGGCTTCTGGTGAGGTCAGAACAGCATTCTTGAAGGCGATCATCCAACGTCTTGGGATGCCTGAAAATTAGAGTCAAGAAGTTTAAAATCATAGATCTGACGCGAAAGACGGCCATCTTACCTATACTCTTAAGCTCTGTTGTAGAGCAAGATGGAATACGCAGCCTATGATTAAAATCATTTTAGAGACCGTGTGCAAGTGTGGAGGAAGAGTCAAGTTGGACGACTTACGAATAACGCCGGGAAAAGAGAAGCCTGATCAATGAGAGTGTGATGCCGAAACAAGTGTCTGAAAGTGATGAAGGTGGGGGTGATGCGTTGGCCTGACAGAAGTACCAGAAGGGGAGGGAGTCGAAGAGCAGAAAATACGGCTCTTGGCGGGGGGTGGTGTCGTCCCAACCGTGCCGCAGATGACGACAGGCTTCTGATCAAAACCTGAGACCCAGTCAAAACCTAGTCAAAACCGGCTCCGCAAATTTCTGCATGATCTGGGACTCTCTGCACAGGCCTGCATATGTCTGAGAAATCTGCAAAATCCGCAAAAATCTGCGTTTTAACGACGTTCGAAAGTTGGCAATGAAAATAAGGTTTATTTGTGAGCGTCTCGAGTTGAAAATATCATAGACAATCTGACTCGCCCTAAGGACATTTGGCCTTACCTTGACCACATAAATGCCCTCTTTATCTCATGGGGAGCCCACTGCCTTGTTTCAAACTCAGCTTGAAATGGGCATGTGTTGGATTTCGACGCAATCTTGACACTTCAACCAACTCTTTCACCTTCCACCATCTCCCTTCACTTTCCTTCTCCTCCCTTCTCCTCCTGCTCTCTAACGCACCTGTTCCTTTAGTCAGATAATTATCTGGGGACTGATTCACGCGAGTCTCGCTACTGTGTTCAGGCCAGTACAGGTGAGATAATTTGACATGTACTCCAACAGTAAATGCCCGTTTCACCATACAACCACCCATACAGTGATTGAGTACCTGGAACCCCCCTGATCTCAATCTGTTGCATCATCATCACAGGTGAGCCTATCTTATTCCATTTCTTGTGTTTAAACGCGCATATACTTACGTATTGACGCAGGCATGAACTTAGTCAATTCTTTTTGCTTATGGTATGCGTGATCATCACATGTCTCATCATTTACATGTAACTGACCTACATCCCTGCCACTCCAGAACACCCGTCTCAAGTCGCTAAATAAGCTTCACAGGTAGGCTGATGTAGATACTCTGTAGTATACTCTTCTGGGTGTTTTTCTAAGGATGAATATAATCAGAATTTGTGTATTTTTACGAGCGTCAGATAAGCGCGGAATTGTGCAGAATTCAATCAAAATCTGCATTATTCTGATGGGAATAAGACGCTATACTCCTCGGATAAGTGCAGAAGCGATGAAATATCTGCACAAAATCTGCTCTGGTCTGGAATTTTCTGAGGTCCAGAAAAATCCCAGACAAATGCAGAGTAGTGCAGCAGGTTGCATATATTCAGCGGATAACCGCAGATTAGTGCGGAGCCGATTTTGACTGGGCCTGAGACTCTGAACTCGCTTGTAAAAGTCTCCGTTGCTGGCGGAAGAAGCTGACGGTGCATAGCGGTGGTACATCCCCAAGTTCGTCAATGTAACCCTATTCCAGTCATCCAGCGTCGCTTCCAACTTTGCCCCCTCTCTTTCCAACAAGCCACCGCACCATGCTCATTCTCATTCCACTCCAACTTCCCATCTAGTACACCATGCTGCTAGAGTCGCCTCTTGCCCGTCTCCCACACCTTCCAACGCCCCAGTCGTCGCATTTCTAACCAACCACACAGCCTCGCATCCCGCCCCTCAACTCCAGCGACACCTCTCTCCTTCATTCAATGTGACGTTGACGAGCACAATACGTAGTGATCCCTTGATCATCCCTGTATGATAATGAGAGAAAGGCAATAGTTGTTCGGGAAACATTGAATTTAGATGGAGATGGAAAGCGGTCGTAGTCGTGTCTGCAGATGGGCCAACGAATTGGAAGGATGAACGGCAAAGAAGTGGGGCAAGGGACGAGAAAATGAATCTCGACCCAAGCCATCGTGAAAAACGAGTTTTGATGCGTGGGCGTCTGAGCATCAATTCGACTTTGGGGGGTCAACGGTCATGACCCAGCCAAAGATATGAGGAGGGGAAGCGTTGGTTTGTTCAAAAGTTGGTCCAACTCGCACATCCATGTCTATTCCCACTTCACCTCCCCCTCTATCCAGCAACCCACCCGTATCTCGCCCATTCCCATTCCGCTCCATTGCCACATCGACACGCATGACATCGCTAAATTCGCCCGTTTCCCGATATCTCAATCATCACATTCCTCACTAACCTCACAGCCTCGCATCCTGCTCTTCAACATCCCCGAAGATCTCCCTACACGCATCAGCGACCACTATGCCATATCATTTTATCGTCCCTCGTAATTGGACGTTTGGGGAGAGTCATCAGGGAATGGTGACGGTGGTTGCGGTAAGGCGAGCTGGCGGAGATGTTCTAGAGATGAGGTGACGGTGATGTGTGGTGATGATGTGGTGCAACCAGAGCGATGGGGCAAGGTAGGATATGAACCCAAAAAGGTCAACATGCCGCCTTCGTTAGCACTGGGTGGATCTGGGAAGAAAAGGGTAGTGATGTCCTTGACGTGTGCGTAGACAGGGCCAGCGAGTGAGAAGATACAAGGAAGAAGGCATGGCGGGAAACGACAATAAACGTCTTGATTCAGGCGGAGCAGGGAGCGTTGACGCGTTGAGAGTTCCATATAAACTTGAGCGTGTCTAGACAATGATCCTCTTGCTATCACTGGGGTATGATTCGTGCAGCACAAAACAAGGATCACGAAACGATGAAGAGAAAGAAGCTATGAGGAGAAATTTAGTCTAAATTTTACGAGAAGGAAGGGTAAGGCAACATACTTTTCTTTATCGCAAGATCATATCTGTAAAACATAAAGACAATCCAACATGGCGGGCTACCCGAACGTGTCTGCTGTCAGGGGATCTCCTGCTACCTCCTATTCCTTTCCTTATTCTTGTCTCTCTTGTCTCTCCTTTCCCCTATTTCCCTTTGCTCTATTTCATTATCTGGACATATCATGGACTCATATATATTATATTACACTCTCCTTTAGTTGTCACTCATTTGTTATTCACTCGTTTCCACTGTTACATAGTCATTCCTTTGTGTTTCCCTTTGTTTATTCCCAAAGGCATTGTTTGGCATCAAGGCTGATGCCAATGCCAGCTCATCACTTAAATAGCTGTTCCACCTGGGTTTGATCCTTTACCTCTTTCTCTTTGGATCTCCCCCAGGTGAGCCTACTTCCTGTATTTATGTAGAGCTGATATATATCTTTGGATCTCCCCCAGGACTTGTGTGTGTCTGAGGTGCCCTTACAGTAGAAAGAGGTCACCTTGGAGACTGAGACTGCATACAGTCTGTTACATCCTCTGTTCTGCTTCTTCTGTTCAGCTGCATTATAGACTCTGTGCTTTCTCCCTCTCCTCTCTTCTCCCTGTCTGGCAACCATGGATCTCCATACTTCACCACCTCCAGCTGCTTCTGTCTCTCTGTCTCAGTTGCCTTCCCTGGAAGACCAGGTATCCTCCATGCTTGCTCAGCAGGAATCCCAACAGGTAGCTATCTCCCACTTGAGGTCTTCTGTTCTTTCCTTGCTTCATTATTTTTCTTCTACCTTTAATCCTCCTTCTTCCCTTTCCCTTTCTCTTTCTTCTTCCTCCCCTTCTTCCTCTCCTGTTTCTTCTACTTTTCCCCCACTCCCTTCCCACTCTGTTGGACAGCTGACAGATGGGATACTACACTCTTTAAACCATGGAACTGTAGATAGAAACTTTTTCCCTTCTTCTTCTTTCCCTTTACCTAGTGTAAACATGGAACAATCTTCACCTTCTCCTCACCCTTTTTCTTCTTCTTCTCATTTTATTAGTGTACCTATGGAACATTCTTCTTCTTCTTCTTCTTCTTCTTCTAGTAGTAGTCTTCCTCTTCCCCCCACTTCTATTCGGTCATCCAATAGAGTGGATCCTCCCCTCCCCACTGTCTCTTCTGGTTGCCCCAGTGGAATAGTGTCTTCCCCTCTCCTCACTGCCTCTTCTGGTTATCCTAGTGGAGTAGTGCATCCCTCTGCCCCTTCTTCTCATCGTCTTGGGACTCCTTTGATGATTGCAGAAAAGGTTAGGCCAGCTCCTCCTCCCCGGTATGATGGTGATCGTCTCAAGGGCAAAGCCTTCTACAACTCTCTCATGGGATACTTCAGACTTCGTCCAGATCTCTTTCCTGATGAGTCTACCATGATTAGTTGGGCCCTCACGTTCATGTCTGCTGGTCGAGCTGCTCTATGGTCCTGCAGGATCTTTGAGCTCCTTGAGGAAGGTTCCTCCCCTTACGCAACTTGGGATCACTTTGCTGAAGACTTTCGCAAAGAGTTCTTCCCCTTGCGTGAGCAGGAAACTGCTGCCCTCATCTTGGAAGGTACCTCCTACTTCCAAGGGGATCGTTCTGTTGACAATTATGTTGACTCCTTCCGTGACCTTGTTGCTGAAGCTGGCTACTCTGACCCCTCCTACATCGTGGTCAAGTTCTGTCGTGGCCTCCACCCCTCCATCACTGATCATCTCAGTAAGCGGGTAGCTTCACATCCAGCTCATAACGATCCCTCTGGCTGGTATGAATTGGCCCGCCTTGTTGCTCTCAACTTGGCTGCTAATGACACCTTCCATCCGCAGCCTCCTCCTCCTGTGCCTAGCCCACTCTCTTCTCTTCCTCCTTCCTTCTCACATTTCCTTGACCCCTCCCCTGGTCCTTTGTCTATTCGCACCACTCATGCCCCCTTACGAAAGCCTGTGACAAGTGAAGTCTCTGTGCAAACGCCTGCACAAGCTCCACCTCTACCTTGTCCTAAAGTCGTTCTTGACTCTCGTAATCGGTATGCCCCTCTGGTTGATGAGACTCTATCTCTCCCAGATGAAGACAAGGTTCCCTCCTCTCCATCCTCCCTCCATGATCCTTCTGCTCCGCCCCGCCTACCTCGTCGCTCCAAATGGGAATGTCGTCGCCTTCCATCCTCGTGCACCATCTCTTCTCTTGCACCTGGACCTAGCTCCCTTCACCTGAAGGTTGAGATAGAGACCACTGACTCCCATGAAGCTCGATCTGTTAAGGCCTTGCTTGACACTGGCGCTACTGGTCTGTTCATCGATCGAGAGTACGTCAAGTCCAACCGAATTGCCACCAGGAAGCTCAGCCGCCCCATCCCTGTTCATAACGTGGATGGAACGCTCAACGAGTCTGGTTCAATTACTGAGGTGGTTGACTTGATCCTCCGGTACAACGGCCACACAGAACGCGCACTCTTCTGTGTCACGGGTTTAGGGAAGCAGAAGCTGATCATTGGATACACTTGGTTCAGGGATCACAATCCTGAAGTCAATTGGGAAACTGGAGAAGTCAAGATGTCTCGTTGCAAGCCTAGCAGTCGATGCTTTGGTTGCAAGAAGGAACTCAATGAGGAAAAGAAGGCTGCTCGTAAGGAAGAAGCCAAGGTGAATGCCTGCCGCTCTGGTCCTGCCCCCTCTCTCACCCCTGAAGAGTCTTCCCCTGAAGATTCTGATGATCTCGAGTCCTCTGATCTGCCATTTGATCTTGAGGAAGGCGATCGTGTCTGGGTTTCTGGCTTACTCCCTGAGGAAGCTGAAGAGCATATCAACGCTACTTCAACCATCAGTCAACGCCTGGCTGAAGGTTTCTTGCGTAACTCTGCTCCTCAACCAGAACAGACCACTCTCCCTTCCTCACCTCATGGTCCAGTCCCTGACTATCAGAGTCTCTTCCATCGTGTCTTCTCTGAAGCTGAGTTTCTTAAGCTTCCTGAGAGAAGACCTTGGGATCATGCGATTGAGCTCATTCCTGGAGCTCAACCCAAGGGATGCAAGGTTTACCCATTAAACCCTGCAGAACGTGAAGAGGCTGAGCGCTTCCTTGCTGAGAACGAGGCTCAGGGAAAGATTCGCCGCTCCAAGTCCCCCATGGCATCACCAGTCTTCTTTGTGAAGAAAAAGGATGGCTCCCTTCGTCTGGTCCAGGACTATCGCATGCTCAATGATATGACTGTGAAGAACAAGTACCCTCTCCCTCTCATCTCTGACCTTATCAACCAACTTCGTGGTGCACGCTACTTCACCAAGCTTGACATTCGTTGGGGTTTCAACAATGTCCGCATCAAGGAAGGAGATGAGTGGAAGGCTGCTTTTCGCACTCACAGAGGTCTCTTCGAACCTCTTGTCATGTTCTTTGGTCTCACCAACAGTCCTGCCACCTTCCAAACCATGATGAATGAGATCTTCCAAGACATGATCTCTGAAGGTGTGGTTGTGGTATATCTGGATGACATCCTGATCTTCACCAAGGATATTCCTGAGCATCGAGAGGTCACTCATAGGGTCCTGAAGCGTCTAGAGGAACATGGTCTCTGCCTCCGCCTGGAGAAATGCGAGTTTGAGAAGACACGCATTGAGTACCTTGGGCTTATCGTTGCTGAGAACCGAGTCGAGATGGATCCTGTCAAAGTTGCTGGAGTTGCTCAATGGCCCACCCCCACCAATAGGAAAGAAGTCCAATCTTTCCTGGGTTTTGCCAACTTCTATCGACGGTTCATCAAGGACTTCTCTCATCATGCACGTCCCCTCTTTGATCTTACCAAGAGCTCCACTGAGTTTTCCTGGTCTCCTGCTGCTGCTACTGCCTTCCAGTCCATCAAGGATGCTGTCACCTCCTCCCCTGTCCTTGCTGCTCCCAATGATGATCTCCCTTTCCGGCTTGAAGCTGACTCTTCAGACTTCGCCACTGGTGCTGTACTCTCTCAGCAGTCTCCAGAAGATGGAAAGTGGCATCCAATTGCTTTCTTTTCCAAGTCACTCTCTCCTGTCGAAAGGAATTATGAGATTCATGACAAGGAAATGCTTGCAATCATTCGAGCCTTACAGGAATGGAGACACTTCCTTGAGGGTGCCCGCCACAAGTTTGAGATCTGGACTGACCACAAGAACTTGGAATACTTCATGTCGTCTCAGAACCTCAACCGCAGGCAAGCCCGCTGGTCTCTCACTCTGGCCCGCTTTGACTTTGTCATGCAGCACAAGGCAGGAGCTACTATGGGAAAAGCAGATGCTCTCTCACGTCGGTCTGACCATGGTTCTAGTGAACGTGACAACCAGAACATCACCCTCCTCACCCCAGGGATGTTTGCAGTTCGTGCACTAGAAGGTCTGGAATTTGTTGGACAGGAACGCTCTCTGGTTCGTGAGATCCGTCGACATTCCAAGGAGGCCTCTGATCTTGAGGACACTGTGGCCAAGGCAGTCAAGGCGCTCAGAAAGACTGGATCTCAGTCTCTTCGCTCCTCAGAGTGGGATGAAGCTGATGGTCTTATCTACTTCTGTGGAAAGCTCTATGTTCCACCAGGTGGTGATCTTCGTCGTCGCATTGTGGCTCTCTGTCATGACTCCACTCTTGCTGGACACCCTGGACGTTGGAAGACCTTGGAGCTTGTGTCTAGGAACTACTGGTGGCCTCGCATGTCTAAGTTCATTGGACTCTACACCAGCACCTGTGACATGTGTCTTAGGACCAAGACCATCAGGCAGCGACCCCTTGGAGAGCTTGAGCCCCTTGCTGTTCCTGACCGCCGTTGGGACCATATCAGTGTGGACTTCATTGTCGAGCTTCCTGAGTCCAATGGTTATGATGCCATCATGGTTGTTGTTGACTCCCTTTCCAAACGCGCCCACTTCACTGCTACCACTACCACTGTCTCTGCCCTAGGCACTGCCCGCATGTATCGTGACCATATCTGGAAACTCCATGGCCTCCCATCCAAGGTAGTCTCTGATCGCGGTCCACAGTTCATTGCAGAGTTCACTACTGAACTCTACAGGCTGCTTGGGATTGAGCCAGCTCGTAGCACTGCCTATCACCCTCAAACTGATGGGCAGACTGAGCGTGTCAACCAGGAGTTGGAACAATACCTCAGGCTCTACATCTCTGAGCGACAGGACGACTGGTACGACATCCTTTCCATGGCTGAGTTTGCCTACAACAACCATGTCCACTCCTCCACCCAGCAGACTCCCTTCCTTCTAGACTCTGGTCAACATCCTCGCATGGGCTTTGAACCTCTTCCTCCCTCCCGGATGGAAACTGTGAATGAGTTCACTGATAGGATGAAGACTGCTCTTGAGGAAGCTCGTGCTGCCTTAGCAGCTGCTAAGGAGGACATGGCTAGGTACTACAACCGGCGTCGCACCAAGGCTCCTGAGATCAAGCCTGGAGATCGTGTCTACCTTGATGCTTCAGACATCCAAACCACTCGGCCATCCAAGAAGCTCTCCCACAAGCGAGTTGGTCCTTACCCAGTCATTTCTAGTGTTGGAAAGAATGCCTACCGTCTTCAGCTTCCTAAATCCCTCTCCCGCATCCATCCAGTCTTCCATGTTGTCAGACTCACTCCTGCTCCTTATGACCCCATCTCTGGTCGAAGAGCCAAGCTACCCCCACCTCCTGTGCTTGTTGACAATGTTGAAGAGTTCGTTGTGGAGAAGATTTTGAACAGCAAGTTCATCAGAGGCAAACTTCGATACCTGATCAAATGGGAAGGATACGATGCTGGTTGGAATTCTTGGGAACCAGCTGACGATGTCCATGCTCCTGACCTCATCAAGGACTTCTATGCAGAGAATCCTAAGGCTCCAAAGGTTATCAGGACCACTTATGCTCATATTCCTTACAAACAGGCTGGACTTCATGCTTCGAGGGCGAAGCAATCCTAGAGGGGGGGTAATGTCAGGGGATCTCCTGCTACCTCCTATTCCTTTCCTTATTCTTGTCTCTCTTGTCTCTCCTTTCCCCTATTTCCCTTTGCTCTATTTCATTATCTGGACATATCATGGACTCATATATATTATATTACACTCTCCTTTAGTTGTCACTCATTTGTTATTCACTCGTTTCCACTGTTACATAGTCATTCCTTTGTGTTTCCCTTTGTTTATTCCCAAAGGCATTGTTTGGCATCAAGGCTGATGCCAATGCCAGCTCATCACTTAAATAGCTGTTCCACCTGGGTTTGATCCTTTACCTCTTTCTCTTTGGATCTCCCCCAGGTGAGCCTACTTCCTGTATTTATGTAGAGCTGATATATATCTTTGGATCTCCCCCAGGACTTGTGTGTGTCTGAGGTGCCCTTACATCTGCAAGACGCGACTTGATGATGCGGTGACGAGTTCAAGCCGGCAACCACCAGGCCTCGTATCTGAGGTTGAGATCGGAAAAATAGCTGTATTGCTACACCACTTTCTTGACTCCATTCGCGGACGCGGTGCGTCAGATTGACCGACACAAGGAAATGGCACCTGTAAAAATCAGAAAACAAATGTGAAATTCAAAAATGGATTCTGGGATAATGACATACAATGTACTGTACCTTTATCTCAGTCAAAATAAGTTTATTGATACCATACAGTCCACAGGGATATTCTTAAGCAGAGTTGCGTTACAAGCGTGCATCCGTATTCTGGTCAAGAACAGTAACCCAAGACGATTGTCTGTCGGCGCTTTAATATGGTCAAAAAGATGAAGACCATATATTTTAAGAAAAGGAGAGCTATTATACCTACAATGCTGAGCTATGTAGAACAGAATAGAATGGGCATCTCATGGTGAAGGTCGTAGTAGAGATTGTGTTGAAGGAAGATGTTGGGACGACATCAGGTCACCGTGACCAGTCGGATTAAGTTCACACGCCCCTAAAATTAAGCTAAATCCGCGTCGATTCTTTTCTAATGTCTCCTCTCATCCCCTTCTTTTCGCTCCTTATTTTTATCAAAGGTCTCTATGCTTGCCGCTTCTAATTTAATATTGGTTAGTCTTCCGAAGAATTCGCCAGTTTATGGCTCATATTGGAATAAATACACCAAAAATGATGTTTAGTACGGTCCATAGATATAGTGAGAGTCCAGCAAGATTATTAGAGGAGGTAATGGAAGATGATATGACTTCAGTGCTCAGTGTGTAGATCTAGAGCTGCTAATGTGCTCGTAATCAACGCGAACTATGTGCATTTGCGGTACACTGTTGATGTATCAGACTGTAGACGCAGGTCGTGGCTCTTGACGCGGAACCATCATTAAACTCCATTTTAGAAGTCGGTCAAGGCGTTCGAAGCGTGGCTTCGAAATTTTTGATGCCTTTTGAATCTCGAATGCCCCTCGTCCAAGACACTAAAGCTTTCATAACTGAAATGATCCAACAAACTTTGTAACACCCACAACAGTAGCAGTGCAATTTGGTGTACCATTAATGGATGAACTTTGACCTGAGCAGTTTTTTTTATATCCGAGAAAAAAATAAAAACAAAAATGGTTTGTTAGTTGTGAATCGTAATGATTATTTCAGGTGTCTGTTACATCACAGCGCGTTGTGCATCTGCCATCACCGATATTCATGAGCGTTGAAATCAGTGGTTCAGATGGCTGTGCTGCCTCTCAACAATCACTCTTCCACCACCATCATGATCTCATTTTCCCTCTAGCGCTATAATCTATCACTTCTGGGAGTACGTTTAACTTCTGTGCTATAATTCAATGTGGACGGCACACCTATCTTGATACCACCACTGATACGGCTACAGCACATGCCATTCGTGGTCCTCTTCATGGCAAGTGCGATTGTGGCAGTGGCAGAGCACTGCCTTGGACATGTGTTTGCAGTGAAGACATTCTGGGAAATGTTCTTAAGCCAAAGTCCAGAGGGAACCTTTCGATTCCTTGCTCATCCGCTTCTCTATGCCTCCCATTCGGCCTCAGCCTTATACCCATGGCACAGAATTATCGCCACTCGCTGGGGGTTCGGGGAGGACTGGTGAGCCAGAATCCGCATAAGTGCAGGGCTTTCGTACTAATTTAGATGTGTAGGGGCTCTCTATCCGCCAAACAATCGAGCCAACCCCAACAGTAAGCCTTACAACCACTTTCGACTGCTTAGGAGAATGAACATTTTGCAGCACTATCAGGGAGTTCATTTGCTGGAAATGCACCGCACGGTCTTTTCGGTTCCAACAGCAGACTTATATTCCATGGAAATCCAACGTTCATGCATGACACACATTACCATGAGCATTCCAACGGTACGCATCTTACCTCAAAATTGTAGTGAGACAAGAAACTCACATAAGTTTAGCCGTCTCAATTCTGTACGAAAGATCAGCGCCGGCAGCCGCATATAATTCTAGGGAGCGATTTGACCCTCCCAAATGCCACGAGAACACCCGGATAAGGATGCTAAATATGATTCGCAATTGGGTTAACTGTTATAACGCAATGGAGAACCTGGTGGATCTGTCATATATCGATACTTCCCAACTTATGTGGTTGTATGGTTCTGCAGGTGCAGGGAAGTCTGCGATCGCGCAAACTACATCAGAGGAACTATCACTACTATGCAACCTCGCCGCGTCCTTCTTCTTCTCCAGAACAGCACCAGAAAGCAGCTATCGTGGTGATGAAAGCCGATTTGTTGCCACCATCGCGTATCAGCTCACAGAAGTCATGCCTGGTCTACGCAGCTATGTCGAAAGCGCCATCCAGAACCGGCCCTCCATTTTCGACCTCACTCTTAGCGAGCAAGTTATGGCTCTCATCATGGAGCCGTTGAGGGAGGTCATACGCGACAATGGCGAGATGGACCTTGTATTCATCTTCCCCAAGGTCATCGTGGTTGATGGCCTGGACGAATGCAAGGATGAAGCTGGACAGAAGCAGGTGTTGGAGGCGATAGCGACTCTCATTGGCCACCCTGAAATCTTCCCTTTCTCTGTACTTCTAGCCAGCCGCCCAGAGCTGGCTATTCGCACGTGGATTGCATCCAAAGAATCGGCGCACCTAAATCTGATACAAAGCGTTTCGCTCCTCGATCACTGCGATAGCGACCACGACATCGAGATTGTTGTCAAGGCTGAAGTTGCTGAAATCCAAGAAGTGCACCCCATGCGATCCAAAATTCCCGCGAAGTGGCCATCGTCCCAGCTCATCAAGAAAGTTGTGGAGCGCGCATCTGGTCAATTCATCTATGCGATGACTGTGATGAAGTACATCAAGGACCTGCGAAACGACCCCAGACAGAGGCTCGAAAGCATTCTGCAAAATACTATTGCAGAATCCGACCGCCCATATGCAGAGCTGGATGCGCTGTATTTGCACATTCTCCGACAAACGCAGCACCCCACTCTTGTCCATCAAATTCTCGCCTTTTATCTTGTCACAGCATCATTCTGGGGAGATGTTGTTGGACTCAACCTGGAAGATTTTTTGCAAAAACTTCTCTCGCTTCCACACCCTGTTCGCATGCATCTGGTTGATTTGCAATCAATCATGAATTGTAACATTGATGGAATGGAGTTTCTGGACTACTCGGTCAATAAAAAAAAGATGATGTCCCTCCGTATTCCCGTCTCTACTGTTTTTCATCATGCCTCTTTTGTCGAGTTCCTTTCGGACCGCCAACGTTCAGCAGAGTTTTATGTGGATACAGACAAGTTTGATGAATATCTTTTTCAGATAGCATTGAAGAACATCAGAGATTGCGGTCTGTCAATTTCCACTCTTTCATTGACAGAATCTCTAATTATTATTATCAGCATCGCATCTAGAAGAGACTGACAAACCAGAAGAGACCGACAAATCGAAAGACCGCGTGATATGCTGCTTTCTCATCATTCTCCAGACTCAGACATCCCACCGCCCCCTTTTCCTAGATCAAATATCTGACGCGCTTTCCAAGTGGGACACCTTAAGCGAGACGATGCTATATGACATTCTCCGACGACTCGCTATGAAACAAGATATAGTAGAAAATGTCGGCCTCCTCGACATTATCGACCTGAAGCTGTGGAAGCACTTTGCTCCTGCGGTGGAAAGAAGACGCATTCGATGTCATCAGGCACTTGAAAGTGCAAGACTCCCACTGGAGCTCTTTGCCATTTCTGAAAGACCCCAGGATTTTGGTCTTGGATTTTTTCGTTATAATGACAATCCCTCCGATATTCACGAGTTGCTGGAATGGCATATCTTTTCCTCCATTCACCACAGAGCAGGAACTGAATCTAACAATCTGCGGAGTGAATTTCTTGAGGATTTCGGGGGTACCAGCATCACACCATTTGGCGCTGCATTTGATGGGGACGGGTTCTACGATTTTGTGGAGGCGCTATGTGATGACCTGCCACGGCAGGAGCGGGCAGCTCTCCAACTTAAAAGGTGGTGCTCGCGGAGGGATACATATCAAGAGCTCAAAGATGCGGTTATATTCTATCTCAAACATCTTGTTTCCTTGTGCGTACCCCTGCAGCCTCAGGTTTCTTATCAACACCCATCAACGGCTAAATGATTGCATAGACTCGACCCATCTGAAGACATTCACAAACCCAAGGAAGCCATCGTTATGTTTGAAGGCCTGGAGCGGCAGTTGGGTGAGCATTGGCGCGCACTCACCGCAGCTTGGTTGCTCTCCGGCCTTGGCAGTCTTGTGTTGTTTAGATGTGCCATTTCCGACGATATAGTTGCAGCTTTGGATGACATCTCCAACCATTTCTTCCCACCACACGTTATCTCGTCAATAGAAGACGCCGCCTTGCCCATCGACTTCCCCCAATCGAAGAGAGACATGTTGAACACCTTCACGCCTGGTTGTGGACTTCCTCGCTGGCTTAACCCCCCCTTGCCTATGGGACTCTTGAACATGCGCCGTGATGACATACTATGTGTCCTTTGCTGTCTACATGATTACAAACGTGTATGTATTCGTTTCAATTTGTCATGTATATTCAACGTCTGCAACCACTAAAAGATGAGACCCCGTGTTGTAGATTTATAATAGGGAGCACTGCGGGGACGGAATGGACGACGACGACTTGAATATGACAAGTATGGAGGTCGACTCGGATGACGACCATGTGCTCAGTGCATCTATGCTTGCAATGGACAAAACGGACTATTATAATTGGTCACTGGGTGAGAGGGTATTGAACTTTATGAAGGACTACACGTAGGTGGAGAAAAAGCAAGGATGGAGAACGCGGACTAGCTGTAGTATCATGGACAGTGCTCAGTTTAATTTCTATATTACTACAACTCGACACTGTTATGCGAATACAATATTGTATTGAGTGACTAAGACTAGAGTAATGTTAAGCGCCTACATTCGCCGGCCCCTTCTCCAATAGAGGTAGGGAGGTGAAGGTAGCATTGTAAGGACGACACTTGTCCTTTCACACTATCACA